>CM049380.1:1291292-1770292 GCA_026937815.1 Etheostoma perlongum
TTTATTTTCCTAAATTAGATGTACCTGTTTGAGGTCGTTAGCTGCATAAAGACACCTGTCCACCCGATAAAATCAGTAAGAATCCAACTACTAACATGGCCAAGACCAAAGAGCTGTCCAAAGACACTAGAGACAAAATTGTACACCTCCACAAGGCTGGAAAGGGCTTCGGGGAAATTGCCAAGTAGCTTGATGAAAAAAGGTCCACTGTTGGAGCAATCATTAGAAAATGGAATAAGCTAAACATAACTGTCAATCTCCCTCGGACTGGGGCTCCATGCAAGATCTCACCTCGTGGGGTCTCAATGATCCTAAGAAAGGTGAGAAATCAGCCCAGAACTACACGGGAGGAGCTGGACAATGACCTGAAAAGAGCCGGGACCACCGTTTCCAAGGTTACTGTTGGTAATACACTAAGACGTCATGGTTTGAAATCATGCATGGCCCTGCTTAAACCAGCACATGGCAATGCCTGTCTTAAGTTTGCCAATGACCATGAGTCATGGGAGAAAGTCATGTGGTCAGATGAGACCAAAATAGAACTTTTTGGTCATAATTCCACTAACCGTGTTTGGAGGAAGAAGAATGATGAGTACCATCCCAAGAACATCATCCCTACTGTGAAGCATGGGGTTGGTAGCATCATGCTTTGGGGGTGTTTTTCTGCACATGGGACAGGGCGACTGCACTGTATTAAGGAGAGGATGACCGGGGCCATGTATTGCAAGATTTTGGGAAACAACCTCCTTCCCTCAGTTAGAGCATTGAAGATTGGTCGAGGCTTGTTCTTCCAACATGACAATGACCCGAAGCACACAGGAGGCCCCGCCAGGAGAACCAAGGAGTGGCTCTGGAAGGAGCATATCAAGGTTCTGGCGGGGCCTAGCCAGTCTCCAAACCTAAACCCAATAGAGAATCTTTGGAGGGAGTTTAAACTCTGTGTTTCTCAGTGACAGCCCAGAAACCTGACTGATCTAGAGAAGATCTGTGTGGAGGAGTGGGCCAAAATCCCTTCTGCAGTGTGTGCAAACCTGGTGAAAAACTACAGGAAACGTTTGACCTCTGTAATTGCAAACAAAGGCTACTGTACCAAATATTAACATTGATTTTCTCAGGTGTTCAAATACTTATTTGCAGCTGTATCATACAAATAAATAGTTAAAAAATCATACATTGTGATTTCTGGATTTTTTTTTTTGATTATGTCTCACAGTGGACATGCACCTACGATGAGAATTTCAGACCCCTTCAGGATTTCTAAGTGGGAGAACTTGCAAAATAGCAGGGTGTTCAAATACTTATTTTCCTCACTGTATATACTTATGTTTCTTCTCTAAAAATAAGTAACGGGAATATTCATTCATTCATAACGTTACGGTTCATGTTAATGCTCAACTGTTTAATGAGGAAATCTTTGTAGCCCAGAGATAAGACTGTTATAGTGAAGCATTACCCTTACAACTTACCTAATAGACATCATCATTATGTCTTTTATTTTAAGTTGTATTTTTGTTCTAAATGATCTTCATACAGTGGCGATACAATAGTGAAACCAGAGGGAACATACCTGACATTTAAATAGACCCCATTCCTTTATATTCATTATATGCTTGCTACAGTCATGCAACGTGTAATACAAAAGATAACAAAGTTAAATACTTTTAATATAATTTTATTTTATAAATGTGCTTGTAGTTCTGCAGCCCCCCCAGGCCGGAGCTAGTTTGATGGGGATAGGGACATGAGGGGGGACTTCAGACTCTCTAAGGGTTCCTTCTACGGTCTGATGGCCATCGTCGCCCCTAAATGATGGCCCTCCTTGTCTGTCCCTGAAGAAGTGGATTATACAAGATATACATCAGGTGGAGGCAGTAACAGCGGATACGTTACCGGCAGACAATCAGCTGATTGCTAGTTTGCTGACCTAACGCTTACATCGGATTATGTACAACTTGTTAAGATCACACTTTTAACACTAAAATCTTCTACAGCGGGACAATAGTTTAACACAAACAACAAAATACTACAACACATGTAACGTTATCTTATAACTTATTTGCCAATATGGTTAAACTGCCGCTGTTAGCTAGCTATGGTTGGCTTGCTAGCACGTCCAATTACGGTACCAATAAACTTTATAATTTGTGGTACAAAAATCATTACCGACTGTAAAATTAACCAAATATGCATATATAGGTGGCTTATATGTTATAAGTATAGCAAAAAGACTCACATTCAACTTACATTTGTATTGCTCCGTCGGTCTCGCTATTGTGTCTAACTGTTGTTAGCCCCGCCCCTTCCGCTACGTAGCCAAGATGGCGACCGTTGAGTGTGTAAAGTGTCCATCAATCTACACTCAACTTTCTGGCCGTTTTGAGTGCACCATCCGGGTACTTAAGTGCACTTCATTTGACCGCACTATGTACTCAAATAGTTAGTATTTAGTACAGAAGTGCGCGATTTGAGATACAGCCCAAGACTAAATCCAGAGGGTAACAAGGAAACAAGAGGCAGGTGACACAAGGGCTGGGAAACAGGTGAGAAGCATCAGGCAATCACAAGGGCAGGAAAACAGGACATAAAACTAGACAATAAAGCACAGAAAACCAGACTATCACAATAAAACAGGAAAATGAACATAACACAAAACAAGACCGAAAAGTAAACAATCACAAGGAGACAAGACATAAAAACAAAATATGTGATCAGAATAGAACAGAAAACAAAGAAAATACTGAAACCAACTTGAGTTGTAGTACTTTGGAAAAAAAAACTTTAAAAGCATACCTGCACATGTCAACATCAGTCAGTTTAGATGTTAAGAAGAGTGTTTGTTAGAATAATGTCATTATCAAGAATAGACAGCAACCACTAAAGTAATAATAAAGTTAGGTTTACTTGCAAGTAGAATCAGTTTTACAGTAGGCTACTCACAGCATCAGTACAGGAAAATGCTTGCCCAAAAAGCTTTCTACAGCAGCTCTTGTAATTCATTGTAAAATGAGATAAATCTCTATAGTCACAATAAAGCGTCAATGTTGTCAGTTTGTCAAAGTCCAGGGGCACTTGTTCTCTTCCCAGCGTCACACTGTCTCGTCCTCCAGGCAAGGACGAGACAGTGGCTCCCAGGGACCAGATGGTGACAGTAGTAACAGTGTCTTGTTTTAATGCAAACAGTTTTAACACTGATCAGAGAAAAAGTATGTATGTAATGAATTTTTTCTAACAGTGTTCTTAATACACTGCCTGCGATTAGCTTGTAAGCTTCAGTTGCTATCACAAGTTTGTTTGCATTGTGTCAATATGCTCCAGCCCAGCTGTCAATCACACACTCACAGGCTTTAAAGGCTGAAGGAGCATTTTTGATATGTCCATTTTTATTTACTGATCTCAATTGGATTTTAAAGGGAACAGACATTTTATTAGGATAGTATCCATGCAAAAAAAAGTTACAAGTGGGCTATTACATGTACTTGCTTAAGTGCACCGTTCTGTGTCTGTGTGAGTGTTTGTGTGTGTGTTTACGCTCCACCTGGGAGTAGACATAGACTAGACTACACCTTCTGTATTCAAACTATGTTGTCGACACTAAAGCTTTCAGCATCCAATGTCTCTGGCTGTACCACCTGTAACAGCCTAAAGCATGTAAAGTAAGATGTAATCAGTAAACAATAAGTACCCCACATCATTTCCAGACTCCATCTGGAACTTGTAAACAAAAAAAGCTACAGTATAAAACTGAAAATTACCACATATCTGTTCCCTGCAAAGACATGCAACATTATCCCTACCTGGCTAAAGCTAATATAGTTATCCTGAAGAAACAAGGCGTCTGTCCCAACTAACGTTATGGTTTTGGAGCTGCGACGTTGTAAATGTAACGCTAATCTAGTGTCGGCAGCAAGCATTAAACATTAGCAGAGACTTAACAGGGCTGCCAACTCTCACGCATTGGCCATGAGACACATGCATTTGACTGGTTGCACACGCTCACATGCCACACCCCCGATTTCTCACACTGAAGTGTCAACCCGGTCGGTCAATTTCTGAAAGATGAGTTTATCTATAGATCTACCTGTTGAGCCACTTATGATCGACTAGTTGTGCTTTCAGAGACTGTGAGGGGGTTAAAGAGCGCTCCCTGTCTGTGGAATTTTCGAATTGTCGCCAACTGAAAACATTATTTTTCACGAGCCATCCCAGGTGCATTTCCCCGGCTTCAGGTGTGCTCTGAGTATCACAGACCCGCCCGTCGCTTCGTGTCCACTCTCTCTGTAACAATAGAGGTGAGCAGCTATACTATATATACAATACTGCAATGTTGGGCCACTATTGTGCTTCTCTAACCTCGGTGCATCTCTAAATGTAACTGTAAATAATTCATTCAATGTTTCATAAAATGAACAAATAGTCTTTATATTCCCCAAAAAATAAATACAGTATAGTGGGGCACAGAGGATGAGGGCCAAACATTACTGAGCCTTGGCACAGTAAAGATTAGAATGTATGTAAATCAGTGGTTTTCATTCTTTAGAATTTCAGTGGTCTTAGTTGATCCCTCAACATTAATTTATCTTTGGGTCCCTGGTCCCTACACCAGGGACCCCTGGACCTGTTCACCCCAGACCCAAATCTTCTCAGCTGTTGCTGACATATGCTACTGTCTCTTCATGTGGCTCATTATGTTTGGCACATTGTCTGGGT
The DNA here is from genome assembly GCA_026937815.1 of Etheostoma perlongum. Lineage (NCBI taxonomy): Eukaryota > Metazoa > Chordata > Actinopteri > Perciformes > Percidae > Etheostoma > Etheostoma perlongum. The sequence continues at coordinate 1,296,000 of CM049380.1, forward strand.
CAGTTCTTATATCATAAGAAGTTAATAATGTAAATAATGTAAATGCTGAATGCCCTAATACCTGTTGATACTACAACAATGCAAAGGCTCTTAACCCTACAGTTTTGCACATATCATGTAAGACTTGATTTCTCCATTTTTTTGCACAAAACTCTCCAGAAAGTGCTATTTAATGGTTTATTTTTCAAATATTTTTCCTGGGGGGGCATACCCCCAGACCCCACTAGGGAGAGCCCCCCCCCCCACATATAACAAATCCCAATTTAAACCCTGAAGGATAATGATGCTGAAAGAGCCAAAGAAATTGCTTTGTACGCGGCAAAATATGGGTTAGCCCCCCCAAATCTCACTCCAAGGTTTATGGAAAAGTTGGCAGCTCTGCTTAAGTTAAAGTCACACACAGCTGTATGTATGCCTGGTTATATGATGACTATCTTAAAATGCTTCCACGGGTGGTGCATTGTAAATGTAATTGCTCCATATCAGCCAGTATCGCCAGAAATAGAAATGAAGAGGACACACACACACACACACACACACGCACACACACAATTAGGCCGTATTACACCGTACATCTGTACCATCTTCCCTGGAGTGTGTGTGTGTGTGTGAACGAATGTATGTGCGTCATTATCACACAAACATTTTAATGTGCCAGGATGACCTACAACATGACAGTCTTATCCGCCACTCTCTCGCCTGTACTATTGTAACTGACTGGGAAACCAAAGTTTCCCAAACTTGAGATCTTGAAGAGGCCGGCGGGTCCTCTAACTTTTCCACCACTTGCCATACTCGTCATGTTATACTGCATGCGTAGGCGGAGCTCGGCTACATACGGCGCACCAATCAGAGCTTTGGAGCTAAGGCTACAGATTAGGTGTCCCTGAATAATCCGCATATCTAACAGTAGTTCCACATTACATTAGTTCTGCATTACATTCATTCATTTATACACAAGTTTTATTTATTTTTATACCATGTATTCTCCATAAATTCATGCAGCGAACCATGACACCATTTCGGTTCGATACGAATACATGAACTGTACTTTTGTACTTCTTACCATGTCTCTTGCAGACTGTCTGGAATTTTCCTTCCCTCCGCTGGGGTAGGCTGAGACATGTCTCTTCAGACATCACTGTTATGTCGGCCCCTTGTTAATCTGAAATTGCACAGTGGTGCCATTCATTTGCAGGTCTGTAACCCATTTATTCTCATCTAGGTCTAAAGCTTCAGCAACCAGGTGCTACCCTCATTGCTATCACTGTCTATCGTTTTCACTGCCCTAACAGCTTTACTTTTACAGACAATTCCTAAATGCCCAGTTTTATCACAATTGTAGCAGCGTTTTCCAAATGCAGGACTCATGCATTTTTCAACTCCTCGAACAGATACCTACTTGAACTGGTTTTGATACAGTTTTTACATACATAGCTTTTGTGTTAGAATGCTTTCTCTCAAAAGGTTTGGACTGTTTCAGCTTATGTGTGGATCTTGTAGCGGCACTCTGTGCTTTGATGAGCTCCGACTGGCAGGCCACATTGATGGCGTTTTCCAGCATTAAATCAGTTTCCCTAATCCAAAATTCCAATAACAATCCGATCTCTTATCTGTTCATGAATATAGGTTCTGCTTCCTTACCCAGGGCATAAAGCAGTGTGTTGACTTGGATGGGTCCTGCCTTTAACTGGCACTGACTTATCTCTAAACTCAGGAACCTTAGAAACAGCTGTAAAACCAGATATATGTTTAGACTGCTTTGCTTCACTTGATCTTTATCAATTTAATTCAATTATTTCTTCAGCTAAACCATCAACCTGCCTCTTAGACCCCATCCCGACTAGGCTACTTAAAGAGGCTTTACCCTTAGTCAACACTTCTCTATTAGATATAACCAATCTGTCTTTATTAACAGGCTATGTACCACAGCACTTTAAAGTAGCTGTAATTAAACCTCTTCTGAAAAAGCCCAACCTTGATCCAGAAGTTTTAGCCAACTATAGACCTATATCCAATCTTCCATTTCTCTCTAAGATTCTTGAGAAAGCAGTCGCCAAACAGCTTTGTGACTTTCTGCATAGCAACAGCTTATTTGAGGATTTTCAGTCAGGATTTAGAGCTCATCATAGCACAGAGACAGCACTTGTGAAAATGACTAATGACCTCCTGATTGCATCAGACAAAGGACTTATCTCTGTACTGGTGTTATTAGATCTTAGTGCTGCATTTGATACCATTGACCATCATATCTTATTACAGAGATTGGAACATTTCATTGGTATTAAAGGGACTGCTCTGAGCTGGTTTAAGTCTTATTTATCAGATCGATCTCAGTTTGTTCATGTTAATGATGAATCCTCTGTGCACGCCAAAGTTAGTTATGGAGTCCCACAAGGATCTGTGCTCGGTCCAATCCTGTTCACTTTATATATGCTTCCTTTAGGCAATATTATCAGGAAGCACTCCATAAATTTTCATTGTTATGCAGATGATACTCAATTATCAATTCTATCAATCAAACCGGATGAAACTAATCAGTTAGCTAAACTTCAAATGTGCCTTCAGGATATTAAAACCTTGATGAGCTGTAATTTTCTAATGTTAAACTCAGATAAAACTGAAGTTATTGCTCTAGGACCCAAGCACCTCCGTGACGCATTATCCAAAGAGATAGTTACACTGGATGGCATCTCCCTGGCCTCCAGCACCACTGTGAGGAATCTTGGAGTTATCTTTGATCAGGACATGTCCTTTAATTCCCACATAAAGCAAATTTCAAGGATCTCCTTTTTTCACCTACGTAATATTGCAAAAATCAGGAATATCCTGTCTAAAAATGATGCAGAAAAACTAGTCCATGCATTTGCTACTTCTAGGCTGGATTACTGCAATTCTTTATTATCAGGCTGCTCAAAAAAGTCCATAAAGACTCTTCAGCTGATCCAGAATGCTGCAGTACGTGTTCTGACAGGAACCAAGAAAAGAGATCACATCTCTCCTGTTTTAGCTTCTCTGCGTTGGCTTCCTGTAAAATCCAGAATAGAGTTTAAAATCCTTCTTCTCACCTACAAAGCTCTTCATGGTCAGGCACCATCTTATCTTAAAGAGCTCATAGTACCTTACAACCCTACAAGAGCACTGCGCTCCCAGACTGCAGGGTTACTTGTGGTTCCTAGCGTCTCTAAAAGTAGAATGGGGGCCAGAGCGTTCAGCTATCAGGCTCCTCTCCTGTGGAACCAGGTTCCAGTCTGGGTTCGGGAGGCAGACACCGTCTCCACATTTAAGAGTAGGCTTAAGACTTTCCTTTTTGATAAAGCTTATAGTTAGGGCATATATAATAATATGCCCTACCCTAACCAGGGTTTGTATCTCATCCCCCTCTCTAACCTTCCTGACTCTAACCCTAATTTTCTCTCCCCCTACCCTAACCAGGGTTTGTATCCCATCCCCCACTTTGACCGTCTTGATCTTAACCCTAACTTTCTCTCCCCCTACCCTAACCCGGGTCTGTATCCTATCCCCCACTTTGACCTTCCTGACCTTAACCCTGACCCTCCTGACCTTAACCCTAAGTGTCTCTCCCCCTACCCTAACCAAGGGAGGGTTTGGGTAGAGTTGTAGCCTGACCAGGCTCCTCTCTTTACACCGTCTCTCCTGGTTATGCTGTAATAGTTTTAGACAGCTGGGACTTCCTGTGACACCCCTAGTTCCTCTCTCCTCTATCTTTCTATCTTTCCAATTATGTGCATCCATGTCCCAGAAATGCTTGTTACTAACCTAGCTCTGGGGAGTCATTCCCCAGAGTCCTTATGTTCTTTTTCCCCCAGCATGTTTCCTTGGATCAGGGAGGCTCCAAAATCAAGGTTGCAACTGTCGCCATGGTCCCGCAACACGCTCTGCGATGCCATGTTATTCCTGCTACGCTCTGCTGTGCTTACTACAAAGGACTACTAACAACTACTATTTTTTTTTGGGACTGTTATTGCCACTTTTCATTCTAACCCCAACCGGCCCGTCAGACACCGCCTACCAAGAGCCTGGGTCTGTCCGAGGTTTCTGCCTAAAAGGAAGTTTTTCCTCGCCACTGTCGCACTGTTGCTTGCTCTGGAGGAAACTGTTGGGTCCTTGTAAATTCTGGAGTGTGGTCTAGACCTACTCTATCTGTAAAGTGTCTTGAGATAACTCTTGTTGTGAATTGATACTATAAATAAATTGAAATTGAATTGAAATTGGATTTTCATCCTCTTCTTTGCTTCATAGCAAGCCAATAATGAGAAAAACGTTGTTTCCAGACCGGCCACGTTGACATCTGGGTGAAATCGAACTGCTCTGACGCATGAAACTTCGCAATGTCATTGTTTCACCTACTGCTGTTCTCAGACATTGACTTCAATGGGCAACTTCTGACACCACGTAATTAAAAATGCCCAGACTCAATTCAGTTTGACTGTTTTTAAAGTTACACTTGTGCCGAGCTACTGGCTTCACGCTAGGCTAGCTAGTTACTCTTCTTAGTGTACACCACACACACAAACGTCCATGTAACAGTCAAGTAGACAACGACCACTATCTGAAGTGATATGTATACATCACATCACAATGTGCGTTTGGACCTCCCAAATTGCATTTCATTGTGATTGTGTCTACCGGTGGACATGATTATGGGAGAAGAATGACTCGCTAGGGGGCTTGCTAACACTGGCAGCCAGAAACAAACATATGATCCATTGTCTGTTTTCTTGCAGTTGTCTTTCTAAAATGAGCCAGGGTAAAAGTTAGAATAATCTATTAAGATCAAGGAGTTGATAAGCAGACAGTTAGATACCCTAACTAGCTAAAGTTGTCAATTTTCACTAAAAACAACTAATGTGGTCCAACACGGGGAGCTGTAGGCTAGGCTACTTTAGCTCTGTTTAGCTACATAGCAATATGTCTTGTGGAAAAGAGAGAGGCAGTACAGAGAGAAGTGCCAGGGAGCAGAGCAGACAAAGTAATGCTGCTTGTCAAGCAATTGTCTGGAAAAGTATTTTTAAAATACTTTTCCAGACAATTGCTTATTTAAAAATAAAATTAGCTGGTTTTAAAATGAAGATGAGAGATATAGCTAGCTTGACCGCAGTCATTGGTTGCATGGGTGGTCACTTTCATTGTTAGTGTACGGCAGGCCCGGCCCTAAACAATTTGGTGCCCTAGGCAAGATTTTAGGTGGCGCCCCCTTGCATCACTGTACAGTACTTGCATGTCTGCTAGTGTACATATACTCACAAGAAACCAAAAAGCTTTGTCTTGGACATTTTTTATTTACATAAAACAATATTCACATTCTTAAAAATAATTAAAGAAACAAAACAAATGAACTCAATATCTGAAATACAGCTGGGTTGTGCTGCTGAGGTGGAGGCAACAGGAGGGGCACTTGATACTGCTTCAGTGCTGGGTTGTGCTGCTGAGGTGAGATGATTTGCAGGGGTTTGACTGAGAAACCTCAGCATTGCATCTGACGACCGAAGAGGAATATGTGACCCCAGTCTAATAATAAACACATTATTTCAAGAATAAAGTAAAATTAAATTAAATAATATAAACAAAAAAGAGATGCATGCATGATGTACACTATTGTTTATAATATAAAATATAAATTTTGGATTAGAAAAATTATTACTGTAATTTATTATTACAGTGAAATGCTAATTAGAATAATGCAATGGATCGGTAAACTGCAGAATAATATACTATAGCATGTGGGAATGCTAACTTTGCTGTAACATTAATGATGTACACTTTAACACTAACATAGTTTAACATGATAAACACACTTAAGATAATATGAGATATAACACAGCTAATAGCTAGGCTTATAAGTATGAAAAATTAATAGTATTTTGAACGACTATTACCACCTGGGAAAAGGTAAAATAACCATGTCAATGCAATTAACATTATAATATCTGCTTAATAAATCTAATATATACACATTTGCCTGAGGATGGCAAGAGGTGGGGCATTTAAATCACTATTTTCAAACTGAGCCCTTCCATAACATTAACTGATGTTAAAACTAACAGATAGCGCTCGCTATTTATTGATTAGCCAACTATGTCATGTTAACGGCTAATGCTATTATCGATCATTGTTCTGCAACAGCAAAATAATATCATTATCATCATCATCACCTTTACTGTAACATTACCTCTGTCTTTGTCATGTTTTTCTCTTCTTTTCTTTTTTTCCTCCCCTGGGCACCAGACAGTTTAGGACGCTTTGACATTATGAGATTTAGATGCAGGTAAAAGAAGTCGGGCTTATTTTTTTTTAAATTAAGGTGACGTTATAGGTACAGCACAGTAGAGGATGGATACCCAGCGACAGGCGACGGGCGGGCCCGACAGATTTTTAGAAAGGATGCTTCGGTCGGGCGTCACATCCGCGATAAGGCATTGAACATAAAAATTGCCAAATATTACTGCCTAACATCCGTCTTCCTGTGTGCTGTGACAACGAAAAGGGCGTGCGTATTAAGCCCATGTGGCAGCGCAACGATGGAAGATGTTAAAAAGAAGTTGGCCGCAGGAGATTTTAAAACTATTGAAAACGAAGGAAAGTCAGCTGTGCATTGATGTCATAATTGCACCCAATGCCTTCCTACAATATCCTTTCCACACAAACTATCATTAGTATGAGAAACAAATGGATTTTTGTGTTGGATCGGGCTGATATCTTAATGGGTTCGGTTACTGCTCTGTCGGACGCGGGCCGGGCTGACAGAAAAACCGGCCCATCCAGCACTCTACAGCACAGGCCGGGGCTAGTGGTTTGGTAGCATTTGCCTATACTTAATTTGTGAATTCTAATTGCACAAAACAATCCTCCTATCTCGGTTTTTGTTCTGAGATGGGATTCTGTAGAAACACAGTCCAGGCTGGTCTCTCTTTAATTTGTGAATTCATTTGAACAACTAAATGCAGCTGACTCGTTTATTGACCAGCAGGGCAGCTTCATTTTGCTGCTCCCATAAAGCCGTAACATCACGTGAAAACGATGAAAAGCAAAACATGAGAGATCCGCCCCTCTTCTCTCTCTATCTCAAACTCAGATTAAACTGTAAAACTAGCCAGTGCTGATCAAATATATAAAAAAAAAGATTCTGTTATTGTATTGCCTAACCTTGCCTTGAATGTTTTAGAAAATTCTTACTGTTTAACTGTAATACAAGACTGTTTGTTCCCAGCCGGACGGCATATTACTTTCTGTTTCATGTTTCATTCAGGGTTTTGGAAATGGCCCTCTACTGAAACTGCTCTTCTGGGGGTCTCTAACGATATTTTAATATCCTCTGATGCGGATGATTCTCACTGTTGCTACTTCTTGACCTCAGTTTGGCATTTGACACAGGTGACTATCACATCCTTATTGAGAGGTTATATGTGGCCATTTCATCTTAATTTCCATCTCATATGTTATGCCTTTGTAAAGCACTTTTTGACTTATGTCAATAAAGAGCACTTTATAAACGTATACAGTAACTTACTTATTTACTTTCTACTTAGTCTTTTACTCGGAAGCTTCCCATAACACGTTTCATCTTTTTGGCTCTGCTCGGGATGAAAGGAACATAAAACTAGAACTGCACGCAGTTACAAAGGGGTCCAAGCCTCCCCGCGCCAGTCGACCCTGGCGACCCGGGGAGCGCACGAAAGTGGAACCCAAAGCGAAAGCGGGAGGGCAGACGTCGGGAAACATCAATAGGCGCACGTAACGGTACGGATTATTAGCGCAATGACCCAGAAAAACTCTGGTCTCCTAGGCTGGATACAAAACCTTGATAAAATGGCCCAAAATTGTCTACGTTGATCATAGCGCCCCCTAATGGCCTATCTTTACCAAATTTGGTACAGAGCTTACGGGCGGCATGGTCAACAACCTTCACAGGTTTGGTATCGATAGCATTTATTGTGGCAGAGATATTGCAATTGTAAATTTCCCATTAAAATGCATTGTGTTTTAACAAAACCAAAAAACGTTGATTATAGCGCTTCCTAATGTCCAATATTTACCATATTTGGATCAGAGCACCAGGAGTGGCCTAGAGGGAACCCATCAAAGTTTGTAAAATTCGGAAAAGCGGTTCATGAGATATAAACTTGTTGTATTTGTACCGCCCCCTAGTGGCCAATGTTCGTCAAATTTGGTTGAGAGCCTGAAAGTGTCATAACAAGGGATAAAGTTTGGCTTTGACTGCATTTATTTTGGCCGAAATATGGCAAAGTCCGTTCATGAAAAAAACACTTTTTTGTATTTGTAGCGTCCCCCTAGTGGCCAATGTTCATGGAATTTGTTTTAGAGCCTCAGAGCGTCATAAAAAGGAATAATCTAAAGTTTGGCTTTGACTGCATTTATTTTGGCCAACATATGGCAAAGTCTGTTCATGAGAAATACACTTTTTTGTATTTGTAGCGCCCCCTAGTGGCCAATATTCGTGACATTTGTTTTAGAGCCTTAGAACTTCATTCCAAGGAAGGATCTAACGTTTGGCTTTGATAGCATTTATTTTGGCCGAGATATGCCAAAGTCCGTGTTTTCGTAGTTAGCTACACAAATTCTTTTGTGCGTAATGTGCGCAATTTTTGGTCTATAAAAAATCTTTATGTAACTTTTTGTCAGGTTGGTCTGGAGATCCTATCTGCCAAGTTTCATGCGGATCCATTGCACGGTCTCGGAGGAGTTCGAAAAAGTTGGTTTTCAATGAATCGCGATTTTTCACGCATAAAAGTCTAGGCGGAAATGGGCGTGGCCTATATCCCGAGATTCAGTTGGATCCAGGGAACGCGTGGATATAATTTTTTAAAATTTCCGATGTTATGCACTTTTTTGTCAGGGCCATCTGCAGATGCTATATACCAGGTTTTGTGCAGATCTGTTGCACGGCCTAGGACGAGTTCGTAAAAGTTGGTTTTGCACTTGTCGCAATATTGCGAAAATAATTTTAAATGGTAATGGGCGTGGCCTATATCATGTGACTCAGCTTGATGTAGTGAACACGTGGACATCAAGATTTTTAATGTGTGATGTATAATGTAGGAGTTATAGGCAAAAACACGTTTGACATCATTGTAGCGCCACCTAGTGGTCTACGTGTGTAATATTCGGTAAGTCAGGTCAGCTACCCATTGTACATCTACCCTGTTAATTTCAAGTAATTCACTTTAGTGGAAGTGGTTAATCCAGACATTGGCTCATAGGCCACGCCCACTTCAACCAATCAGTACCCCACTGTAAGGACCGCCTCAGGAGTGGGCCTAGATGGTATCCATCAAATTTTGTAAAATTTGGATGAGTGGTTCATGAGATATAAACGTTTTGTATCTGTAGCGCCCCCTAGTGGGTAATGTTCGCGAAATTTGTTTCACAGCCTCAGAGGGTCATACCAAGTAATATTCTAAAGTTTGGCTCTGATAGCATTTATCTTGGCCGAGATATCCCAAAGTCGGTGTTTTCGTAGTTAGCTACACAAATTTATTTGCGCGTAATGCACGCATTTTTTATGCTATTAAAAAATATTTATGCAACTTTGTGTCAGGTTGGTCTGGAGATGCTATGTACCAAGTTTCGTGCCGATCCATTGCACGGTCTAGGAGGAGTTCGAAAAAGTTGGTTTTCGATAAATCGCGATTTTTCACGCATAAAAGTCTAGGCGGAAATGGGCGTGGCCTATATCACGAGATTCAGTAGGATCCAGGGAACGCGTGGATATAAGTTTTTTTAATATCCGAATTACGGTTTGGGAGTTATAGGGCCAAACGCGTTTTTTCTGCTATAGCGCCACCTAGTGGTGGACGTGGGTAAATTTTTTCGTCTTAGGTCTTTGCGGAGTTTTGGACCAGTCCTGAAAATGGCGTCGCCACCATGTACGGTTTAGGCTGCAGTATGGGTTTTATGCGGAGAAGAATAATAATGGAAAATCCCTAGGAAAACAATAGGGTTCCACAGCCCTGCTGTGTGAACCGCGTACGCTTTGCGTTACAGCGGTCCACGCATCCTTCGGGCTTGGACCCCTAAATAAGAATCTGGTACGAAAAGATTGAAGAATAGAAGATAAAGACTATGCTCTAGATGAAATTTTGATGATCCCCATTGGGACGCCAAGTGCCTTAGAAGTAGACAAAAATGTTAGTCAAGACAGTTCTACATTCACATTGGAAATTACATAAAAATCTTTTTTTTGACAATAAAAAGATGAAAAGTAATTAAATCAGAAACCATTCACTGTTTAAAGTTTAAAGGGTGTGCAGCTGACCATTGCTATATTAAGTCTACAAACAGGAAAATAAGTACTATTGATCCTCATCCAATCCTCTTTCAGACTGCTGATATTTACATATTTCTCTTCCAAAACTAGATTTATCTTTCCTCCATCTGTCCTTTAAGGCACTTAGCTGTAGTCCAAAGCCCGGGCCAGTTCATTAATATGCAATGTTGACATAATTTAGACAGAATCAGCGTCCAATTCCCCATAACAATTACTTCACCTGCCTTCCGTACATGCTTCCTCTGTAGCTATGCTTGTTAGAGAAGATACAGAGCGGCATCTCTCTTTTTCCTGGCAGCAAATAGAAAATATGTTCTGTGGTTGGTTGCTACTGAATAAATATGAAGGAGTCATTGCCAGCAACCATTTGACAGAAGATGATGTGCAGCAGGTGGCCAAATACAACATAAACCCAAACAAGGCTAGGATTTTGATTCAATTATGATGTGGCTTGGTACAAATCTTGTTTTGAATTAGTATCATTCTAAGCCAAGGACCCGTTAACTGAGAGAGACGGAGCACGGACCCCCTACTACGTATACTTTATAAAATGAAGTTAAACTGGGCCTACAGTAACATGTAGGGCGGCCTAAAAGGGAGTTTTTCCTCACCACTGTCACACTAAATGCTTGTTTTAAGTGAATTACTAGAATTGTTGGGTCTTTGTAAATTATAGAAGTGGGGTCTAGACCTACTCTATCTGGAAAGTATCTTGAAATAATTAATTGAAGCCTTTATACATACTTTTTCCCATGTAATACTGTGATATTAAAATAGCCTAATAATTGTTTATAATGTTAAACATACATGTGGCCCAGTGAATCCTTAGGATGAACTGCATCTGTGGAAGGCTACCTTAGTGACTACCTTACCTATTGGCCAGTAAGCCTATCATCAGTGGGGATATATGTTTGCTAATAATATGTTAGATTCATGTTAAGGTGTTTTAATTTTGGAAAAAAACTTTCAAAAAAATAACAAATTTGGAGGCCCCTCTGCCTCTGAGGACCCCCTGTTGAAGATCCCTGTTTTAAGATCCATCAGAACAACAATTGATGCCCAGGCTTGACTGTGTGCTATAACAAAAGAGTCCCCAAAAGTCTTGAAGTTTATGTGTAGGTCACACTAGCATGCCTTGGATAACAAGACCTCTAAATTGAGAAATTGGGAGAAGTTCATCAGGGTTTTACACCAGAAATCTTCTTTTTTAGGTTTAGGCAACAAAAACTTGGCCAAGTTAAGGAAAATATCATGGTTTGGGTTAAGATAAAACCTTTCTTGCAGAAAGCCCTGAAGGCTAACTTCCCCATGTGCAGCCTAGGTAGGCTGAATTTTTACTGATCTGAAACTTCACACCGGTGAAGTAAGTCATTAACAGTTATGTATTTAGAAAGTCATTGGAAATGCCGCCCAGCTGACCTGCAGCCTAGGGTGACCACCTGCTAATAAGCCCAAGGGGGGACAAGGGGTAGGTTTCTGAGGGACAACGTGGGACACTGCCTGGCGCAGCAGGGCCCCCACCCCACGGGCAGGCTCACTGATACTGGTTTACCCATTTCTAGCACATACCACCTTACATTATATATTGATTATGCCGTATGCCCCTTAACATGTGTAATTGCTGATGTAAGCTCATGAACAAGCCAACCAATGTGTTTTTTTCTAAATAAAGATTCATAATATTTTGAACATTCAATGAATTGAAAGATGCACTTCCACTTACGTTTTACTTTAGCTATTTAATTTTGTTTTTCATTACAATTTATTCACTTTAAATACATTATAATATAAAATTATAGGACTAACAGAAATTGTAGTTGCTCAACACCACAGTTGAAACAAAAGAGTCCTGCCAGTCTTCCTTGTACCCACACCTTGTCTTCTTAACTGATGGTGGCGAGGCCTCAGACTGCTCAGACTCGGGCTCTTTTTTGTCTGATTTAAAGTCATACTCTGTACATTCTGGCTGATAGTGACGTTTAGAAGTCAGAGAGACTAAATCCGTTCAGATCACTGATCATCTCCAGTCTGTTGTTAATTAAAATCAGCAACAGATTGCATGTAGAGCATTCTGAGAGCTACTCTGTCATAATTAAAACAACTAGAGACTGTGTACCTGCTGATATGTGGCTCTGATTATATTTTATTAAATCGGAATCACACCACAGTGTTTTTGTCACTTCCTGTTCAGCCTGAAGGCGGCTGGAATCTGCTGGAAACTGTCCGACTTTACCGCAGCTTTTTGTCCCCCCACTGCCCCCGCTGCTGCAGCCTGCTCTCGTCCACTTTACAGGCGAGGCGCAGTTCATCTCGAACGAGCCTATTGTTCGTTTGGCTGCCTGGGGCTCCAAGATATAGAGCGACCAAGTCTTTTTTGAGCAAGCATTGATTATGCGTGACACGGTCTCAATTTGCGGGACGTACGAATCGGGCTTCAAACGCTGTGCGCGCACGCGTTACGCGGGACGGGTGGTCACCCTACTGCAGCCTTGGAAATGGAACAGTATGTGGACGTGATTTCAGCATGGTAAAGCAATACATGCACAGTCAACGTGACAAACATGGGGGCCAGACCAAAAATTATGATTTTCATGTACTCTGGCACCTTATTTAAATGCAATGCACAAAGCACACAAGAGGCCTAGTTATCAATTGTTGCTAACCTAGGCTGCAGGATTAAACAGTGGGCAAAGTAGATTTCAGGAGATAATATGTTTAATTTTCTTTTCTTTTGTTACTACATTTCTAAGATTTTGGTCAAAATCCCACATTTCTAAGGCCCTGTTTACACAAGAATGCTCATCGGTGAAATCGTAAAAATATTTTGTGCCTTTCGGTTAGATGGTGACGATTTTTTTGGGGCTTAAAAATACACAAAATTGAACCCAACCTCACGTTTCTGTCTAAAGGCATGCGCCAGTACAGGAAAATATCATGTCGGATTATTTCCATACGTTGGACCTTCATGTTGCTCTAGCAGCTCTGATAAACATACAAGAGTCTTTTCAGCAGTTGTTCAAAAATATTCACAGATAGTATTACTGATCAGAAGAGGTGCATTAATTACCTTGATCAAATTGTTGATGCACCAATTTGTCGGAGGCAAACCAGACAGCTTTAACAGAAACGTGGGAGAACCAGTAAATGGTGGGAGAACTTTGTGGAAGGAGTAGTTGATGACCATGCATGGCGTGAAAACTTTTGTATGTCCAAAGATTGTCTTGTTGCATTATGTTTGCAGCCCTGAGGCGGCCCGTGGACATAAGTCTCCTTGACCTGAAGTGTCATTTACGCTTGCTTTGTCTTCTACAACTACTATGAGGCCTGTAACAACACTGTGGATCACCATGTTGATCAGGAAGCCATAGAGCGTGACAGCGATCTGCAGGCTCCCACCCAGACAAACAGCTATTTGACCAACTGTAATGATGAAAGTGAAAAAGAGTAAGAACCTTCACCAAATACCAATACCTTTAATGGCCTATGGACAGTGACCGATGTAGCTGACTGCTGGCTGTATGTTCTCTACACCAAGGTGAGTAATGGGTCCATAAGGACTCCGTACGTTATACAGATCAGTATACCTGCTGTGTATTCACATACAGCACAGCATTGTTCAAATTATTTTTTGATTCAACTAACAAGCCACTTGTATTCCTTCAGTTATTAGTCCATTTGATCACAACATCTGCTTGTTCAAGCTGCTAACTTGTTTTTACTTTGTTTTTATTGCAATGGACAATAAAAAAAACAATGCAATGAATAATAAAGTGCCATACTATCTAAAGCATGGGGTCTCTTTTTTTTTTACTTTATACTTGCAACATATTATGGTTAACAGAAGTAACGTCTCTTATAATACTGTAAACATGAATTGGTTTTGTACAGTTATCCTGACATTTACAAAACGTGGCCCACTTGTGGGCCTCTGCACAGTGGTTGAGAAATAATGAACTTAAGTGCTCAAACAGTAGTATTGCACAAACAAAGTGTAACAACATGTAAACAAACTTAATATAATTTTGTCTATGAACTCAAAGTTTTCCTAAAAAGACACAAGTTCAGATTCTTAGTCATCGGAGAGTTCCCCCAGCAGTAATTGTCTGTAGGAGGATGGAGTTGCAGGGCCCATTGGCTGTGCTGTGTATGAATGTGCAGGGCCCATGGGGTGGTGGTGTGTATGAATGTGCAGGGGCCATGGGGTGGTGGTGTGTACGAATGTGTGGGGTTCATGGGCTAAACTGTGCTGTAGTGGACAGGTGGGGCGCGGTTTGGTTGTGGTTGATATGTCACATGTCTCACAAGGACATCAAAACTATGGCTTATTCTAATTTGAGCCTCTGCAATTGTGTCCAGCCTATTGCTGTTGCTCCTTTCAGCCTTCTCCAAGAAATCTACAATTCTCCTCTTTATGTCGAGGACAGTCTGCATTGGATCCACCAAAAGTTTCTCCTGGAGCCTTTCATCTCTATGGACATCGAGGCTTGGCTTGAAAATAATGATAATGATATGTTTGGTATTGACAATGATAAATTGTATAGCATGGCCAGAGGTGTAGTCTAATGTATTGTAGGCCTGGGTTTGACTCCGACCTGCGGCCCTTTGCTGCATGGCATTCCCCTTTTCAGATATTCAGCTGTCCGTATTTCTGGTACTTCTGGCCGTATTTCTGGTACCGATACCCTTTTATGTTCTACCATCTGTCCACTGAATGCAGGCTTTGTTGCCCACATGCAAAATAAGTTTGATGAACCTGGAAAGAGCCCAATCCTTTGATAAAACATTGTAAAGTTTCAAAAATACATGGGCATGACAAAAACAAAGTCAAGCTGTTATTACCTTAACTCTGCAGAGGTGGCTCTCAGACAAAAGCACCTCATTGGCAGAAATATGAAATGTTATCCCTCTAAAAAAAAAAAAAAAAAAAAAAAAAGATATTAAATATTATCTCCTCTTTATTCAGCTGAGGAATGGCCTTGAAATCAGGTCGGTGCTGCAAAACTGGAAATCATAAGTCTTCCGCCTACATTATTTATAATGGCGAATAGATTGCATTATTAGAGAGATGCCACAAGATGAGAAACAGGCTCCCTTCCTAAAACTGGGCTTGGTTATTTACCGGGAGAGGCTTGTTAAGGATTCATGGGAGAAGGGAGAGCTGAGAGGCACTGTTTGCTATTCGATTTGACCTTCAGATTTGCCAAATCCCATTTGTTATGGGGCTAAACACTGATAGAGATGTATTCCAACCAAGTACCACCTCCAGACACACCAATCCACATATTAAAACACACACACACACACACACACACACACACACACACACACACACACACACACACACACACACAAAAACAATCCACTCCATCCAGAATAAGGCTCTTATGTAAAAATTTTAAATTATTCACATACATGCATTAATTCTGACAGGTGCCTTTGGAATTAAACCAATTAGGGGTGTGTGTGTGTGTGTATGTGGGCACATGTGGGCGAATGGGAAATTTCTTACAATTTGTCACACTTAAAGCATGAAATCACTTTAAAATCACATGAATGTGTAACCTGTGTGCCAGGCTCTAATTATAGAGCCATTGCCCAAGGTTTAAGTGTACTTTGAATTTATTTATTACCCTCTGACGTGTGCATAAACGATTGGTTTCTTTTATGACCCGGGGCAGAAATAGCTTAAAGTCTTGAGGAAGGGTAAATAAATTACTGTGACTTGTTTCTTTACTAAAACAGACAATATAAAGAAGCTTTAACTGTATAAAATATGGCAACTTTCCAAAAATATTAAGCATTTTCAATTGACTGATAATATTGAAAAAACTGAAAATCTTTTCCCATAACAAAATCTGTTCAGACTAGAGAGCAATAACTACACATTCTCTATACAGCTTGAAATGAGAAAATGAAAAAGGTCAAGTGTGTCTGCCTTATAATTGTTGAACACAGGAGTTTAGAAGGGACATTTTGTAATGTCAGTAGAGTTTAAACTAAGTAATCTCAGTAATCATGCTCGTTACAGACCTCATGTGTGAGTGCCACGTGAGGTTTGGTAACTTGCTTTTAGATTCACCACACATTATAACCTCTTTAATTCTGCCTATCCACATCCTTGTAACGACAGGTCTTTCAGTGAATGTAGTTAGGGTCAGTACCAATGTAGAAGACATGAGGGGGCGTGGTGGTGTGACACTGATCTTACCCAGCCTAACTGGCAGGTGGGGAAGCTGCGATTCAGATTGAAATTAATTCTGGAAAGCCATGCTCTACACAGAAAACACTATTGGAAAGAAAGACTGTTTTCTTGTTTCCCATACAATTGTAAAAATACACCTCTTTAAAACCTGAACTACAACACCAAAGAGAAGACAAGTGGAAACCCGACAGCAGAGATGCTGGAGCAGCACATTCAGACGGTGCTGCTCGTCTTGACAAAAAGGTAGCAGGCCCCCGGCTCCAAAATGTGAAATAAAACAATGCCTGGTTGAGTCAGTTTAACACAACACAAACCCTTCTAGAAGTAGGAAAGATATGCACTCATCCAGACCAGACTTAGTCTCTTTCTCACAATAAACTTGACACGCATGTAGAGGAGACAAAATAATGAATATTACATGCTAGGTTATCTTTTAGAAACTGTCTTTTGCCGTTCAACAAGCCATTGGTAGCTTTAGCCTTGACATAACATCCTTAGAAAAGCAAGTTGTATGCCAAGCAGATCTTATCATTTCAAAGATACCCAATGGGTCAGGCAGATTTTTTTCATTCAAATGTCTTTCAAAAGATGCACGACATATGTAAAATATTTGTGCTTAATTTTGTGCGCAATATGTAATTGAGTTTGAATGTTTGACTTGTAAGCATCCTGTTGCTTCCAAGTGATGGAACAGTATACATTAGTGTAGGATGTGACACTGGTATAAAGCAAAAATTAAATAAATAATTCATTATTATAATTATCTAACATAAAATGTAAATCTGCAAAGGTATCGAGTCAGTTATCATATGGCGCATCATATTTTCACTTCATAATTTATGGACCAAAGATGTTAGGCATAGACACCTGTGGCATACGTTTTGATTCATAGCTCAGCATCAGATTCCCCCCATTAATATCAGCACACAGCTATCCTCATGAGTTGTTTGTTGTCGTCATATTCCACACAGTCACTGTGTTAGGCCAAATTATTTAATTTATGAGTGACGGTGAGAAGGATAATTCATTTGACTATGAGACTTTATTTCAAGAAAGTAGCTGTTGTAATTGCTGTTTTAGGGTGAAGATGGGCTTTTAGATCATCACTAGAGAGAGCTAGTATGAGCTTTTGTAATGTAGTGTAGTGATGGCCAAATGAAGGTTCAGGAATAATTTTCTTTATTTTCTGAGCCCACTAGATGGCGCTCTTGGATTAAAGAAAATGGCTCAAAGAACAGCAATTCAATGTGCTTTTAACCATTTATTTAAACAGAGAGCCATCTAGTGGGCTCAGAAAATAAAGACAGTTGTTCACAAAGCTACATTTTGCCATCACTGTTGATTGGACTAAAAGCAATCGACCTGGGCTAGTGGTGCACTTCAGCCTCTTGTGGTTGAAATGTGTATTGCAACAATAACAAAATTTCACCTGCCTCTTTACCTGTTTTCACAGATGACAACTAAAAATGACGTGCCACAGAAGAGAAAAGTATTACGATCAGACTTAGAAAATGGATCACCATAATTGTTTTGTTTTTCTCACTTGCCTACCAGGGCTTTTGTAAATTTAAAAGAAACTACAAAGAAGAAGAATCACCTATTAGCTTTGCTCTACTAACTAGCTACCATTAGCAACTACACTTACCACTTTTAACAAGCTTATCCACCACATATTATATTACATTGAATTCAATTAAATTTTATGGATGGGTCAAACAACAGGACTTTCACCCAGGAGACCAGGGTTCATGTCCAGTGTCACTGAAATGTAAATTTTTTAAGCCTACCCAGTCTTTTCCTAAACCTAACGTATGTTAGACCAACCCAGAGCGTCAAAAAGTGACGCCAATATACAGTATATATATATATAGTATATATATATATATATATATATATATATATATATATATATATATATATATATATATATATAGATATATATATATATATATATATATATATATATATATATATATATATAGATAACAATATACGTTTGTGAAGCAAGCCAGAAATAAGAAAACTTCTTATAAGTGGTTGTCTGGTTCCATCCCTCTACCTCAGCGCTCCAACAAAACTAATTCTTCTCGTCTTTCGGCTTGTGCTTGGCAGATTAGATGGCTTAGTGATTTAAATTTATTTCTCCAACAGGAATACTTAGCATTGTTTACAAATTACAATCAGGTATAATTGGCACATCACATCCTCCATGTTTACTCCTAACAGGGAGGACGAGACAGAGAGGAGTAGTGTGAGACTGATGGGAGGAGAAAGAGAGACGGAGGAGTGCAGACTAAATCCAGTCTGCTGTCTTTCTAGGGGTCCTTTCTACTACTGGGAAATGTTTAAAGAAGTGCTCTCTCTTTCTCTCTGTCAGAATGGAAGACTTGCTGTGTTGATATCTGCCAACTTGTAGGTTTCTTCCATCCCCTCTCCTTCTTCCATTCTTTCTTTTTTTGTGTTTTATTTTCACTCCAGTTCTTGTTTGTTATCCAGACTCTCATGCATAAAACATGACAGTTAAAAGTAGCTAGAGCTGCGCGTATCACGAGGGAGAAGCCCAGCATCCCAAATTCTTATCCTTAAGTTGTTTATTGTCATCTGAGAGTTTGTTAGAAAATAATCCTGAATTGCTAGAATTTTTAAATAACAGATATGATATCAGGTGGTATAACATTGTGAATTTACTGACCACAAAGGTTAGTGTTTTCCTTCAAGTCCAAGCAGTATATAAGGAATTTAGACTTGTAATTTGTTGATTCAGTGTTCTGTATGTTTGACAAAATTATTTCAGACGCTGTTATTAAGCTAAAGCCTGACTGGTTCCACCATGCCCATTAACTTTATTAACCTTTGTGTTGTCTTCACGTATTTTTTGGATGCTTTTTTATCAATGTTTTTAACATTTTTTTAGGTTTTAATCCCTTTTTTCAACACTTTTGACACTTTTTTCAATGTTTGTCACTTTTGCTGACGTTTAACACTACGTAACACTAACTTATTAATGTTAGTTTTACAGTTATTTTTGGAATTTATGGTCAATAAACTCATTTATAGGAAATTATACCTAATGTTTGAGTTAGAATAGAAAAGCAGAAATTAGGAATTATTTAGACTAAAATTAAAGGAATGGATGTTGATGGATAATCACAGACTGGAATATGTAAACTTTTACTCAATACTATTTCAAAAACACTTACATTTCTTTTCAAATGCTATAAAATTGAATAAGACGCCCCAAAATTAATGAAAGTAGAGATTTGTACTAGGCAAAGAGCGTTGGGTGGAATCAATCAGGTTATTTTGGGGAATTAAAAGAAGAGGAAAACGGGTAAATGTTACCATTAACATGGGGGTTAATACCTATGTTCTTGTATTTCTTGTTTTCATATTTTATTTCTGAATGTCTTAACTCACAATTTTCCCTTTATATCCTACATGATATGATAGCCAATTCTCAGAGGAATCCACTTGTATCGGAAATCACAATCTAGGGAATATAATTATAAAAATATTTTTTTCTATTATGTCATAGTGGTAGCATGAGAACCTGTGAAATCTGCAAGCTCAGGTTTAATTTCCTCTGGCAGATATGTCTGGCCCCCTCCTGTTCAGACAGGTTTCCAGGCGACCAGACAATGGGCGGCCAATCACAACCCTTTATCTCATATGGGGCAGATTTTAGATGATGACTGCGAGGCAAGCATAAACCTAGCTTAGTAAAGAGGAGCGCCTTTGAGGGAAAAAAAAAAGATGGCTGCAGCTGATGTGGAACTTGCTTTAAAGTATTATTTTTATATTCATATTCATTGATGCTACACCATCACAGCTCATCTCTGCATGCTGTAGTCCGCTGCTCAGCACTACGCCACAAAGCTTCATGGAACTTCATTTGGCCATCACTAGTTGTAAGTCCAAAGGAATTTTAGTCTACAGGCGGTAATAACGCCCCTTGGAAATCCGTGCCTGGCCATTCATACCATGCTCGTATTTCTGTGCGCCAGTCACGGCTCTGTCACGGCTCTCTCTCTCTCTCTCTCTGATAGAAAGAGACAGAGACTGTCCTAAAATAAGGAACTTGTTTTTTTATATATGTGTCCATTAAGCTCTTGTGGATCAAAACTGCCATTGCTGCACACGTAGTGGCCATAACTGTCACAAAAAATGAAAAGATTGTTGAATGTAGAATTTACAATCAGTTGCACAAGCCAGATCAGAGTGAATGTGTTGTACTGAATGAAGTAATTTGTACTCTAAATAACATAGTCATTTAAAACATTTAAAACTAATCCCTTTGCTATTGCACTTTAAAAAGATAACACTTTGTGTATCATCAGAAATGCAAGCCTTTTTGATTTCATCACTTTTTAACTAGAATTTATTTTTGTATTACTTTAATGGTGACATACACTCACCGGCCACTTTATTAGGTACACCTGTCCAACTGCTCGTTAACACTTAATTTCTAAGCAGCCAATCACATGGCGGCAACTCAGTGCATTTAGGCATGTAGACATGGTCAAGACAATCTCCTGCAGTTCAAACCGAGCATCAGTATGGGGAAGAAAGGTGATTTGAGTGACTTTGAACGTGGCATGATTGTTGGTGCCAGAAGGGCTGGTCTGAGTATTTCAGAAACTGCTAATCTACTGGGATTTTTACGCACAACCATCTCTAGGGTTTACAGAGAATGGTCCGAAAAAGAAAAAACATCCAGTGAGCGATGCCAAAATGCCTTGTTGATGCCAGAGGTCAGAGGAGAATGGCCAGACTGGTTCGAGCTGATAGAAGGGCAACAGTGATTCAAATTACCACCCGTTACAACCAAGGTGGGCAGAAGAGCATCTCTGAACGCACAGTACGTCGAACTTTGAGGCAGATGGGCTACAGCAGCAGAAGACCACACCGGGTGCCACTCCTTTCAGCTAAGAACAGGAAAGTGAGGCTACAATTTGCACAAGCTCATCGAAATTGGACAATAGAAGATTGGAAAAACGTTGCCTGGTCTGATGAGTCTCGATTTCTGCTACGACGTTCGGATGGTAGGGTCAGAATTTGGCGTCTACAACATGAAAGCATGGATCCATCCTGCCTTGAATCAACGGTTCAGGCTGGTGGTGGTGGTGTCATGGTGTGGGGAATATTTTCTTGGCACTCTTTGGGCCCCTTGACCATTGTTGCAACGCCACAGCCTACCTGAGTATTGTTGCTGACCATGTCCATCCCTTTATGACCACAATGTACCCAACTTCTGATGGCTACTTTCAGCAGGATAATGTCATAAAGCTGGAATCATCTCAGACTGGTTTCTTGAACATGACAATGAGTTCGCTGTACTCAAATGGCCTCCACAGTCACCAGATCTCAATCCAATAGAGCATCATTGGGATGTGGTGGAACGGGAGATTGACATCATGGATGTGCAGCCGACAAATCTGCGGCAACTGTGTGATGCCATCATGTCAATATGGACCAAACTCCCTGAGGAATGCTTCCAGCACCTTGTTGAATCTATGCCACGAAGAATTGAGGCAGTTCTGAAGGCAAAAGGGGGTCCAACCCGTTACTGGCATGGGGTACCTAATAAAGTGGCCGGTGAGTGTATATTTTAACACCATCCTCACCAGATTGTTGTTGAGTCAAAAGCCAAGTGTTGCTTCTTTGTATCTTTACCTTTTGTTGCCAGCCCTCATTTTGTCATAATGCAAATCTCTCTCTCTCTCTCTCTCTCTCTCTCTCTCTCTCTCTCTCTCTCTCTCTCTCTCTCTCTCTCTCTCTCTCTCTCTCTCTCTCTCTCTCTCTCTCTCTCTCTCTCTCTCTCTCTCTCTCTCTCTCTCTCTCTCTCTCTCTCTCTCTCTCTCTCTCTCTCTCTCTCTCTCTCTCTCTCTCTCTCTCT
Organism: Etheostoma perlongum; assembly: GCA_026937815.1. Lineage (NCBI taxonomy): Eukaryota > Metazoa > Chordata > Actinopteri > Perciformes > Percidae > Etheostoma > Etheostoma perlongum. The sequence goes on from CM049380.1 coordinate 1,318,407, forward strand.
CTCTCTCTCTCTCTCTCTCTCTCTCTCTCTCTCTCTCTCTCTCTCTCTCTCTCTCTCTCTCTCTCTCTCTCTCTCTCTCTCTCTCTCTCTCTCTCTCTCTCTCTCTCTCTCTCTCTCTCTCTCTCTAAGGCAAAAGCCCCTTGACATTAACTTGTAAATTTAGTCCAATGTAAATATTTAGATTTCTGCTATTATTGACATAAAACTATTTTTTTCTTGATGGTGCCACTTCTGATTAGTCTGACAGATCCATCTCAATCTATCTTAAACAAAGCCACTATAGATGAGTCTATAGGTGAGTGACAGCCTTACAAGTTTTGAAGTCTATCTTGTTTTCAAACGGTTCTGGTGTGCTTGGTAAGGAACTGATGTGTGAATAAGGGGTTATGATCTGTATATTACAAATCTATCGACAGCACATCTGCAGATGTACATACCATACATTATGTACTGTATGCGTGTGCACGTGTGAGACAGAGTTGTGTTAAGCTGATGAAGTCATATGCATATGCGTATGCATATGTGTTGTGTGTGTGAGTTGTGTGTAGTGCCTCAATTAGCTGAGGTAATGGTCTGAATAATGATGTTGCTTTTTTGCCATCTGGCCCTGTGGATGCTCACTCTGCTCTGTTGTTTCTAAAATACACAGCGGAAGACTGGGGCTATCTATCTTTGTGTGTGTGTGTTTACATCCTGTCTGGCAAATTATTGCTCTGCTTTTCTTATACAATTAGATTTGGAACTACGTTGCATGCGTGATACATCAGATCTGTTTTAAATCCATCTTTCCCTTGTTTTTATAACCTTTTTGCCAGCTGGCACGATGAACGAGTTTGTGTACTGTTGTTCAAACCCACATCCAATGATGTGGACCACAAAGAGTTAGTTATTTTAAATGTCCTTTGTTGTGCAAAGACTGTTCAAACACAATTTACTGTTTCTGTTGCCGGTGCTTTGCTACAACAAACAGTGCAGGTTTTGTGATGGGGATGCCAAAGTAGCAACATGAATATTTCCATTTCAGTGGCTTCCACCATCATTTAAAGTTATTGTCGGTCACCCCCAATTTCCACCGGATGTGTAACGGCTGTGGAATGGCGGTGGAGTCATTAGGTTTCCTTTAAAGTCAATGTGTGTATTTCCACTAACTGTGGAACGGCTGCGTCCTGACTCCGTCCCAGCTCCAGCGATCTGCAGCCCTCCGGAGCAGATACGCAGAGCTTCTATTTTTGGTGGACGCTAGAGAGCTCCACAGCAATTTAGCACACGGCAGATGCGGGACAGGAAGTAGAGCACAGAAAGTAAAACATCCGGTTAATTTAATCTGCGCGGAGAGGAGAGGAGAGATCCAGGAAAGGTATCATGTAACGCAAAATTAAACCACATTGATATAAACAACATTGCTTTGTTTGTGGAAAGACAGCGGATGCAAGGACATTGGGTGCACCGGTGCAACCTAGAGGAAAAATGTTAGTCGCACCCTAGAACCCTGTGAGCGAATAGACACTAACTGGCACCCTAGAGCCCTGTGAGCTAACAGACAGTAACTAGCACCCTAGAGCCTTGTGAGCCAACAGACAGTAACTAGCACCCTAGAGCCCTGTGTGCTAACAGACACTAACTAGCACCCTAGAGCCCTGTGTGCTAACAGACACTAACTAGCACCCGAGATAAGGTGACCAGATTTCATAGACAAATCCGGGGACATTTTCAGCTCAAAAGCGTAAATACCTCCAAAACATTTTTGTAAAACTTAAAACGGGGACACTAGACCTAGAGCTGTTCTCATTAGGCGCTGCTGCCCCCCTTCAAAAGGTCTGATCCTAAAATCACCCCTGCTGTAATGTTTACTGTACTACATTTATCTGACAGCTTTTGCTTTATTGCGTCAGGCTTGTTTTTGCAACAGCTCATTAAGTATCGGATACAATAAAAACTATTGAGGAAATATTTCCCTTTGACATTGATATATTTCACGAGATCTCATTGTTTTCTCATGTAGAAAACTACAATGTAAGTTAATAGGAAAATTGTCCAGCTTGTATTTACCTTAATAAAAGTGCTCGTTATGCTACTGACAGACTCAGATTAATATTCTTAGTGTCTGACAACATTATGGAAAGGATTTCTAATTAGCTAGACCTTTCTGTTAATCCTTTTTTAAAACAAAAGTCCGAAATTGCGTTCGCTAAACCCACCAGACTCCATTTAAATAATCAGTAATTTTAGCATCGTAAAACACAGCTTTCTAAAACATCGCTGAGCTCTGGCTGTCTGGAGCGACTATCGGCTACGTTTGGTCAATGTTTTCCTTCTTTCATTCCAATTTCGGGTCTGTCAGTCACAGTGAAAACCGGGGACATTTCCGGGGACAGAGCCAGCCGGGGACAGGTCAGTAAAACCGGGGACTGTCACCGGAAACCGGGGGACTTCTGGTCATCCTAACCCAAGAGCCCTGTGAGCTAACATACTAACTATCACCCTAAAGGCCCGTACACACCGGGACGAATATCGCCGGGCGTTATTCGTCAGCGTTTTTCAACGCGTTTTTTGTGTTCACACCCAAGCGATTTTCGCTGACGATGAGCCGAATGAACATGCAAATTCATTATCTGTCACTAGATGGCGCTTAATGTAAAACAGAAATACCCCCGTACATAGTGTGGCGCTGCGCAACTTTGCACTTCTGATACTCGCTTGCAACTCAGAAGAAGAGCAGAGAAGAAGAGAGCAAGTATTTAGAACATTTCTTCTAAATCAGATATAGCTCTTTATGTTCTGAAACCAACGAGACCAGCAGCTCAACATTTATTTAGGACATCGTGCTTTGCCTCTTCCTCGTCTTGTGGCAGTGATGACGGTGGCGTATATATGTCTTCTTCGTTTGTGTGCTCGGTAAGACCGTTTTGTGCTTGAGCACCCCCAAGTTGTGTTTTACTGTAACTTCAGAAGCACAAGACACGTGAGCAAAAGGGCCGATTTCATTGGTCGGATAGTTTTTGACGCGGCGCGTCAAACCAAAAAAACGAACCCGAGGCGTTTTTTAAAAAATGACGCTTTTACGCGTCGCGTTTTTCGCGTCGGTGTGCACACTCTCATTGACGCCCTTTGTTTAGTCACGACGCGTTAAACGTCGGCGAAATTCGTCCCGGTGTGAACAGGCCTTAAAGCACTGTGAGCTAACTAGCGCCCTAGACCCCTGTGAGCTAACAGACATTAACTAGCAGCCTAGAGCCCTGTGAGCTAACAGACAAACTAGCACTGGTCACTGCTGTTGTCTGAAAAGCAAAACAGATGGAACAAAATGTTGCGTTTACTACATCTAGAAACCAAGATGCACAGTGCATGGAACAACACTGACTGGCACATGATCAGACAGTGGTTTACGGAGCGGTAGATTGGCTTTTCAAAAAAAAACTCGGAGCGACCTATGAACGCGGAACGAAGCATTTAAAATATCGCTTGATTATGCAAATTTGATTGTGGGAAGCCAAAATTGTGTTCATGATTAAAATTGTATTAATTGTGCGGCCCTAGTGGCAATATACGTGGATAAAATCCATCACAGTCACAGATACATAAAAATAGTCATACATTCATCTACTGGGATAGGTAAAAATGAGTGCTTATACCTGTTATATTTACACAAAGGAACCCTGTACCTTTTTCCTGAGTTCAACAGCTCAAACTGTGAAAACAATACATGAGAGTCATCAGACAGAATGGTCTTAGCCTGCCTGATTGTTGCCTGTTCAAAAAGCTCCTGCAGGTTGAGAGGTGCAGGTGTTCCCATAATTGTACCTGCCGTCTTAACCAGATTAAAAATCTGGGTTTTAGATTTTACTGTCAAATTTCCAAACCAGCTGGTAATACCAAACCGAAGAATTGACTCTATTGTTGCACTGTAGAAGATTAACATGATATTTTTACAGACCCCAAACACTCTAAGCCTGCGCAAGAAATGGAGACACTGATGAGTTCTGGCACAGACATTTGTTACATGTGTGCACCAACTCAAGTCTTTGTCAATAAACACTCCTAGATATTTAAAAGAGGACACCTGCTTGATGTCATGACCATGGATGGATACAGGGATCTGGTCTCCAGCTGATCTGGGATCTACCAGCATTTCCAAAGTTTTGTTTGTGTTAATATGAAGTTGGTGTGAATCACACCAGTTGACAAACTTGTCCACAGCAACCTGGTGGAAGTTTGTATTGCTTTCTCTAGTAAGCAAACTGAGAAGGACAGTGTTGTCAGAAAATGTTACTATATGTTGGTTTGGCTCAGAGCTGATGCAGTCATTTGTGTACAATGTAAACAAGAGGGGAGAACTGACACTGAGTTAAACTTTACCTGCTGTGGCCTGAGTGATACCACCTAATTAAAAAAGGATTTACATTTAACTGAACTAGTTTCCTAAGCATGATATCTGGTTGGATTGAGTTAAAGGCAGAACTGAAATCAACAAAAAGCAATCTGGCATATGCAACAGGACTTTCAAGGTGCTTCAGGGTAAGGTGCATTATTGTTGATATGGCATCACTTGTACTACATTTTTTTGTGTACGCAAATTGGTATCTAACAATTGATCCAAATCAGTATGGAGTTTCTCTATCATCAGCCTTTCCATTGATTGAAAAACATTAGAGGTAATAGCCACCGGCTGATAATCATTCTCCTGGGGACAGACCTTTTTGGGTACTGGAATAATAATAGATTTTTTCCACAGATTTGGTATTGTGAATGTATCTATAGAAAGCTGGAATAATTTATGCCAGGCTGGTGACAGTTATTCTGCAAAAGTTTTTAAAAGAAAAGCAGACAGGTTATCAGGGCCTGTTGCCTTGGTTGTTTGTATTGTTTTAAACACCTTAGTAACAGCGTGCGGTTCAATTATGATTCTGTCCAAGTTCACATTACAAATTCCATTCTCTAATACTACAGCACATTCCCTTGCATTATCAGTGTTAACACATATAAAAATTATTTAGTTCGTTTGCTTTTGCAATTTCGTTGTGGGCAAACAGGGGCTTCCTTTTAGTGTCCATGTTGGTCATATGTCTGATAGAGTCCCAAAGTGACTTTGTGTTGGATTCTGACAGTTTTTGTTCTGCCCGCTCCCTATGCTGCTGCCGTGCTGATTGAGGTCCTTTTGTGCAGCTCGGACTTCTGCCTTATTTCCAGATTTAAAAGCAGTTTTCTTCTTATTAATACAATCCGTAATACCTTTTGTGATATAGGGTTTATTATTAGGATATCTTTTAATAGTTTTCTGGGGTATAACAGAATCAATACAAAAAGATATATAGGCAGTGATTGATTCTGGACTTAAAAACTGAGCGATATGTGGGGAGGAGCTGGATAACATTATGGTCAGATTTCTTCAGGGGAGGTCTGGCTCTAGCTGTGTAGGCGTCCTTGAATATTACCATAGCATTTATCAAGGATGTTGTCATTTCTGGTGTTGCACTTAACATATTGATGAAAACCAGGTAAAGTTTTATTCAAACTGCAGTGGTTAAAATTGCCAAGTATTAGCATGGCAGCGTCAGGTTTGTTCTGTTGATGTCGATGGACACAGTGTGTGATTGCCTGAGCTGCTCTGCTCGCGTTCCCACTTGGCGGAATATAGACAAGTTAGTTAGTTACGGCAGTTACGGCACCAACTGTCCTTGATATAAATACACACTCCTCCCCCCCGTGTCTTGCCCGAGTTTGCATCTCTGTCTAACCGTAGGTGTGAGAAACCCTCAATTTGAATAAAGTTGTCTGCACTTCTTCTTCAGTTACTGAAACAAAACTATTATACAAGAAAACCAATATTGATAAAGCATACAACGGATTTCTAAAAATCTTTCATACATCACTGTATGACAGAAATTCCTGTAAAACAATACAGTAACAGCCAACGTAAAACAAATAGTTCATGGATCACTAAGGCCTGCAAAAAGAATATATACACTTAAAATAAAAGAATAAATACACTTTAGAAAACCTATCAACTATTGTACCCCAGAAGAAGAAAATAAATATAAAATGTATAGAAATAAATTAACTAATATGAGAATATGTTAGAAAGAATAATATAATTAAATATTAGATGATAATATAAATAACATTAAAGGTTTATGGAAGATTCTAAATAGTATCATTAGAAATTGAACAAAAAAATGGGAAAACAAGTTACCCAGAATTTTATTATTGAAAATGAGGGACTTTTCTAATGCTTTCAAATGCGTGTGCACAGTTAGCGACACTTTTTACGTCAATCAGCAGGGTTTGGTTTCCCTGTCTGCCTAGGCGGAGCTTGACAGTGCCGGTTATGCTGCGTTTTATTGTACTCGGAAATTAGGAACTCATCAAGGAAAGATGCAAAGAAATGGTACGTTAATTGGACACGGGCGCCTACATTTCATTAAGGCTGACCAACAGACAGAGAGAGAAGACCATTCAACTTTGAGCCCAGAGACAAATAAATGAAAAACTGTCTGTCCTTCCATGTAATGAACCACCCTCTCTCCATGGAAGCGCTTTTCGGGATAATTTTTTAGGAAATGAAGTGAAGGCTCCCATCTCCACCAGTAGCAGCAGCAGTCAAGGCGCCGCCAGCGGGTTGGGCAGCTCCGCTAATGTTACCCCACGGAGAGCTTTGACGATCACCGTCACTTTCTATCCCAGCTGCTTTCTGCTCACTCACTACCGCGAGGTTGACCACAGTATATTTTCTGTGAGAGAAACATTGAAAGCTGCTACAGTCTACATGTTCTGCCGCATCGTAGATTGCTAAGCACAGGAGCCGTGAAGGGATACCTGGTGCGCTTACCGGGTTCACACCCACCCAAAACGCCCTCTATGACACAGTATTGTGGGTATTAAATATAGGTCTAAGTATGAGAGTTTTTCAGACAGTTAAAAGGCAGGTAAAAACCCTTGCATGCACGACATCAACAATCACCTATCAAGCTGGCCTGCTTGTTTTGCTGAAAATGACTGTATGTTACCGACTTACTATTTGTCAAAGAAAAAAAAGACAATGCCATCATATGCTAATGTGAATTTTTTTTTTACCCTTTAGAATAACTAACAGGTTTAGGCAGTAAACGTGAAGCATAATTGTTCATTTTTCACATTAATTGGTCCAAGTATGCCATCCAAAATATCCATAGCAGCTTAATCAAAGACCAATATTAGTCAGCAAGTTCATCACAGAATTTTCCTATAATATTTGGGGAGTCATTAAATCAGCCTCTGTTCCATTAGTGAGACCATTAGTGACCCTCTTCTATTGTATCATGCTACACTTTCTGCACAAAGCCTTCACAAATGAGATTCTTAGTGACCACTCCTTGAAGTATTTCCACAATTGATTTTCTTTTCTTTATCTTTTATTTTAATAGCCATTTTATAAAAATACAATGAATAAAAACATGTCCTGTACTCGCAGCATGAGATGAGGGCCTCTGTGATCTTTTGGTTATTCTCGATTTATTACCCATTGTAAGAGCCAGCTCTTAAAGCGCATCTTCAGGTTCATAATTGTAATTTGAGGTTGTACCAGAACAGGTTTACATGGTTTCATTGTCAAAAAACTCATTTCTGTTGTACTGCACATTGCTGCAAATCTTGTTTTCACGCTGTGTGTTTAGGTCTCTGTTTTAGCTACAGAGTGAGACATCTCACTTTTATATTATCTTTGTTATGAGTTGAAGAGAAACCTGTATCTCACTCAAAACAGCATGGATAGTTTGTATGCATGTGGAAGCACCACAAATACAAAATAACACCCCAAATCCCAGAAAAAGTGATTTTTTTTCATAATATGGGCACTTTAAGCCTAAAATCTGATCTTATGAAATCAAGATAAAACCCACCCTTTGTAACTGGCCTTTGTGAAAATCTAGTGAAGTAGGATAATAAAGCCAGCTTTACAGTTTACACTCAGTAATGGAAGTCCTAGTGTAATTATTGAGCGCATGGAGCCTTAAAAAAGTAGCAGAAGATCCAAGAGGTTTCAATCTATCAACTTCTGGGTCATAGGCCTAGCAATATTCTCCTGCACCACTCTGCTCTAGACTAGACATATTAATCACTTGTAAAGATACTTGGGCTAAAAGCTTCGTTGTGGAGATATACAGGTAAGGACCACATTGCCAACTCCTCATTTTAGCAAAAATGTGTGCGTTTTCTTGAAGGGAGACTCCCTTATTAACAGTTGAGTTTTTGTATATCATTCTGTAGCTTCCCCTAAGTGTACCTTATGTATTCAAACCCAAACTTTCACATTTTGGTTGAAGAAAGCATGCTTTAGCATCGAAATGCTGCTGTCAAACAACCTATTCTGACAGGGAACTAAAGCCATAATATCACTGTCTTTAAATCCACCAGAATCTTTTTTTAACATTTGTTTTTGTCATTTTAAGCCTTTATTTGATAAGACAGCTTAAAAATGACAAAGGAGAGAGAGGGGCAATGACATGCAGCAAAGGGCCGCAGGACTGATTTGTAACTGGCCTTTGTGAAAATCTAGTGAAGTAGGATAATAAAGCCAGCTTTACAGTTTACACTCAGTAATGGAAGTCCTAGTGTAATTATTGAGCGCATGGAGCCTTAAAAAAGTAGCAGAAGATCCAAGAGGTTTCAATCTATCAACTTCTGGGTCATAGGCCTAGCAATATTCTCCTGCACCACTCTGCTCTAGACTAGACATATTAATCACTTGTAAAGATACTTGGGCTAAAAGCTTCGTTGTGGAGATATACAGGTAAGGACCACATTGCCAACTCCTCATTTTAGCAAAAATGTGTGCGTTTTCTTGAAGGGAGACTCCCTTATTAACAGTTGAGTTTTTGTATATCATTCTGTAGCTTCCCTAAGTGTACCTTATGTATTCAAACCCAAACTTTCACATTTTGGTTGAAGAAAGCATGCTTTAGCATCGAAATGCTGCTGTCAAACAACCTATTCTGACAGGGAACTAAAGCCATAATATCACTGTCTTTAAATCCACCAGAATTTTTTTTAACATTTGTTTTTGTCATTTTAAGCCTTTATTTGATAAGACAGCTTAAAAATGACAAAGGAGAGAGAGGGCAATGACATGCAGCAAAGGGCCGCAGGACTGATTTGTAACTGGCCTTTGTGAAAATCTAGTGAAGTAGGATAATAAAGCCAGCTTTACAGTTTACACTCAGTAATGGAAGTCCTAGTGTAATTATTGAGCGCATGGAGCCTTAAAAAAGTAGCAGAAGATCCAAGAGGTTTCAATCTATCAACTTCTGGGTCATAGGCCTAGCAATATTCTCCTGCACCACTCTGCTCTAGACTAGACATATTAATCACTTGTAAAGATACTTGGGCTAAAAGCTTCGTTGTGGAGATATACAGGTAAGGACCACATTGCCAACTCCTCATTTTAGCTAAAATGTGTGCGTTTTCTTGAAGGGAGACTCCCTTATTAACAGTTTTTGAGTTTTTGTATATCATTCTGTAGCTTCCCATAAGTGTACCTTATGTATTCAAACCCAAACTTTCACATTTTGGTTGAAGAAAGCATGCTTTAGCATCGAAATGCTGCTGTCAAACAACCTATTCTGACAGGGAACTAAAGCCATAATATCACTGTCTTTAAATCCACCAGAATCTTTTTTTAACATTTGTTTTTGTCATTTTAAGCCTTTATTTGATAAGACAGCTTAAAAATGACAAAGGAGAGAGAGGGGCAATGACATGCAGCAAAGGGCCGCAGGACTGATTTAAATCCGCGGCCGCAGGATGACCTTTGGCCATCATTGATATCCAGTCGCGGGTACAAATTGCTGCTCCATTTTTGGTCAAACAGCAGCACCAACAGTCAACCAACTATAATAGGAAAGCCCTAAAAGGCTCAGTGTAATCACCTTTGCATTTCAATAAGGTCACAGAGACACATCTGATTGGCAGCAGTGGGATTAGAACCCACGCATAAGAGACTGTCAGCACTTTGGACCACTCGGCCACACTGCCAGAGAGCAGCCAACCTTTATCTGTGGTCACGGTTCTGTCAAATCTTTGCCCATAAAAAAATGGCACAGCCATGATGAGTCTTTAAATAAAGGAGAATGGGCAGAATAACAAAAGGAAATATGTAGGTAACACTATATTTGAAGGGGTGGGCATTATGATTGACATGAGACTTTTACAACCATGACATGACACCGGTCTTTATGAATGCCATTCAGTAAATTATGACACTTTGAATGCAAAGTTTACATTTGTTTGTGTTATGACAACTTGACATTAAGTAAACAGCATAACCTGTCAATGTCTATGTTATGACAACTTAACATTAACCTGGACAACTTAACCTTTTAGAAATATGTCATAATGGGCTTAAATATGAAACCTAAATAAGCTTTGTTTCTTTAAATTTGATAATTATGCCTGCTAGGACATACAGGTTATATTGTGTTTCTTAATGTCAAGTTGTCATAATAAAAACAACTTTGCATTTAATGACACGTAATGACAACATTCATAAAGACTCCTTCATGTTCATGACAGGTGTCATGTCATTGTTAGTGTCATATAGGTATATAGGTATGTAGTCATATAGGTATGTGTCATGTCAGTCTTATGCACACCCCTTCACATAAAGTGTTACCCCAAAGTGTAGACAAAGGCAACTACAGCACAGCTGCTTGATACACATCTACAGTGTCCACTACAGCAGCAACATGGAAAGACGTCTCAGTTGAGACATTTAGGGCAATAAGTGCCTAATTGTCTGTAAACTTGGCAATGAGGGTTTGGATGAATGAGATGGAGTGCCTGTAGTTTGACAAAATTATCCATTAGCAAATGATGGTTTCAATCCATTGACCTCTCGGTTATGGGTCCATAATGATAATTTTGCTGTGCCACTCCATTTCAAAATTTCTGCTTGGCATTGCAACCAGAACGCATAGTTCACAGAGTCAATTATGGCAATATAGGAGTAGTCTGTGTCAGAAATTTAATGACTTGCAGCTGAAGGAAGTAAAACTGTTTCAATATATTGTAACTTGAGATATGTTTTCATTACAAATAATTCAGGTCACCATTTCTGGCCACTTCAAGTGTGTCTCTTGAACTTGTGTGTCTCTCAACAATTGTAAACAGGTATGAATCAATGTATTTTACACCTTAGACATTTTAAAGTGCCCATATTATGAAGAAAACCACTTTACTGGGATTTGGGGTGTTATTTTCTGTCTCTTCCACACGCATACAAACTTGGAAAAAAAAACATCCATGCTGTTTTGAGTGAGATCCGGTTTCTGAATGTCCTCTGCCTTCAGTCTCCGGGTGAGCTGTTCAACATCAGCACAGCTTTCTACATCACTAGCTGAGACGAGGTGGCAAACCGTAGCATGCTAGTGCTAGCATGCTAGCTCGTTTTCAGTGGCAAAACACTGCTACAACACCCACTAGTTGACCATAATCTCCAAAAGAACTACTTCCTGTCCCTGTTCTGCAGGTATTCTACAAGTGGCCCTCGTCTAGAAGAAGTCTCCCAGCTAATCCTGCCTTGGACTAACCAAAGTTGGAGAAAGAGTTATCTAGCTTACCTAGCTACTGAGCATGTGTGACTTCCAACAAAGATAGTATAGAAGTGAGATGTTTCACTCTGTAGCTAAAACAGAGATCTAAACACACAGGGTGAAAACAAGATCTGCTGCAATATGCAGTACAACAAAAATATGGTGTTTTTTTTTTTAAATGAAACTATGTAAACCTATTCTGGTACAACCTCAAAATACAATTATGAACCTAAAAAATGGGCGCTTTAAAGATTTACATAAAATGAAATATTAAGTAAATTTTGCTCATAATCACAGTTTCTGCAAAAAGTAATGTTCTCTCCATATACAATTTAGGTTTTTGAGAGAGCAGAGAAGCCACAAGCAGAAAGCAAGAGATTTTTACAACAGTCAAATAAAAAGCTTTGCCCCTCTGGTGTTATTACTCAGTATGACTCTAAATATGGCAACGTCAGGTCCAACAGAGAAATTTTAATTTTCACTCCATCCAAGAAAATCTAATGAAGTCAAATTATGCATCATTTAAAAAAGGAAAAATGTGAGCTACTAAATTAATTATTTTCCTCTTGTTTAATCCATGCACATATAGTATAAACCAAACTGATTTATGTCCTTTTCCAAAGGTTTTGGAACTGTTACGGTACGGCGTGGTGAGGACCCAAATGCAGAGAGGAGGAGGCAGGCAGGAGTGGATTACCAAGGGTTTTATTGTCCACACAAACAACAGGAACGCAGGGAGCCAGGGAAACAAACAAAAGACCGGAGCACCAAGGCTGGAAACTAAAACACTCAGAACGGCAGCAGAAACTGGTCATAGGGCAGACGGAAAAACTCACGGGACAAGGGCAGGCAGGCACCGGCTGAAACAAGCAGAAACAAGAATCCGACAAGAGACAAAGGAAACACATGGGTTAAATACAAGAGGTAACGAGGTAACGGAACAGGTGAGACATCAGGTGAATCACATTAGGGCGGGGCTGGGCAATCAGACAAGCACAAAGCAAAGCTGGACAAGACTAGACAAGACAGGAAACTACACTACCAAAATAAAACAGGAAACAGAACATACAGACGCTTACCGGGAACAGGAGACATATCAGGCACACAGGACCGGGGGAACACTGAGACAGGGAGGCAAAAACAGGAAGACAACCCCAACAAAAACCCCAAACCACAACAGTACCCCCCCCCAAAGACAGATCCCAGATGTCAAAAAACAAAAACCCCAAAAAGGAACAAAAAACAACCCAGAAAGGGCGGAAGACACCGGAAACGAGGGGGCCGAGGTACAGGGAAACCAAGGGACAGAGGGACACTGGGGACAGAGGCAAACCGGGAGCACAGGGGACAAGGACGCCGAGGAGCATGGACAAAGGAGCAGGGAACAAGGAGGGGGAACAACGAGGGAGCGAAAAAGGGACAGAGGAGGAGGGAGTGAGAGAGGGACTGAGGAGGAGGGAGCGAAAGAGGGACTGAGGAGGAGGGAGCGGGAGAGGGACTGAGGAGGAGGGAGCGAGAGAGGGACTGAGGAGGAGGGAGCGGGACGACAGGGAGAGGAAACGGCAAGAAAGTGGAGGAGCCGAGAGAGGCGAAGTGGAAGAGACAGGGAGACGGAGGAGGCAAGGAAAGCGTAAGAGGAGACAGGACGGAGGCCAGAGGACGCGGGAGGAAAGATAGCGAGCTGAAAAGGGATGGGACAAGGGACCAGACGAAGAAAAGACACCAATAGCGGGCACAGGGAAGTCCAGGACAAGGGCCGGAGACTGGTAGCGAGCGAGGGACCAGGGGAGAGAAAACCGAGGAGAGATAAAGGGTAGGGACACAGGGAGACAGCGAGCGGGACACAGAGAGAGAGAGACACAAAGAGCAAGACAGACCGAAAGACACAGGGAACGAAAAAGACAGAGGGGATAAGACACCAGGCCGGAGAACAAAACCGACAGAGAAAGGGAGAGACGGAGAGACAATGAAGAGGGAGAGGGAGACAAAGAGAGAAAGAGATGAAAAAACGCAGAGAGCCTGACAGGCAAAGAGGAAGCAAGACAGACAGACAGTGACCGAGAGGGAGAGGCACAGAGAGCAAGGCTGACAGGAAGGGAAAAAGAGACAGAACGTCAAAATACACAAACAGAGAGAGACAGGGACACAGAGAGCAAGACAGACAGACACAGGGAACAAAAGAGACAGAGCAATGGGGACAAGTAAAGGGACGGAGCTAGGACGGAGACAAGCAAGGGATAGGAGGAGAGGGGCAAGAGAAAGGGAGAGCAGAGAAGGTACCAGGGGAAGGCAAAGCGCGGCACAGAGAGAGCGAAAGGGAGCCTGGAGAGTCACCCACACAAACAAGCAGAAAAAGGGACCGGAACCCGGAGAGCAGGACAGACACAAGGAAAAAGAGAGACACCCACACAACCAAGCAGAAAAAAACAAAGCAAAAGGGACAGACAGAGAGGCCGGATGAGTGGGGCAGAGAGACAAAACGAGGGAGAAGACAGGACACAGAAAGCCAGACAGGGACCGAATGAGTCAGAGGGGAGAAGGGGACCGGGACACAGAGCACCATAAACACAGGGAAGAGGGACAGAAGGCGGGAAACACACGCACACAGGGAGAGATGTACAGAGACACAGGGAGTGAGGCAGACCATACAGGGGCTCAGAGAGACAAAAAGAGAAACACAGAGAGACGGAGGCAGAGAGGCGAGTAACGAGACAAGGCGGGTGAAAAGACGAGACCAAGGAGAGGGACGGGACGAACGAGGAGGGGACAAGACGACGAGACAAAACAAGGGAGACACGGAGACAGAAGACACACACCAACCAACAGAACAAGGGAGCGACAGACCCAAATAATCGGAGAGGGAGAGTAGAACACAGAGAGCAAAAGAAACAGAGCGATGGAGACAGGCAAGGACAGAAACCAGCAGGGGAGATTTCACAAACACAGGGACCGAGGAAGGGCAGAGGGAAGGGAGTCAGGAGGCGTGAGGGGATGCGTGAGGGTGCCCAAGAGAGACAAAAAGCGAGCAAAACAGACAGACACAGGGACCAAATGAGACGATGGGGAAGAGAGAGACAAAGCGAGGGAAACACAGACGCACACAGAAGAGGGCGAGACCCCCACATAAACCGGAAAAAGGAAGCGAAAAGGGACAGAGCAAGGTGAACACACAGAGAGACCGGGCGAACAGAGAGGGAGGCAAAGCAACACAGAGCGAGGGAGAGGAACAAGGAGAGCTAGACGGACAGACACATGGAGTGGCAGAGACAAGGCAAGAGGCACATGGAGAGACAGCGGCAGTGAAACAAGCAAAGAGACAAAGCAACAAGACGGGACAGAACGAGAGGCGACTAGAGAGGGACGGGGCCAGGAGACAAAACGAGGGGGACACTGACACAGGGGCAGAGGAGACCGGTAACAAAGCTGGGAGGCGCGAGGGACTGGCTGAGTGGGTGTACACAAAAAACCCGGAGGGGCACACGACGAAGCCCAGTAGAGTGCGCTTTAGGGACGCGAGGGGGCCCCCGGGAGGGACGCACGGGAGACCCGAGAAAGCCCACGGAGGGGCGCACGAGGGACGCGAGAAAGCCCACGGAGGGGCGCACGAGGGACGCGGAAAAACCCACGGAGGGGCGCACGAGGGACGCGGAAAAACCCACGGAGGGGCGCACGAGGGACGCGGAAAACCCACGGAGGGGCGCACGAGGGACGAGGAAAGGCCCACGGAGGGGCGCACGAGGGACGCGGAAAAGCCCACGGAGGGGCGCACGAGGGACGCGGAAAGCCCACGGAGGGGCGCACGAGGGACGCGGAAAAGCCCACGGAGGGGGCGCACGAGGGACGCGGAAAAACCCACGGAGGGGCGCACGAGGGACGCGGAAAAGCCCACGGGGGGCGCACGAGGACGCGGAAAAGCCCACGGAGGGGCGCACGAGGGACGCGGGAAAGCCCACGGAGGGGCGCACGAGGGACGCGAGAAAGCCCACGGAGGGGCGCACGAGGGACGCGGAAAAGCCCACGGAGGGGCGCACGAGGGACGCGAGAAAGCCCACGGAGGGGCGCACAAGGAAACTCCCTGAGGGGCAGGATAAGCTTGGACCGAACAGGTGGGATAGACGGGACAGACTGTGATGGGACGGGTGGAGATGACGTGACCGTAGACGGACTGGGCTTGGGAAGGGAGAGGAACAGGAACAGGAACGGAGACAGGGACAGAGACGGTGACGGGGACAGGGACACGAACAGGCACAGAGACAGGGACAGGAACAGACACAGTGACGGGGACAAGCACAGAGACAGGGACAGACACAAGACCAGGAATACCAGGACTCAGGGGACCCAAAACATGGGGGGCCGGAATTCCTGAGGACCCGGGACCCGGGGAACCCAGAGGGGGGCCCCGGGGGCCAGGGCCGGAGGAAGCCCGGGAACTGGATCTGGGTCCCGGAGAACCCCTAGGCCTGAAGCCAGAGGAACCCCGGGAGCCAGTGCCCAGGGAGGGCAGAGACCCAGACACCGGCTGGGGCTCTGGGCGACGACCACCAACCGAGGACCAAACATTGGCCGTCGGCCAGGGGTCAGGGCCACTGAGCGCCAGCCGGGAGTCAGAGGTACTGGGCTTCTGGTCGGGGTCATGGGGGCTGGTCGGTCGGGCTGGAAGTCTGGTCGGACCGTCTGGGTCAGGGGGTCTGGTCGGCCCGTCTGGGTCAAGGAGGCCGGTCGACCGGTCAGGGTCTAGGGGAATAGTCGGCTGGTCAGGGTCTAGGGGGTCGGTCGGCCGGTCAGGGTCAGGGTCAGGGGCCGGCCGGCCGGTCAGGGTCATGAAGTCCGGTTGGCCGGTCTGGGTCAGGGGAGCCGGTCGGCCGGTCAGGGTCTGGGACTGTGCCCAGGGAGGACTGTTCAGTGGACACTCCCTGGGAACTTGTCTTAGCGGTCGCCGGCTGGGGGTCCGAGGCGGATCCCAGGGAGGACTGTCCAGTGCACACTCCCTGGGCGTCCGCCTCTACAGGCGGCGGCTGGGGTTCCACATCATTGGTGGGAGCCGCCGGCTGGGGGGCCGCCTCGACGGCGGCAGGAACCGGCGGCTGGGGGTCGTCCGCGGCGGCGGCGGCAGGAACCGGCGGCTGGGGGTCGTCCGCGGCGGCGGCGGCAGGAACCGGCGGCTGGGGGTCGTCCGCGGCGGCGGCGGCAGGAACCGGCGGCTGGGGGGCCGGGGCGGCGGCAGGAACCGGGCGGCTGGGGTCGCCTGGCGGCGGCGGCGGCAGGAACCGGGCGGTTGGGGTCGCCAAGGGCGGGCGGCAGGAAGCGGCGGCTGGGGGTCGCCCCGCGGCGGCGGCAGGAAGCGGCGGTTGGGGGTCGCCCTGGCGCGGCGCCGGGCGGCGCTGGGGGTCGCCCGCGGCGGCGGCCGGCGGCGGCTGGGGGTCGGCGGCAGGCGGCGGCTGGGGGTCGTCCGCGGCGGCGGCAGGCGGCGGCTGGGGCGCTGACTTCAGGGCTGTGTGGGCCCGCGCTGCCCTCCGTGAAGCGCGGGACCGTCTCGACCTCTTGGGGGGGCTGGCCGGTGGTGACTCCTGTGGGGATCGGTCAGCGGCAACAGACGCCGGCTGGGTGTCTGTGATGACCGGCAGCGCCGGCTGGAGATCCACGGCGGCAGACGCCGGCTGGGGGCCCGCGTCGACTGTAGACAGCTGGGGGTTGCTGGGCGCCGCTTCCGTGGACTCCGGGAGGGGACCAAACTCTCGGTCCACCTCCTCCCACCGCACCATCATGAGGTGCCAAGTCTCCGTGCTGTCCTCCTCATGCAGGCGGCGGAATGCGGCGGCCATGAGGTCCGCCAAAGGGTCCCGTGGGTGGAGGAGCGGCTCGAACCTGTACTCCGCTGGGTCCATGGTTGGTTGGATTCTTCTGTTACGGTACGGCGTGGTGAGGACCCAAATGCAGAGAGGAGGAGGCAGGCAGGAGTGGATTACCAAGGGTTTTATTGTCCACACAAACAACAGGAACGCAGGGAGCCAGGGAAACAAACAAAAGACCGGAGCACCAAGGCTGGAAACTAAAACACTCAGAACGGCAGCAGAAACTGGTCATAGGGCAGACGGAAAAACTCACGGGACAAGGGCAGGCAGGCACCGGCTGAAACAAGCAGAAACAAGAATCCGACAAGAGACAAAGGAAACACATGGGTTAAATACAAGAGGTAACGAGGTAACGGGGAACAGGTGAGACATCAGGTGAATCACATTAGGGCGGGGCTGGGCAATCAGACAAGCACAAAGCAAAGCTGGACAAGACTAGACAAGACAGGAAACTACACTACCAAAATAAAACAGGAAACAGAACATACAGACGCTTACCGGGAACAGGAGACATATCAGGCACACAGGACCGGGGGGAACACTGAGACAGGGAGGCAAAAACAGGAAGACAACCCCAACAAAAACCCCAAACCACAACAGGAACCTATGTATCAGTAATAGAGGATACATTAAATCTAATAAGCTTTATGGCTGTGGATGTTTTGGCATGAATGGTTGTCAAATCCCTTTTACAGCCTGTAATGAGCTTCTAAAAGTCCATTGACACAGTGTACAAGGAATTAAATCAGAGTCTGAGTTTTCTTCACAAAGTGAGCCAGTGAGCCAACGTACCAAAACTCTTAACCATTCAGCCTGCTGTGAGTCAGTGGCTCACTGATGTATTCCATATACCCGTGAACACACTTCTTGTACCTTACCCATAAATCAACAAAAGAAAACCCAAAGAGATTGATAACGCTCTTCCTGCACCTATTTATTTGTGTGTGTGTGTGTGTGTGTGTGTGTGAGAAATTGAATGGTTGGTGGGGCTGAACTGATTTGGCTGGGTGCCGCACACACAGACACACACACACACACACACACACACACACACACACTTCATTTGTACTAGAACAGTGCCTGTTCAAAACATGTCTGTTCGGGAACGAGTCAATTACTTGGCTCATGGTGTGGCCCCAAACAGCTATAGATTTATTGTGATGTTTAGATATGACTAAGCAATTGTATAAACTCAAATAGATGCTAAAAGTCATGGGGCACCAACCTTGTTTGGAGATAAATGTCTTTTATTAGCGATGTCGCAAACCGGGGAAGCTAACGTTAGTTTAGCTAAGAGCTAATTCTGCTAACCGCTAGCTGACAGCTTGATTCAGTTTTAAATCATGTTAACTCAAGCTAAACACTGGGGAAAGCAGGATATAGATAACGTACCAGTTGTTATATATTTTATGGTTATTTTCAAGTTTTATTTTGAGGGTCTTTTAAAGTTATTACATGCTGCCTCAGTTACCGGTTAGCTGAATTAGCTGTTAGCTAAACAAACCATAGCTTCCTTTTTTCAGTGGTGTACAATGGTTAATGGGATGAGTAGTTCCTTACTTGATAATGAAAATATGTCCAGAGTCTTGTACCTTTGACTTTTTTGGGATTTTCAGTTAGTCTTTCACTCTAAATGATATGGAGCATGTTTATGAGTCTGTTAGGTCTGCTGCTAGTAGCGCAGTGTCTCTACTGTCTCTTTCCTCCACTACTGCTCTCTACACTGGATGTCTGGATTATTGGACACGGACCCTCAGAAACACAGAACCACACACGCCTCTCCGCGTGTTTTCTCCGCTCCACCTATTTAGGTCAGAGAGCTGAATAGGTGGAGAAGGTTCCTTCTCCCGAGCCTTATACTGCCAATATGGGTGCCTGTGGGGAGTTTTTGGTATAATGTTTATTACAGCCCCTCTCCTATGCCATTGACAGGTCCCCCATTGCGAACCTCATCAACTCTACTACCAGTTTTGCTCGTTCTTGGGCATCAGCTGTCTAGGAGAGTCAGTCTGTATTGATTATCGTGGCCTTAACAACATCACCATTGATCAGTTCTGCTTTTCCCCCTCTACACGGTGCTTCTATCTTCACTAAACTGGACCTAAGAAACACATACCATCTGGTATGTATCCGGAAAGGAGATGAATGGAAGACAAACATTTAACACACCCTTGGGACATTTAGAATTTCTGGTAATGCCGTTTGGGTTAACTAATGCACCCGGAGTGTTCCAGGCACTGATTAATGATATCCTTTGTGACATGCTTAATAGTTTTATTTTTGTATATTTGGATGACATCCTGATATATTCCAGATCTCTTGAGAATCATGAGCTACATGTGCGCCAGGTTTTGCAACGTTTACTGGAGAACAAACTGTTTGTGAAAATGGAGAAATGTGAGTTTCATATTTCTAACACTTCTATTTTGGGGGACATAATAGCGCAGGGTGGGCTACGAATGGACTCAGCCAAAGTCACTGCGGTCAAGGAATGGCCAGCTCCCTCTACCCATAAACAGCTGCAGCAATTCCTGGGGTTTGCCAACTTTTATAGGAGGTTCATCAAAAACTACAGCAGGATTGTTGCGCCCCTCACCGCTCTTACCTCCACCGCTCAGTCCTTCGAGTGGACTGATGGAGCTGAATCAGTATTTGAGAAGCTAAAAACACTTCTTCGCTTCCGCGCCCATTCTGGTGCAGCCCGACCCTACTCGCCAGTTTGTCATGCAGGTGGATGCATCTGACACTGGGGTAGGTGATGTACCGTCACAACGTGCTACTGATAATAAGATACATCATTGCGCTTTTCTCTCTCGGAAACTTTTTTCAGGCAGAGCAAAACTATGATGTTGCCAATAGGGAGTTGCTTGCTGTGAAGCTGGCCCTTGAGGAGTGGCGGCATTGGTTGGAGGAGGCGGAACATCCCTTCATCATTTGGACTAATCATAAGAATCTTGCGTACAGCCAGTCGGCGAAGCAACTGAATTCCCATCAAGCCAGGTGGGCCCTATTTTTTTGGACGATTCAATTTTTCCCTGTCTTATTGGCCTGGGTCACGCAATGTTAAGCCTGATTCTCTGTCTTGTGTTCATTCAGCTCTAGAGACTGGTTGTAATCCTGAGCCCATTTTGATCTCCACCTGCCACATTGCAGCCGTTACCTGTGACATTGAAAGGGTAGTTAGACAGGCCCAGACCCATCAAGCTGACCCAGGCAACGGTCCTCCTAACCGTTTGTTTGTTCCTGAGTCTGTTCGCTCTCAGGTTCTGCAGTGGGCTCACATTCTCCCCTTACCTGTCATCCTGGAGTGACCCGTACCTTGGATTTTCTGCGTCGGCGGTTCTAGTAGCCAAGGATGGAAGTAGACACTCGTACTTTCATCGCTGCTTGTCCGGTATGTGCACACAGTAAGAACTCTACCCAGCGCTGGTCTGCTCCAACCTATGCCGATGGTCCCATATCACTTTGGATTTTGTCACTGGACTTCCCCCCTCCTCAGGAAACTCTGTCATACTCACAATAATTGATAGTTTCTCCAAATTTGCTAATTTTTTGGCCCTACCCAAACTCCTCACTGCCAGAGAGACCGCTGACATCCTGATGTGTTCCACTCTCATGGTCTGCCTACAGACATTGTCTCTGACAGGGGTCCCCAGTTTACCTCCCTAATTTGGAAAGCCTTTTGTATGGCTTTGGGCATTACTACCAGCCTGTCCTTTGGATATCATCCCCAAACTACTGTTAGGTCTGCTGCTGGTAGCGCTCTGTCTCTGCTCTCCTCCTCCCCTTTGTCTGTTCTTAATTGCAGGTGTGAAGCCTGGTCTGCGGGAGTCAGGGTTCCAGCTGCAGCTCATCTACTCTAATTACCTCTGCTTCAAATACCCGTTCAACCTACCACTCTTCGTCAGATCATAGTCAAGACGACCATGTTAGTCACGCTGCAGACGCTGCCTGTTTGTACTAGTTTTTTTTTAAATATTTGCTTGTCCTGATTATTCTTTGTCTGCCACAGTTCTGAAACTTGACTCCTGCTGCCACTTCACTCCTGCTATCCACCACTTCTGCTCTCCACACTGGATCTCTGTATTATTGGACACGGACCCTCAGAAACACAGAAACACACACGCTCTGTACCCCAGATTTCCATTGGATTTTGGATTGGGCTTTTCCTTAGAACATCTCCTAACTTGGACATTGGAATAAACCTGTTCAACTATCATTTTTGTCTCTGTGTTGTCTGCATTTGGGTTCAACCTAGTTCCACACATAACAGTCATGTGGTAGCTGGTTAGCCTACGGCATAGTCTAAAAGTCTTTATATATATGGGATAAACGAATGGGAAATTTACTTCTACAACCCAAGGTCTCTAAGAGGAGGGGCGGGACTGTTAAGATCTATAGAATCCCAAAATAACTCACAGAAGCCCCCAAAACACCTTAAAAATATACAACTCAACTGGATAGTTCTGACTTCCTGTTTACATCTATTTCACAGGAAAACATTGTACTATTACATTTACCTGACAGAGAAATGCTACTGGTTATGTTGCAGATTTAGATGTTACTCACAAAACATAGAAAATTAATAATTAAAATATGTTGCATTATTATTCATTAAGACATCCAGCATTATATAAAAATTCAAAGCTCCATGTTAAACAAATGTTAAGTAAATTTAAGTAGCCTATGCTTATAAGGCCTTTTTCACTCTTCACTAGGTAGGCTAAAAATTTTGTATTAATAGTTTGAGCCTACCATTAATAATAGTTTTACTTAAGAAAATAAATCCACCCGGGTGCCCGGATTGCTTAGTTGGTAGAGCGGGCACCCATATACACAGGTTTACTTCTCAATGGTGAAATACAGTTAATTTTCAAATAGGTGTATTGGTTGCTTGCTTTGACTTAACCATCTTGGTTAAATAATAATAACGTCGATCAGGGATTTAATTAGCGACTACTGCAGACCTTGCCGGTCGTTTGTCTTGCCGGGTGCATGCATAACTGCCTGCAGTTCTAGTTGTCCTTGTTTTCTTTGTAACAGAGTTCCGCTTATATAGACGCCAGCTCAGTTTGGGAAGACTTGTTTCTGAGCTGTATAAAACACATACACTAGGAATGTTTACTACAGTACACAGAAATTCAAAGTAACACTGTGTCTCTAAACTGAATAAGAAAAGTTTTAAAAAGACCTGACGCTGAATGAGCCAGGGCCAAAAAAAACAAATTAAACATCAAAATACACTGTTTGTAATCACGAGGCATAAGGGCTATAATCAATATTTTATGATAGCAACGTAAAAAATTACAATGTGAAAGGGGTCCACTTGTAATGAGGAACCTACAGAGAATGTTTACCAGAATCTGCCAGATCCCTCAGCTTTACAGAGCTTTAACCCTTGTGTTGTCTTCCTGTCGACCTGCAACTTTGAGTGTTTTTGGTTAGAAATTTCAACAGTTTGTTGTTCTTTTTCTATACGTTTCTCAACATTTTTCCAATTTTAATCCTGTTTTTTGGTCCCTTTTGTGACGTTATTTTAATTATGTTCTTTGTCGATTTTTCCAATTTTTTTTTTTTTGTCACTTTCCGATCTTTTTGTTGACTTTTTCCTGTATTTCTAGTTTTTTTCAACATTTCTCACTTTTTTCAACGTTCTTTTCTGATATAGAAAGTTTTTGTAAACCGGTCAAATTTGACCCGAAGACAACACAAGGGTTATAGTGAGTTTCACCTCATTGTTTAGCCGTCCAGCTGCAAGTTTACTGTTTACTTTACTGGCCGCAACAGGCAGCTGTTCAGATTTTTTTTTAAACCTCATTCTCCTCTCACTCCCCTTTCCTGTCTTCAAGCTATAGCCCTAGCTATAGCTCAAGCCCAAAAAATTATCTTTAGCAATAAAAAAAAATACCTCACTGTACACAACCGGCTATGTACCAAACAGACATAGACAGTACCTTGCGGGTGATCATAGTGGTTTATTTAGCAGCTAAAGAGACAGATATGTCCCTCAGGAGTTGGTTTAGATTAAGAACAGAGCTAAGAAAGAGTGAATATTGGACATACATTCATCATGTGGACAGAAACATAACTCCAAATGAATGCTAATGTTGATCCACAAGTGTGATCGATGTGTAAATAAGCGACTGTGTTCACAACTTGTTTCCCCTGACTCCAAATAAAAAAAAAAAAATGATTGTTAAAAAAATGACATACAAGTTATTGGAGGTTTAACTATGAGCTTTGAATACAAAATAGAATTATGATTAAGTTGACAGTGACTGTTGTCCAAATGAAGCTCCATGAAGCATTGTCTGAACCCACTAGATGGCGCTCTCTGTTTAAACCAAAAGTTCCATCTAATGGGTTTAGAAAATAAAGAAAATGCATCATGAAGCTTTACGAAGCTTTGTTTAATCATCACTAACGATCAATATTATAGTTTTGCATTTTTGCTGGGTTGCTTTTTTCTATAAATTAGTTGTATATGAACATTCATAGAAGATCAGGGTGCTACTAATAACTTATTTTACAAATTGCTTGGATTTTGCTCTAGACTTTTTAACAACTGGGCATTATTCACTTAGTTTGTTCAACACATGGCTAAGCTGGATATACATCATCCAACTTATTGCATGTTTGGTGGGCACACAAACTTCAATATATTTTCAGTTAAAACACACAACATTTTTGTGGCTGGGGTGGGTCAGTGGTTAGAGCAAGCGCATATATACTTTGAGGCTTATTCCTTGATGCAGAGTCCAGGGTTCGAGTCTTGAAAAAGCCCAAAAATAATCTTGAAAACCACAGACCCCTATTTGATAAGACTTTGTCCCAGGGTCCCCCATCTGATAGGACTCTTGCTTTTAAATGTTGAAAGTGTATGGGCACTTGGGTGGCTCACCTGGTGGAGCGTGCACCCCATGTACAGAGGCTGGGTCCTCGTTGCGGCGACTCGGTTCGGTTCCAACCTGTTGCCTCTTTCTGCATGTTATACCCCTCTCCCTTTTCATGTCTAAGCTAAAAAAAAAGTGTATAAAACCTATGACCAAAATAGCCATAGATTATATCATTGTGTTAATTATTGATGGAAATGAAGTTAAAATAAATGATTCCCCTTTTTGCTGAAAAGATTGGAAGATAGAATAAACAAAGTCAGACAAAGTCAGACAAATAAATACCTTTGCACTGAATCTGATATGCTTATTGCTCAAATGGGTTAGGTTCTGATATTTGGACTGTGGGTTTGTAACAGGTGATGGGTGAACAAATTGTGATAAAAAAATGTTTAGATTCTGTTTTTGAGTGCATTATTAAAGCATTTAGGGGTCATTGTATTTTCTTTAGTTTCCCCATTTCTTTTTCAAGTTGTCTTTTTGTAAGATGAAGATTACAGCCCTGCTTTCATTTATTATGAAATGAAAATGTATTGCTCCCCGAGATGGAATCTGTTCCTCTGCACACTGCTCAGAAAGGTCAGGATCAGCAACAGAACTGCAGCCCTCCAGCTGGTAGGGGTTAATGTTAACTGGCTGAAACTTAGGTAGTGTATGTGCATTATGTCAAGGTACTACATTCTACTCTCCCTCTATCAAAACAACATCCTGTCTTATTAAAATCAGCATGCTCAAGAATGTAACGCATAGTTTTCAGTCTCATACTGTGTGTGTGTGTGTGTGTGTGTGTGTGTGTGTGTGTGTGTGTGTGTGTGTGGTTGTAGATTAGTATACCAGTCATGGTTTTAAAAGAATAGACAGATGAAAGTTAGATGTGTACTGTATGTATGTGTGTGTCAGTCATGCTTTCACATGAGAGCGATGATTGACAGCTCAGTTTAACTGAAAGGACAGCTCACAAGCTTTAAGCACATTACTGAATTAAGATGAAGAGGTTTTAATAAGATTGCCGCTAAGCCAATCTACTCATTTTCAATATGACTTAAATGGCCTGCCAGTGCACCATAAAATAAGACACTGAAAGAAAAGCTAGCCAGAAAGCTAGAGTAATGCTTGTAAGAGGCAATAGCTTTATGTAATAAGCATAAATGCTGGAAAATAACTGCTGTATGATGTATTCATTGTTTATGGCTTAGTCATTGTGTTAATTTTTGGCTTTTTCCAAGATTAAATTTCATGGTGTTTGTTTTTGCCTGTAATATTGGAACAGGTTGACTGAACAATTAAATTTCTGTTTAATAATAATGTAAGTTAAACTGGGAAGACTTTAAAGGTATATACTGATGTAGGCTAATATGTAAACTTGTGGGTCCATAAAAGTTGCTGAGGGGCAAAGCGGCGGTTGGAAATGAGAACGAGCTACACACCCTTCACATTGAGAAAACAAAACGGCCAGTAAATGTCCTTGGGGTTACTCTTATGAATCATGAAAAGTTTCGAGCCAATTGGACAATGTACACTTAAGTTATACACACTTCCGGTTTTAATGGCGAAACGCACAAAATGGCCACCCCTGCCACAGCCATGCCCTATGACAAAAAGTTTAACCGCCAATTTTGGTGAGTTTTTGAATATGTTAAACCTCAGAAAGTGAAAAAAAGTCTCCTTCAGTTTCAATAGGGCCTTCCCTGCTGTCGGCGCTTGTGCCCTAATTAAAGTTCTAGAATATGTACTTTCATATTTCTTAGCAAAATGTATTTTATTTTTATTTTTTTTACTTTCATGCAAAACATATTTTTCTCCTTCTGCTGCAATGAGTATTACTCAAGAGTTTTAAACATTTCCAAACACTTGTTTCTAAGCAACTAAACTTCAGACCAGTGGAACCTTGCAGATAAGAATTTAATGACATTGTTAGTCTCAGTAAGGAAACTTTCAGCCATCCAACTAGGACAATCCATCCCTCTGGGACATTGAAATCCCAGACTGGTTTGAATTCAGAACAGAAGAATCCTGTCTCTCTGATCACAGAGCGCTTCTCTGACCTCTCAGTTCACTCAGCTTTTTTTTCATGAAGACAGAAAGGGTGGAAAAAATCCAGATGGACAATCTCTTTGTACAATTGTGTTTTTTATTTATGCTTAAATATACATTACGTAACCAGAAGAAGGAGAATCTGCATATTAAAACCAAAACAGACAGATAATACTTTTATTGCAAAAATGCTTTAAACAAAGCACCATATACAATAGCCTATTTTGACCTGGGGATGGGGGTTGAAATGTATCTGACTGTCCAGCCAACATAATCAAGATAAGAGACAATCAAAATGGTGTTACAATGTTGAGCCAGGATTTTTGATTGACACCATTGTGTTTTTGAGGCAACCCTCCTGTTGTCCTCGGGTCAAATTTGACCCCTATAAAAAATGTGTATAACTGAAATATGGGTTTCTTTTTAACCAAATTACCATTAGATTTCATACCACGCTCTTTGCAAATACAATTGATCACTTTCCTTCCTGACTAAACTCATCTGTTTGTTCCTCTGAACTTTACCATTAGTAAAAATAATTCATAATTTTTGCTTTTTTAACTCAAATATTAGGTACAATTCTATATAAATGAAGGTTATTGACCCTGAATTCCAAAAACGTACTGTAATACTAGAAAGGTGGTGTTAGTGAAAACTGAAAAAGTCTCAAAAAGGGGAAAAAATTTCAAATTTTTGTCAGTTTTTGACCCGGGACGACAACACAAGGTTTAAATGTTTACGTTTTCTATTCATTAGTCTATATACTGTATATCCACGACAATAAGAAGTCCTCCAAACCACACAACCATATCGGTTGTTTATTCCTACCCTCTACAATGAACCACATGAGCGGTTCATAATTTAGCCACCCCTAGTGGTGGCAGGAAATTATATAGGGTAGGCTGAGTACATTTGAGACATTTTTTGCGTTTTGATGGTGAATGGTGGTGAATTTCCACATGACATGCCACATGGCATTTCATTAGCTTGTAGACTATTATCAATCTATAACACCCATAGTAGTAGTAGTAGTAGTAGTAGTAGTACTACAGCTCAACTGTACAGGTGTCCTTTTCACAATGATGACATGTGTAGCTGTCTCCACCACGGTACACTCTGTGTCATGCTACACCTGGAACAAGACACCCATTTCTCTCTCAACCGTGGCCTTGAGAACCATTTGTCGCACACCAAGCATTGGGTGTCTTCTGTGCTTTTCTTTTTCTCCTTCCTTTTTCTCTGCCATGATCTTCCTCTTCAATTGTCTCCTTTACAAGGGTGTCATTGAGAATTTTAGTGGTCCTTTTCCTCTGACGTTGGCCTTTCCGGGGCCAGCTTTTGGATGAGGCCTGAGTAGTTTGGGACTAAACTTTGGAACATGCTGAACCTGGTACGCGCGCACGTGCACGTGCACACACATACACACACACACACACACACAGACACACACAGACAGACAGACAGACAGACACACACTTCAGAATTTGATAAATAATACATTACTTGAAATTAAATTAATTTCTCTCCCGTGATGATTTCCTCCTCTTATAATGACAGAGGAAATAAAGTCAGGGTTATTTGTAAATGTAAATGTGCTGTATTTATATAGCGCTTTTCTAGTCTGAACGACTACTCAAAGCGCTTTTACATAATACAGGAACCATTCACCATTCACACACATTCATACACCGATGACACAGCATCGGGGGCAACTCGGGGTTCAGTGTCTTGCCCAAGGACACTTCAACATGGGACTGCAGGGCCGGGGGATTGAACCACCAACCTTCCAATTGGCAGGCAACCGCTCTACCATTGAGCCACAGCCACCCCATTATTTTCTTATTTCATGAAGACCCTCAGAATTTCTAGTCATTATAGTCCCTGGCCCTGTAAGAGCAACAAGAGCATCATCGGCACACGGCCCAGGTGAGGGCAGCTGTAAGAGCCAAATAGGGACTATTTCACATCTTATCAATACAAGAGATTAGCTGAAACATGCTGCTGTGTAGCTTGTACTTTTTCCCCTATATTCAATAATACAGCACTCCTGATTGGTGGGAGGCCGATAACAGCCCCACAATGGGAACAAAGGGGAGTTTGTTGTCTAAAAGACATTTTTAGAGAAGTTGGCTTGTTACCATTCTCTGACTTGCAGAACGCATTCGATCTACCACATTCCTCGTTTTTCCTTTTACCTGCAGTTAAGGTTGGCACTCAACACACACAGTGTCCCCTGGCAGAGGCCTTTGCCCATTCATCCTGTTCGGAAGTTATTTACTGTGCAAACGAAAAACTGTGGTTTGGTGTCTAGGCTTTATCAGTTCTTGGTGGTATCTGGCCACTCTGCCCTTCCTATTGAGAGGATCTGTACACGTGATTGCCCAGGTCTGGGTATTGATCTCAACTGGCGTGATGGTCTAACATTCAAGAAGTAATCTCCCAATCCAGACCATCAGCAGATTCACTACAATTTCATTCATAGGACATATCTCACCCCCATGAAAATGCATCACATGAAAATAATTAACATCCCTTTATGTACTTTCTGCCAATTTAAAGCACAAGGCACATATCTACACATGTTCTGGGAGTGCGCTCCGGTGGGTCAGTTTTGGAACAGTATTGCATCCAAACTCTCTGCCTTGTTCAATGTTACTGTGACTGATACTGTTAAGGTCTTGATTCTGAATGACCTCTGAATGGCTTTTCAACTCTCTGGAACTCAGAAACGTGCTGAGTTTGCTGGACTTACAGCTGCTAAGAGAATGATTGCGACCTGTTGGAAAACACCACACAACTTAACTAGCCGCACCTGGACCCTTTCCTACCTGGATGTGGTCTATTTGGAACTGTCCACGGCGCGGATAAATGGTGCCTGAGGGACGACTCTGGACACGTGGCGGTGGTGGTGACTTTGTGAGGTCCGACCTCTAACTTGCGCAAGTGTTTGGTCCCTTGTCTTGTTCCTGTCTGTGTGTGTTGTTTTGTCTCCCTCCCTCCTGTCTTTCCTCTGTTTGATCATTATATTATTATTATTTTTTTGTTGGCCCTGGGACGTGTTCTCGTTTCAGTGTATTGTTTGTAATTGTCACTGTATATGACAGAGAAATTCGTTTTTTATATGTTCCTTATTAGACAATTCTCTGTAGCAGTGTCTTAGAATATTATACCTTGCATGCTTAAATTCATATTCATATCATAATCATAACTTTCATGCTTATCATATATTCATATCTTGCTTGACGTATATTCATGTATGCTTTATATTTTATATGCACATTTAACCAACTATGTTTTCCTTGAAACACCGCCATGAAGTCTACTCTGTTGTAAATCCTTTAGATAGTCTTAGTTTCGAGGTCAGGCACTCTGCCCTCCTTTTTCTGTGTAGATAGACTCAACAACTGTAAATCTTTGTGTGTGTGTGCTTCAATAAAAAGCCTATGTTTTTGTAACTAGGTGTCTGTTCCGCGGAAGCAACTCTGGCAGGCAGATTGCAGTCACGGATCTGGCCCTTTTGCAAAAGCTTTTCAACTACACATTTTGCCGTCTGCGTCTCGTTTCTTTGCTTGACCATGTTTATTTAGTAAGATAAAGTGTCCTGAACCTGACATTTTCTGGTGCCGAAACCCGGGAGTCAACAGCTGAGGAGTCCAGGACCGCGCCCGATCAAGGCCAGATGATCTGTTAACAGCCGTCCACCTCTTCGTGGGGACGGGCCGGTTGGTCCGGTGCCGCCCTGCATTTCCCGGTGACGACTCCCATGGTCAAGCGGCGGACAGAGACGGTGAGTGTGGCAGTTCTGAGTTTCTCATGTAAAAAAGTGGTGCGCAGTTTTTGCTAGCTAGAATTTGTACTTTGAGTGACAAATTGAGAGTGTTGTTGATTACGACCCGCTGTCTGGAGACTTTATTGGGGCTATTATTCTGTTCACCTGTATGCGCATGCAAAGCGCTCAACGTAACGGCTGTGTGTCTTACGGTCTAGGACTTTATTGGGTGATTTTGTGCAAAACGCTTAACGTAACGGCTGTGTGTCTTACGGTCTAGGACTTTATTGAGTGATTTTGTACAAAACGCTTAACGTAACGGCTGTGTGTCTTACGGTCTAGGACTTTATTGGGTGTTTTTGTTGTGGGTGCTGGGGGCAGATAATACCGCTCAAAGCCTGGTTGTTTTTGATTAATGCTTGCCGTCTAGGGACATGGCTAAGCGTAAAACGGGAGCTATCAGTTGGTTCTGACTAGTTCCGGGACGTCCAAAGCGACACGTTTCCCCGTGCGGGGAGACCGGTGTCTAGAAGCCATCCTGATTGGGTTCAGGAGTTCGGCAGGGGTGATCACCGGCTTTTTGTTTCCCGAGACACCGTGTGTGTGTTGTCACTGCGGTGGTATAGTCGGAAGCGCTGTGTGTTCACAGCGAGGCAGTGTTTGTTTGTCTGTGTATTGTAGCAGTGCACTGTTTGCTATGTGTTTTGTGTTCTATGTTGTGTTTCACTATTACGCTATGTGTGTTGACTCATAGTGGGTAGCGGATTTGTGTTTGTTTTGTTTACACAGCGGGTGTCCGTCGGAAGCGCTGGGTGTTTTTCCCGTAGCGAGTTAGTGTTTGTTTCCTGACGCTGGTCAGAAGCGCTGGGTGTTTTTCCCGTAGCGAGTTTGTGTTTGTTTCCTGACGCTCCGTGTGTGTGTTTACACAGCGGGTGTCCGTCGGAAGCGCTGGGTGTTTTTCCCGTAGCGAGTTTGTGTTTGTTTCCTGACGCTCCGTGTGTGTTTACAGCGGCAGGTGGTCAGAAGCGCTGGGTGTTTTTCCCGTAGCGGGTTAGTGTATTGTTTGTAACAATTTGTTTGTTTGTTTGCTGGTTTGGTTGTGAGACAATAAGAGTGTTGCTGCACAGCGGTTTATTGTGATAACTTGTGGTTCTTTGTGAGACTTTGCTTAGGACAGGGACACAGGTTGGTGAAACGCAGAGTTGTATTGTGGGTTGTGAAGTTTTATTGTCGCAGTGTTTTAGTGTGATGTGTGATTTGAGAAATAGAGCAGGACAGATGGGTAAAAACCAAAGTACCGCTGTACCTAGCTAAAAATGTAAAATTCATGGAAAAAACCTTCCCGGGAAGTGTAGAATTTGTGAAAGATTGGACAAAGAAATACGGCTTTGATTGTAAATTTAGAATGACGTCTGTTACTAGTTTATTACAGCAATAGCAGGTGGAGGAGAGAGTTGCTCTTTAGGAGAAATAGAGACGGAGGATACAGGAGAGCTGTGTGCTGCAGGAATGTGGAGAGAGCAGGCAGGCAAGAGAGAGACAGAGACAGATAAGGGAAACTACAGAGACAACTTTTCCCTTGTTCTCTGTTTGCGCCTTTTTATTTGGAGTATAACGAAAACCAAGCATAAATCAAATCTGAAAATGGGGGATTCACTCAAAATTGAACATTGGATTGGATTGATTAAAAAATTGGATGGGAACAGTCAGAACAGGAAACAACGGAGCCTGGGGCCCCTAAATAAAGGTGAGCAGAACCTGTTGGGAATCGAATCTGCACATTGGTGAAATCTAAATTAAGGCAATGATGTTTCCATGGTCTGACTGATAAAAATTGGAGTGATCCAGTGGGGTTAATTATGCTACGTGTTGTTGAAGAGTAAAGTGTAGCCAAACAGTGGGTTTGGTGAGAAGTGTGTATTGTGTCTGAGAGACAGACTACACACATGGAAGAGGCAATGTGTTAAAATTTCTGAACGCAGAACCTCTTAAAGCATGAGTAGTGTTAAAATTTCTTAGCAAATTCTATGAGGAGTAATGCATGTATACATGATTACAATCACAATTGTATGAGGGTGTCTGACAAATTACATACATTGATTACTAAGTTGGGACCAGATCCCTATAGATTACAGATGGACTTAAAAAGGAAAAAAACAATGAGTCAGAGAGCTAGTGAGAAAAATTAGGAAAAAGTAATGGAAGAATATAAAACAGTTGATTGATACCAATTCCCATATATCAATTGGAGATATATGTATGCATATATATACATATTTGAAATTGCTCAAGAAGAATGAGCCAGAGTACATGGATTGCCACTGTTATGGGAAGACTAAGTTTATTTTTTTGTTTGTTTTTTTCAATGGGAATTCGAATTCAATTATTTTATTTCCAGTATGTTTTTTTTAACAAGTCAAAAGCATTGAGGTGCTTAGTCATGGAGGGAGCATGAGCAACCTGGTCACAAATACAGACAAACAGCTGAACATTCAGAGGAAACCTGAGGTTGTATATGTGTAGAGATGAATTTGTTTTTTGATTAAGGTACAATTACGTTAACAGCCGCTAGGTTTGTAAAAACATTGTTGAAATAGTTTAATATGCCGGACTGCAGTGGGAACATGTGGAGAGGTCCGTGTCAGTCTGTGCTTATGATTCATATCTCGAGCTAGCTAGCCTTGGTCAACAAGATTTTAAGAGTTATAGGAGGCAGTTTGCTAGGCATGTAATATAATATTGACTGACACACAACAGATTATAGCATGCATTATAGTTTGGCATTGTTAACAGTAATTTCACTATGTCAAATTTCAAAATAAGAAATAAGACCAGATTGCTCCAGTCAAGTGCCACACGTTTCACTAGCAAAAACATATGAGATGGAAAAGTGGCACTCAAAGTTCAAAGAGCAGATGATTAAGGGCCAGTTGATGACCCAGGGTTGGCATACAGCCCCTCCAGTGAAACGTACAGATATCAACAGGGGTGGGAGGTGCTTACCACACCCAACCTATGCAAAACTGACCAATGATTTACGTCCATAGGTCTGAGTGAGAGAGATGTACAGGACCTAGCAGGGGTCCTTTAATGTTTATGGACTAAAGGGCCTGCCTATGTAGGCCTGATAAAAGCTGCCCAGAAACAAAAACAAGGCCAGACTGGCAGCCCAGGGTGAGACAATGTCCACTAAAACCAGAGGCAGAGAGAGACATTGCACCTGTAATTAGAGAGTTACTAGAAGCAGGACTAATCAGAGAATGCCCCGACTAGCCATGTGATACACCACTTTTCCCAGAAAAAAAAGGCTGATAAGGTTCATTGGCGCTTGATTCGAGATGTAAGACAAGTAACTGAGGCCTGTAATGGGAAATTCATATAGACAAGATTTTCTTTTAGTTAATTTTTCGTTTATTAAGTGGATCTACATTGTAGGTGCCTCTGAAACGTGAGCTTCCTAAAGATAGATCCTTGAATAGAGCCTCCGGCGTCCAGAGACAGCTAGTATTGTGGCTTTGCAATTTATCACTGTGAGCAAATAGGCAACAAAAAGCTGGCGCCTTGAGAGATATGCAACGGTCAGCTTGCCCAAACTGTAGGTTAATGCCTGAACCAATCTACAGACGAGATAAATTTCTAGCTTCTAAGATTGAATGACAGCTACAGTCATTTTTTGTTTTAGTTTTTTTTATGTATGTTTTGATATTTTTTTTTTGACGCACTAGGCGGGTTCACAGGGACAGCTCTGGCCCCTAGAAGCCTGAAAAACAGAAAACAGAAGGACGAAGTGTGTTGTTTAAGATTAGAGTGTTTTCCAAACATGGTCTGGTTTCTGTTGGGGCAAACGGGAGATAAGGAGCAGTCATGTGTTATGCGCACGGAGCTGTGGGGTCACTCTGTGACTCTGTTCGTTGTGAAGTTAGAAGTTGAAGAAGTGTAGAAGTTCAGTTCTTGTCATTTTTGTTTGTCGTTTTTGTTTGTTTTTGTTCAACAAGGTCTCTGCCAACGAATTCTGAGTTTGGCTTAACAGAAACAAGCAGTACAGTTCCTGAGTTTGGCTTAACAGAAACAAGCAGTACAGTCCAGAGCCCCCACACTAGACATTAGACACACTAAAAACTCAGGAGCTACAAGACCTTATCTGACACGCCTAGGGCCTTGATCAACAAAATGAGATGGAACAATGGGGGAAAAAAAAGCTTTTCCTCACCTAAAAGAAGAGCTAATGTCATCCACAACAATTGAACAGACTGTGGATTTTAGGGAAAGATTTTTGGCCTCAGTAGAATAAAGTCAGAGAGAAACACAGTGAAGGTCACAGACATACACAGAGATAGCAGCCTAGCGCGCCCCCGAGCCCCCTCCCCTCTCTGCTCCTCTCCTTCTGTGGAACAGGAACGCGCACCCTCAGAGCTGAGGTGCCAGAGCACACAGAAGGTCAGAGAAAGACAGTTGAATTTGCAGGCTTGCTAGTGAAGTTACTTCAGGCTATTCAATTACCACACAGATTAGCTACTTGCAAGTGTGCAGCACGTGCTAAGCGAGAAAAAGATCCAGTCAGTTTAGGTAATGCAAAAGCAGATGAGAAAGCTAGGAGAGCAGCTGTAAGATCAGAGCTCTCTCGGTTCAAGAGGAACCACAGAATCCAATCCCTACAGAAGTGCTGAAAAACATGCAAGATAACTCCCCCAAAACCGAGAAAGATGTATGGCTGGCGGACGGTGCAACTTGTGTTGATAGCCTATATCAGAGAGATGACAAGCCCTGCTTGTCTGAAATTTGTATTTTGTGGTAGCTGGGTGGGCCATGGCGAAGAGCCATGTCCCAACAGCGGGGAATGGTACAGAATAAGGTGTTTCACACCTTCAAGGGATTAAATTCTTACTTAAAAAAATTAATCCGCAGGGAAATGTAAGACCAAAGAGAGGGAAATGCCCACAAGGGTCACATCCGAGATCCTATACATGGATTTCATAGAGCTAAAGCAGATGCCATTACTGTAGCCAAAACACTCGCTAAAACGGTAATACCCCAGTATGGCATCCTAAGAATAATTTGGAGTGATTATGGCCCACATTTTGTAAATGAGACAGTAACAGTAACATTGCTTTGTGGGAAGGGGTCCCCTGGGCAGAGAAAAGTGATGATCCAGGTGCCCTCTTAGCAGAGTGGATGTGCAAAGTGTTTAGAGATAGGACTGTTCAAAGTGCATGTAATCTGCCTATCTCTCCCTCTCTGTCTCCCCAGGTGGGGAGACCCCAGCCAGATGACCAAGTGCTGATAAAAGTGATAAAGAGGAAGTGCTGGTCATCACCAAAGTGGGAGGGGCCGTACACTGTGCTCATCACCACGCCCACAGCTGTAAAGATTGCTGAACGATCCACGTGGGTTCACCAAAGTCACTGTAAAAAGATCAATCCATTCCCACACCCCGAATAGGCTGGAGGGCGGGCGGTATCAAAACCTTTGCCTGCTGAAGAAAGAAGAAACCAACTGAGACTTTATACTCCAGCTATGGGTGAACTAAAGGGATGGGTTTGTTCTGTCCTACTGGTCCTCTGCGGGTCGCCGACAGCGACTAAGGGACCACAACAACAGGTTTCATATGGAAACCGTGTGCTCATCGACGAAGCCATGAAAGACTATGATGTGGTTTACAATTCGTCCTTTGATTTGAACATTTGGTATTGCTATGCTAAATATGTAACCAGATCTGAGAACCACAAAAACTGTTATGTATGCACACGTATGCCAATTTCCGCCCACAACCCGTAGGTGGTCCCGAAACCCGTCGACGCCAGCACCATCTTCCCACACGCTACCCCTCCGCCTTAACACCCACTCTGTTGAACGAGACCCTGAATTGGCAAATGGTCCCGCCATTGACTGTATGCAAATTGGACTTCACCAAGTCTGTAGGTAATACGACCTGTGTGCCCTATTTCCAGGCCCCTGATGCATTGAGAACATATGGCCAGCTAGGAGTCAATTGGCTGTGTGGCTCCTACATGTTCCTAGATTTACCGGTGGGTTGGGAGGGTCATTGCGCTCTAGAACCGGCAGATCATTCACACATGGTAACGCTCCGCCACCACCCACGTGCGAGACGTAGTGCTTTTGAACGCCATGACAGCGTAGGGGGATCGGATGTCCCCAAAGGTCACGAGCTGTGGTCAGATGGCCAGAAAGTTTTGCATGCACTTTTCCCGTGGGTAGGGGTGGGTAAAGTTGAGCTGAGAATGGAAACAATCAGTTACCGAGTAGGGCTGTTCATGAATTCAACCGTAACAGCCCTGTCAAAAATATGCGAAGAATTGACCGCTATAAGATTGATCGCCCTCCAAAATAGGCTGGTGTTAGACCAGTTGACGGCATCACAAGGTGGTGTGTGTGCGCTTATTGGTAATACGTGTTGCACTTTTATCCCAGATAATGACAAAGATGCAGGTGTCATTCAGAAAGCCATTTTTAATTTGACTGCACTTGAGAGATGCTGCTAGAGAGTCAACAGCTGAGGCAGACAATGTAGTTAGCGGAGATTTCCTCTCCTGGTTAACTTCAGGACCTTGGTATGGATTATTGCTTAGAATTGTTACTCCCCTTGTAGCAGTACTTGTAATAATTTTTGACCAACTATGCACATGTCCAGTTTCATCAGCTCTCTGCTAAATCTGATCAGTAATGATGAATGTGTCCCAAGCCCACACAATGATGTATTAAAGCACACATAAACCTTTGAACTCATCTTGGCCAAAAGGGTGATCGCTCCCTAAGGGAGGGTCGAGAAGGAATTTTTTTCCTTTCTAACAGACGGAAAGGGTTTTTGCCTTCTCCCTGATGAAGAGTAAACAAGTATCCTATCCTGTGTGTGCATGCTTTGACGTAATTATTGAAAACCGCAACCCGGAGTCATAATTGCTGATGTTTGTTAAATGTACAACAGGAGGGAAATGACAGAGAAATTCGTTTTTTATATGTTCCTTATTAGACAATTCTCTGTAGCAGTGTCTTAGAATATTATACCTTGCATGCTTAAATTCATATTCATATCATAATCATAACTTTCATGCTTATCATATATTCATATCTTGCTTGACGTATATTCATGTATGCTTTATATTTTATATGCACATTTAACCAACTATGTTTTCCTTGAAACACCGCCATGAAGTCTACTCTGTTGTAAATCCTTTAGATAGTCTTAGTTTCGAGGTCAGGCACTCTGCCCTCCTTTTTCTGTGTAGATAGACTCAACAACTGTAAATCTTTGTGTGTGTGTGCTTCAATAAAAAGCCTATGTTTTTGTAACTAGGTGTCTGTTCCGCGGAAGCAACTCTGGCAGGCAGATTGCAGTCACGGATCTGGCCCTTTTGCAAAAGCTTTTCAACTACACATTTTGCCGTCTGCGTCTCGTTTCTTTGCTTGACCATGTTTATTTAGTAAGATAAAGTGTCCTGAACCTGACAGTATATTTCTTAAATATGTAAAATAAATAAATGCATAATTCAAAGAGGTTTTAAAACAGTGAGAGTAATAAGACAAGTTCATAGATTATTCAGTCTGGAGTATTATTTTCATGTTTTTATGTCATTTGGATTTATGCATCACTTACCTGTGTGTGTGTGTGTGTGTGTGTATATGTTGTAAAAGAGTAATTTGACACCAAAAGATACAGTATCTTTGTAGCTATGGTTACTTGCCAAATACTTACCTGTAGTCCCTGTAAGAGTACGTAAACATGTATTTGGGTACTTAACATGAGTATTGACACAAAGTAACGCAATGGAGTGGAAGCAATAGCAAGTATGGTAGCAAGTTTGTTTAGTGTATGAGTTGTGTGGATTATAAAATGTATTGTTATTGATAGTAATTGTGTAAGAGTTATGAAAGTAGTTGATGCCAGTAACGCAGAAGAAGAAGTCAGTACGTGATTACAAGTTTAAGTGTACATGCTACAGCTACTGATCTGAACTGTTTTCATATTTCCTACAGGAAATGTGTTATTCCAAGAGTGAGCGTTGCCTCATTCTTAAAAGTGAAACTCTACACATTATGCAGAGAGAATCTAGGGGTTTAATGAGGGGTCTGTGTTGTGTCTGGTTTATGTAGTAATGGTTATGCTCATTGAAGAGAAAACTTAAGAGGCAGGGTTTTTTATATTTGTGATAAAGTGTAAATATTATACCAGTCCACTCTAGAGAGTGGAATATATATTTCAAAATGTAATATTCATATTAAAGACTAACAGCTTCTGTGGCCTCTCTAATAAACAGTGATGCTTATGTAGTTTTTAATATAGAAGTGATATCATTTCAGAAGCCGGAAAAGAGACACTGCCACAGCGAAAAGCAGAACAAACACATTTTACTCTCAGACCAATTTGGTTTATTTTAATCTTTTCCAAATCAGGTCATCCAACTATATAGTGACAGAATTTGCATTTGTGTTTGGTAATTTAAATGGAAACAGTCTGTGTATTACATTGCTTTTCGGTATTTTTACTGATAGGATACTGTTAGGACCAAAACCAAAAAGATGTCTTGAACATTTTACCCCGCGTTCCACTTCAGATAATTTTAGGCTTTCCAAGTACCTACTAATGTAGCTCAGCGTAAATTCTTTCAGGAAGACCCAACTATTAATTGATGCTCTCCTAAATCAATTCAGCTGTTTTCCTAATAAATGTTTTATCATTCGCGTATAAGCGTTGCATATCTGCAACTAGTCTCTCCTGATGGAAATGCACAGTATCTCACCCTAAATCCCTTCAGGAAGACATAACTCTTAATCAATGCTCTACATAACTCGAATCAGCTGTTGGAGGCATTCACCTTCCTGCTAAACCAATCTCAATCGTTACACATTGACAAGGGCCAATCACAGAGTCACAACCCTGCTTTAAATAGTCGTTTTTCTCTTTGCTATCAGCTGTCGTTGCAGGCAGCCCGCAGTGCAACCCTCCACCCCCCTTCCACCTCCAGTCATCTACTCCAGCTGACCGGTCCGGAGCCTCTTTTGGTCTGGTCTTTGGGTTCCTTCGTCGCCAACACTGGTGTCTAGATTCCATTTGGGGGTCAGATGGTTCTCTACCCCTATATATAGATATACGAGATATTCGTATAGCGATGGAGTCTAATCGCCAAAGACTTTGTATGTTTTATTTAATCTGTAATAAATCGTATTTGCATATCTGCAAACATGTCTCTCCTGATTAAATTATGAGCTACGTTAAAACTGAGCCTACATTATTCAGTTATGTACAGTTCATGCAGGAGGCAGTTTTATCCCTAAAAGCAATATTTATTTTGCTTTTACAGCCAAACTGTACTTCCTCCTTATTTAAGGCGACACGAGTCATAAACTGTTTTGCATTGTTTGCAGGCCTGTTTGGATGGAGTTTGCATGTTCTTCCAGACTTTATCCCTTTTTATCTACATACTACAATAATTAATAATTAGCTAGAAGAACCTAAACTGTAAGCATTTGTCTCAAGTCTTATTTATATTTTGAAACTTCTGAAAGACAAATGTGTAAATTAGGATACAAAGAAAGAAAGAAGAAATGCAAACTAAAATGTATGTGGTCCTGGGAATACAGGGTACAGCAGAAGCCTGTCTCTGGGCACAGTGTGTTTCACAAAAAGTGATTCAATGAAAGATCAGAGAAAGATTAATGTAATCTTATTGGTTATCTTGGCCGTGCCGTTACAGATCACACAGAACAAAGTTACAGATTCAGAGGCGTTCTTTAATCACACGGAGCAGCGGTCCACTGTGGCAGAATTAAACACACATATGCATGCATACTCAGTGTTTGTTCACACTGACATACACATTCATCATATTCATACTGTCTTTGTGTGTGTGTTCCCCAGTATGCCACAGCATGTGTTTATACAAGAAGACAGAAGGACACAGATCAGTATGCTTAAACACACGCTTTTGTTGTGTGTGTGTGTGTGTGTGTGTGTCAGAAGGGAGAGGGGCTTTAGAAGCTTATCCCCTCGACTTGGCTGCTT
The DNA here is from genome assembly GCA_026937815.1 of Etheostoma perlongum. Lineage (NCBI taxonomy): Eukaryota > Metazoa > Chordata > Actinopteri > Perciformes > Percidae > Etheostoma > Etheostoma perlongum. The sequence goes on from CM049380.1 coordinate 1,358,534, forward strand.
CAGTTATAGAAACTCTTTACAACAATAGGATGGCTGGCATCCAAAAGGCAACAATCTGTGCAGCATGACACAGTGTACCAGAATACCCTTGATTACCACAGCAAGTGAAACGAAAGAGCAACTTAAGATATTAAATCTGAATCAATCATGTGAACGTAATCATATTAGCAATGAAAGGTTGGTCATAAATATTATACATTACATAAATATTTTAACATTGTACACTCTGCTAGTTATGTTCTGAATTTCAAACATTGGACACGCACACACATTGGAAATGATCTCTTTTTAACCCACTGCATGGGAGCCTTTTGCTTTTTGGGCTTGGGGGTAAAAAAAAAGACTCATATTCATACAGTATATGTATATTAATCTCCCCCTCAAAATAAATGTCTATTTGGGTGACCTCAATCTCACCCAGTAGAGTGTATATAGGCTGAGTCCCTGGCAGTTGCCGGGTTTAAATGCAACCCACGGCTATGCTGCATGTCGCCCCCCCCAACCGTCTTCAAAACTATCCTATCAATAAGGCCATTAAAAACCAAACAATTATCTAAACAAGAAAATCATCTGGCACCATCTTCATCTTCGCCATGCTAACATGCTAAACTAATATGGTGAACATGGTAAAAAAAATTATACATGGTAAAACATGAGGATGTTATAATTTTCATAATGAGCCTGTTTGCATGCTGACAGACTTGGTGCAGTTTCTGATTGTTTTGGCTTGTCCACAAAGCTTTAAAGTGACACATTAAAGGATCGGTCCAAATACAAGGCCAAAACCTAAATTGTAGGGATCTGGTTGTAAGTGTTAGGAAGGTGAACCACAAGGTGAAATTAATTCTGATAAAAGCTTAAAAGTTATGCACCTTTAGCAGTGAAATTACATTTGCATAATATCCCAAACAGTCAAAACACCAAAGGAGAGGAGAGCTCTATTCAAGTACAACAGCCCTGTACAAACAATCATTTATCTTGTTTATGGGTAGCTTTGATTTACATTTATGGCAGTATGTACTGTAAGTGGAATAAAATATATAGAAAGTACGCCAAACTTTGTGTGTGTGTAAATGCATGTACAAGATGTTTGTATGATTACATGTTATTTGTTTTATTTTTTATCTGTGTCTTCATCATATTAAAACAGAGCTTTAACCATAGAAACAAATAAATTAAATTAAAATCACCATAGCAGATTGGCCAGAGCGGCAGCCATTTTTATGTGTGCTGTTGCCTCAGCAATGAACCAACTTCCTTACTGTGGAAGACCAACTTGCAGCAAGTCGCTGAGGTGAGGTTTTGCAGTAATGGCCAACCGAGCATTGGAGTAGTAACGTTACAAAGCAAAGAACCAGCCGCTAAATGAATCAAATTTAACAAAAGAAAATTTGATACTTTTTGGCCATTTTCAGCCCAAATTTAATTCAATTCCAATCAATTTTATTTATATAGCGCTAAATCACAACAACAGGTATCTCTTTGCACTTTTCATAAAAGAGTAAGTCTAGACCATACTCTGTGATGTTATTTACAGAAACCCAACAGTTCCCACCATGCAAGCACTAGGCGACAGAGGCAAGGAAAAACTTCCTTTAAGAGGCAGAAACCTCAAGTAGAACCATGGCTCAGGGTGGGCGGTCATCTGCCTCGACCAGTTGGGAGTGAAAGAGAGAGAGAGAGAGCGACATGGAGAATTGCAGCAGAGGGTGTCGAGCAGGAACATGGAGGCAGCAGGTGACTCCAACCACAGATACAGAGCCAGAAACACCTGCAGGAAGCGATAGGAGAGAAGAGAGGGCAAGACTCTGGCGGCGAGAGAGCACAAGACTCCGGGAAAAGGAAGAAGTCGAGTTAGTAACATGCATTAATGGCATGAGGTTGCATACAGATGAAGAGAAGGAGGAAGAGAGAGGTGCTCAGTGCATCATGGGAAGTCCCCCAGCAGTCTAGGTCTATAGCAGTGTAACTAAGGGATGGTTCAAGACTCTCCTGAGCCAGCCCTATCTATAAGCTTTATCAAAGAGGAAAGTCTTAAGCCTACTCTTAAATGTGGAGACGGTGTCTGCCACCTGAACCCAGTGTGCATTAACAAATGTTTAATGCACACAAAGCACATTGCCATTTTCAGATGAGTGACAGCTTTGTTCGGCTGGATTTCTGTGACAGGTTTGGGTGGGGGCACGGCGGAGTTAGCAAGCTAGCTGACTAGCCAGTCGCTGGCGCTGCAGCAATCGTTTTGGCGTCTCCTCTATTTCTTCCGCGAGCCGTGAGCAAATGTGTCAAGCCAGGTTATCACATACAGGAAGGCCACAGTCAAGCTGGATACTAACACAAATAAACCAAATTTCAAAATAAAACACACAGGTTTATAGTGATTTTGGCTGTCTTGACTTCTCAGCTGTCTTGACTTCTCAGCTGTGTATACAGCAAGACATACGATTAGGCACACGGAGAGAGAGGACAGACAGACACATACAAACACTCACTGGGAGAGAGAGAGAGAGAGAGGGGCATTTTGTAGAGTGGAGAGGAGAAGGATCGCTTTGTGACCGTCACAGAAAACTGCCGTCTGGTAGCAACAGCCAAGCGCGTGATCAGGCATGAATCTACGCTCTATTAGCCGCTGACCAGCTGCCACTGGGTCTCACCCATAGACAGTTAAAGAAATGGATCAACAGACCCCGTTGTTCTGGACGGAGACCAGTGAAGGATATTAGAAGCTCTATTCTGGTGATGGCTGAGCGTTACTGGCAGCCTCCAACTGAGCTTGAAGACGTAGGTGTGATGTGAGCAACGTGTCTGAAAGTTGTAAGTCTTCTGGTAGCTGTGCCAAGACAAATCTCAATCATTCCCAATCTTGTAGAGAAGGAGAGCGTAGTTAACATAAGCACAGGGTAATTATTGCTAAATAACTAAAATGCTAGTACATTAGTAATTAACCCTAAACAGCTAATGTACAGTAAGTCTAAACTGTCTGCAAGATTACCCTGTACTATACGGTAATTCCTCTACTATACAGCAGTAAGTTGCGTGGTTAAGACACAATTGTTTGCCTATTTTTATGAAAACGTCTGCTACAGATCCATAATGTGAGCTATAAGGTAATGGAGCCTTTTATACATTATCGTGTTTCTTTAGAAATAAACAATGGACAAATAGAGTCTTTAAAGTCTTTAGTAAAGTTATTCACTGTCAAAGTGGCGCCAAAACGAATGGCAAGCAATGGAATGCTAACAGCAGGTGATGGCATATTAGCATCAAAATGGCGCCATAGGAGCTCCACTTAGAGAGGAGAGGCTTACCCCCTTGGTCTAAGTGGCTCTACTCCCAGCAAGCTGTGAAACACTTTACGGACATGTAGTCTAGGGCTGTAATGATACATCGATCTGCAGTGATATATCAATTGAATCATCCATAATCCAATATCAATGCAAAGCAAAAATATGTTGATACATATCTTTGTTTTCAAATTCCCACCTTCTATTCATTCTTTTTCTACAAAGAATATTTTTGTTTTTCATTTACTGTAAATGTCTGGAGGGGATCAGTTATAAATTTGTTAAATCCTATTGCTTTTGTGAGTTGATATAGATGTAACAGATTGTTTCAACAGATTTAAAAACCCTATGAGTAAGTGAGGCAGAGAGGGAGGGACCCAGCCCGGAGGAAGCCCGGGACCCCCGTCTGGAGCCAGGCCCAGACGGAGGGCTAGTCAGCGAGCGCCTGGTGGCTGGGGTTGCCACGGAGCCCGTCCAGGCACAGCCTGAAAAAGCTACATTGCACCCTCTCTCATCCTATGGGCCCACTACCTGTGGGAGGAACCGCTGGGGTCGGGTGCGCCATGCCACTTGGGTGGCAAGGGAAACTTGGGGTTCCCTGCTGGAGCTGCTGCCCCTGCAACCTGTTACCAGATAAGCGGATGAAGATGGATGGAAGGATGGTAACAGATTTTGTTAAATGGATGATATCCTCTCATATTAATCACAGGCACCTGAATTCAATCACATTCCAATCATGGACGATTTTCTATTAGAACATATTGTATTGTTGTCCAAAGAATCAATTTGAGATTGTATCATGATAGAACTTGTTATTTACACCGCTAGTGCTGTTGGCAACTTAAAACTAAAGACCAATCCGCATTTTGTGTACTGCTTTTTAATTATTATAAAAATTATCCATTTTATTTCTCATTTCTGTAGCATTGCTGTAATGAAGTTTGAATAGTTTGTCCTGCGTGACATTAGAGGAGAGGAGAACGAAAGGATGGAGCTGGGAGTTGAGAGCGTTAGCTTTGATGCTTTTGTAATTCATGCATGAGAAGAGCTAACTCAGAACAAAACAGTCCAGGGGCCTATTGCACGAAAGTAGAATAAAGATATCCAGGAAAAATGAAAAAGCGCAGCTTGACTTAGTGTGATCCGCTCATCGCGGCTTAATCGGTTGCACGTTTGCCGAGCCAGAATGAACAGGTGAAGCTATGTCAAGCCAGGTGTAGATAGCTGGGATAAGTGCACGTTCACGGCTTTCTCAAATAGACCACGGTATCGATCACAGATTTACTGATGCAGAGATGGAGAAGACGCATGCGCCATATGTTTCACCCAATGAGCAGCATGGAAAGTAACGAGGAGGGGAAGATTATGCAAAAAGGGACGGCTCTTATCAAACGGAGAGAGAAAAAGCCCAACATAGCGGACCCGACTGAATGTGTGAGAGTGTAAAAATATCTACTTGGACTATAGTCACTCCACATTTTTACAAAGTTGTAGGCTACACTGTGTTTGAATTGCTTTAAATATGCTAGTTTCATGTTTCTGTTTTTATATGATATATGTGCTGGTTTTACTGTAAAGTGTCTTTGACTAGCCTACCATGTAAAGCACTATATAAATAAAATGTATTATTTAGCCTTTGCCTTAAAAGTGAGCAGAGGGAATTAATGTTCCTCGGGAAATGGACCCTAATGACTAGGCTTAATTTCAAACCCTTATTCACAACGCAAGTTTTACAACCATATGCACAAATCTCTATAAGCTAAGTCTAATTCTTTGTACAATTAATGTTCATACAGAACAATCAGAAAGGGACAACAACTAGAAAAAGAAGTAAATGACTTCAATACACGCTGTGAGCATATGTAAAACAATATTCATGTTTTTTTATTCTTCTGACAAGTGACGCACCAAAATAAAAAGATTAAGAAGCATTGTGGTGTTCCCGGTGTGATGAACGTAAACCACACTACATATGTACTGTATATAGACCACGTTATTGGTCCAGGGATGTGAGACTAATTGAGAAGGTTATGAAACCAATGTAATCTATAATAAAAAAAACATTAGGCCTACATATTAAGGAGTAACACAAACTGTCCTTTATTAGAGAAGGATAAGCAACAATTCAATAACATATCGTTGCTGTCAGGGTTAAACCTTGTAAGCCCAAAAAACTATGTTTTTCAGGAAAGGAAAAAAGGCAAATCTTAGTACATTTCAGAGTCAGACAAAATTGCTTGTTTTAAATATTTGGAACACACAGACAGATGGAAAGAGTGACCAACAACATTGATTTATGAAAAAAATAAAGAAATGTGGCTATACTTAGAAAGCCCAACAGTGATGATAGTGTTGTCTTGGACCCAGTTCTGATCATAGATTTTTTTCAGACCAATTTTAAACCAATAAAAATAACTTTTAAATCAATATTTGTGCTAATATGGAGTTCATACAGCTGATCAGCGGATGGGATTATGGGATTATTTTTGTCTTTAATTCCAAGCAAAACTTCAAGTATCAAACAAAAAACACTAACTCAAGCAAAAAAAATTTCACCTCAAAGGTTAAACCTAAAACTTGCAAATAAAACATTTATGTAGTTGTAAACTATTGGTATTTTGTCTGATAATACATCCTTTTGTGTACATTTCCCTCTGCTTCTTTCTCAATGATTGGTCTTTTGCTCTCTCCATTATGTTTGTAGTTTTGCTCCCAGTTTTATCATTTACGCTTCCAAAGTCTTTGTTTGCAAAACTGACACAAAGCTCTCACAAAGGCTTACAGGGGTGCGTCCCCGTTGGCTAATGAGTTTGAGTATTTTTGAGTGACAGCTCAGGGCCTGCCTACCCTATGTTTCAGTGCAGCTAATGTTAGAGACTTTGGAGAAGACACAAACCACACTAAACAGCAGAAGTATTGATCATATACACTACGGGTCAAAAGTTTGGGCCCACTTACAAATATCCATTCCACTCCATTATGGACAGAAAACCAGCTAATCTGGGTGGGGGGGCTGATCTTTAATTCAATACCTACATTGCCCATTATCAGCAACCATTCATGCAATGTTCCAAAGGCCCATTCTGTTTAATAATCTGTCATTTTAAAAAACTGAGAAAACATTGGAGAACCCTTTTGCAATTATTTAAGCACATAATGTAATCTGGAAACTGCTGCCCTAGAGGTGATGCTCTATTGGGTTGAGATCTGGTGACTGTGGGGGCCATTTTAGTACAGTGAACTCATTGTCATGTTCAAGAAACCAATTTGAAATGATTTGAGCTTTGTGACATGGTGCATTATCTTGCTGGAAGTAGCCATCAGAGGATGGGTACATGGTGGCCATAAAGGGATGGGCATGGTCAGAAACAATGCTCAGGTAGGCCGTGGAATTTAAACAATTCCCAATTGGCACTGCCTAAAGTGTGCCAAGAAAACATCCCCCACACCATTACACCACCACCAGCCTGCACAGTGGTAACAAGGCATGATGGATCCATGTTCTCATTCTGTTTACGCCAAATTCTGACCCTACCATCTGAATGTCTGAACAGAGATCGAGACTCATCAGACCAGGCTACTTTTTTCCAGTCTTCAACTGTCCAATTTTGGTGAGCTCTAGCAAATTGTAGCCTTTTTTTCCTATTTGTAGTGGAGATGAGTGGTACCCGTCTAGCACCAACAACCACGCTCAAAATTGATTAAAACCACCTTTCTTTCCCATTCTGACATTCAGTTTGGAGTTCAGGAGATTGTCTTGACCAAGACCACACCCCTAAATGCATTGAAGCAACTGCCATGTGATTGGTTGATTAGATAATTGCATTAATGAGAAATTGAACAGGTGCTCCTAATAATCCTTTAGGTGAGTGTACAGTATTTTAAAAATTGCAAGTAAAAACGGTGTTATGTGGCAGGCCACTTTTTGAATTATTTAAGAGATAATGTAGAGGAAGCCAGTTATTACTGTGACTTGCTATACATCATCCGCTTATTACCCAGATACCCTTACAGAGGTTACCCACTGATAACACTGCCCTCTGATGGAAGCCAGTTAGCGCTGGTGAGTGAGCTAACATTAAGTGCCCTGTTAGCAATTCTGGGTTCCTCCACCCTCTCTCTCGCAAATGTTCTCAAGTATCAAACAAAACACTAACACAAGCCAAAAATGTGTCACCTCAGAGGTAAAATTAAATCTTGCAAACAAACCATTGTTTGTGTACAGTTCCCTCTGCTTCTTTCTAAATGATCAGTTTTGTTTGTTCTCCATGTTTGTAGTTTTTTTCCCAGCTTTCTCGTTTGCGCTGCCAAAGTTTTTGTTTGCAAGTCACAAATGCTAGCCAAGTAACTTTAGCTTAATGTAGCTATTTACTGAGCTGACTTGCTAGGGGAATATTGGCTTAGTGAGGCGGACTCAGGGGAGCTGTATTCACTTTTGTCTTCTCTCCGTAGAACAATGAAACATTGTGGGACCTGTAGGACTCGAGCAGAGCTACGATGCTGTCCCAGGTAGGTCAGTATCATAGCTATATGGTTTATTATGACAAATTAGTATCCATCTAACTACAAATTGTTGTGGTTGCTATTGGTCTGATAACACCCAATGCTCGCAATGAGGTAAGAGACAGGTGGGGTTAAATACACGAGGTCAGGGAGATAAAGAGACACAGGTGAAACACAGTGGGATGGGGGAAGGTAATCACACATGGCGGGAAGACAGACAAAGACCAGGAAGTAGAGGGAGGGTGAAGGCAGACTCCCTCTGGAGGCCAAACAGGAATACTAAGTGTAGATGTTGCCATGGTAACGGTACACATTAAATTGCTGCCGCTCTGACCATTTTGCCACAACGGATTTAAGGGTACGTTTGTTTTGGGAATTCAAAATAAAACAGGAAGTTTATTAAAACAAATAATTTTACTAAATAAAAGCGGAAGCAGGATGTGACAGGTTGCATCTTAAAATTCCATACTAACATACTACTTAGTAGGCTAAAACAGTGTGAGATTTTTTAGTATGTCTTTAGTATGTGTGAGTTTGAGTTTTATTTATACAAGACAATTCACAAAGAAATATTTCAGGATGTCTGAAATGTTAGTCTGAAACCAATAGTACGGAAATTGCATACTTTTTCTGGTGAAATATTATAGTATGCTAACACTAGACAGAACGCCAGCAAAAGTTTCCTGCAATGCGGTAATAACGCTCATAACGGACAAATGGACAGCTCTGTCACGTCAAAGACGCTCAAATTTACATTTATACATATTTTAATCTGTGATTTTGTCACAGAAATGGTGATAGGTGTAAACTGAGCCCTGGGTATCCTGCTCTGCCTTTGAGAAAATGAAAGCTCAGATGGGCCGATCTGTAATCAGGTTACCTCCTCTTTCTCTGCTTTGCCCGCCCAAAGAAATTGGCCCACCCATGAGAGAGAGACATCATGGCTTTCAAAAGAGCAAAGTGGCAGGTGGTCGAGGCCACACCCCTAGCCTCCATCTTGCCCCCCCTCCCCCCCCCTCTCCTCAAAAGCTACAGAATCAGAAAAGGCACATACTGAGGAAAGCTCATTGTGAGACTGGCTCTAGTAGCTGTAATTCTGCACCAAGGCTGAATTTTGGAAAAGAGACTCACGATATGGTATTACGGGACCACTAAGGTCTAGATAAAAGCATCCAAAGAGCAAAGCAAAGCACCCATGTAAAGACATCCTGCACAGTGAAAAGAGGGCTCTGTGCAACAAAATTGACGGTGTCAACAGAACACAGAGTTACAGACTAAGTAAAAAAGGAAAAGGAATTGGAAATTGAGAACAAGAAACAAGAATTGACCCTGAACAACACTCAGCCATTGAATACAAGTCTCATCTATTGGAGCAATAAAACAAATCTTTGGGACAAAAAAAGAATACCTTGCAACTTGTCATTCAACATAAGGTTTCCACATGAAAAGGAAACCATGGCACAACAAAACCAGGCTTTGCAAAGAGACCTTCAGGAGGCCAAATAATTTGAGCTCAATTATATGACAAAAAGTGAAAGTCTGTGTATTAACCAACATAATCAAGCCCTGAAACAGGAAGTCGGAGAGCTAAAAACAAAGTTGCGTAATTAAGAAGACCCTACTTTAAAAAAAGACCATTTAAGAACAAGCTCAGAAGCTCAATTGTTCAACAAGAAATCAAATGCTTAGAACACGCAATTAGACAAGAAAACATGTCTAGGAGACCAAAAAAAATAACATAAAGAAGACCCTGAAAGAAGAAATCTAAGCGCTTACCAACAAGTTGCGTTCTGGAGAAAAGGCCATGAAGCGTAATCATGAGACTCTGTAACAAGAAGTGCAGGAGTTAAAAAAACTAATAGCAAGAACTAAAGTTTTTGAGCACAATATTGCACATTGAAACAAAAGAACAGCCTGGAAAAAAAACTTCAGGAGGCGAAGAACAAGCGTGTCATACACTACAGGGAATTGTGGACCCAAATGTAGAGACAAATGGAAGGTTGAGTTTGAGGATTTAATTAAAAGTGACAAAATTCATACAACAAAAGGTGTCCTGGACCAGCAAGCAAAATCCAAGCACAGGAACAGGCAGAACCCCAAAAACCAGAACAACAAAATGAGGAACACACAACACCACAAACCGTACATTGACCTGACAACACACAAGGGGAACACAGACTAAATACAAGAGGTAGCAAGATAACAAGAGGTAGGTGACACAAGGGCTGGGAAACAGGTGGAAAACATCAGGTAATCACAAGAGAGGGAAAACCAAAAGACAGGAAGTAAAACAAGACAGAAAACTAGACTGTCAAAATAAAACAAGACACTACAAATACAAAACACAGCAGCTCAAAGCTTGTCAGAGGGAAAAAGTGCTTTGTGATGAAGGGCAGATGCTACAGACTCATCTGAAGTTAAAGATGGAGGAAAATGAGTACTTTCAGAAAGAAGTCCAGTCCCCTACTAAGAATCTCAAGGTTCAGGCCTTTAAAAAGGTACAATATGTAACATTTCTACATTAAAATGTCTGAAAACAACCATTTTAAACCCAGAGAAATCTGTTATTTAGTTTTTTGACATGGGACATTTCCTTTAGTTGCCCGTCATTGGCGTCATGAAACCTTGTCAGAACACGGTCACCCAGATGATACCTATGTCACAAAATGAAATACTTGTAACTGTAATCCTTTTATGCCACATGCCAATTACATGCCACTTTGCATCACAGTAATACAACAGATACCTTATTTGTTGATTGATTTACATTTTGATCCAGCTTAACGTTACTACAATGTGCTGGTTGACAAGGCAGCTTTATTTGTATAGCCCATTTCAGCAACAGGGCAATTCAAAGTGCTTTACATTAAAACTGTGACTATCAGACAGTTGGCACTTGACCTAAGGTTTGAAGAAATCCACTCAATCCAATATCCCCCCTCACTTTCCTGAATCCCCAAACTTTTTAACTGTTTGACTGTACAGTATGACCATATCTTAGTGTTCCTGCTTCTGGCGAGAGTAGTCGTGTTTTTCCTCCTCTCCCCTCTTGTCTTGTGGAACTTTTCTCTTTTCTCTTTGTCCCCTGCCTGCTGTTTTCCTGGAATATTCAACATGGAATTGATTAACTGTTCGCTCAGCTCTATTGACAAGATTTTTTCACCCAAACATGCTTCACCGGGGGGAGCCGTCATGTCCAAGTGGGACATTCCCTGCAGGCTACGCTCGTGCCTGGACGTTCTCACTGTGGAAGACGTTGAAGATATTTGGATAATTGGAATTCTGTTGGTGGGGCTCCTGATCATCGGAGTTGGGGTCTCACTAACCTATCGGAAAATTGGTAAGACAGCCACCAGCAAATTTACCCACCAGCTGTCTGGGGAACTTAAAGAGTGCCTACATGGAGTGATTGAGAGGATGAAGGTTTTACATCTGAGGGCTGACCAGTCCAGTGAACTGTCTCGTAACATCTCAGACCGGACCTTGGTAGTGCAGAGGGGGATTGATTCGATCAGGGCCCAGTCGGTGGAGTTGCTTCGTGTAACCACCGGACTGGCGGAGAAGGTAGATGGACTGACAAAATCACTACATGAGCTGGATGCTCGTATGACACTGAGGTCGGTAGCAATTGAGTGATGGACATTGATTCGGACAAATTTCTACCGGGTCAACCTAAATTGGAATGAAATTGTTTAAGCTGTCCCCCTCCCCCCCCTCCTTCCCGCCTTTCACCCGAGAAGGAAAACAACTTGCAGTTTTGGACATTCTATCTCGTCCTTTGCACTGGCTTATCTCCTCAAGGTCTCGCGGATGAACTGAGCTTTTAACAACACAGATAGAATGACGCTCCTATTCACACACACACACAACTCATTCTCACACACACACACACACACACACCATACACTCCCCCCCCTACTACTACTACACGGGAGGAGCTGGTCAATGACCTGAAAAGAGCTGGGACCACCGTTTCCAAGGTTACTGTTGGTAATACGCTAAGACGTCATGGTTTGAAATCATGCATGGCACGGAAGGTTCCCCTGCTTAAACCAGCACATGTCAAGGCCCGTCTTAAGTTTTCCAATGACCACTTGGATGATCCAGAGGAGATATGGGAGAAAGTCATGTTGTCAGATGAGACCAAAATAGAACTTTTTGGTCAAAATTCTACTAACCGTGTTTGGAGGAAGAAGAATGATGAGTACCATCCCAAGACCACTTGGATGATCCAGAGGAGATATGGGAGAAAGTCATGTTGTCAGATGAGACCAAAATAGAACTTTTTGGTCAAAATTCTACTAACCGTGTTTGGAGGAAGAAGAATGATGAGTACCATCCCAAGAACACCATCCCTACTGTGAAGCATGGGGGTGGTAGCATCATGCTTTGGGGGTGTTTTTCTGTACATGGGACAGGGGGACTGCACTGTATTAAGGAGAGGATGACCGGAGCCATGTATTGTGAGATTTTGGGGAACAACCTCCTTCCCTCAGAGCATTGAAGATGGGTCGAGGCTGGGTCTTCCAACATGACAATGACCCGAAGCACACAGCCAGGATAACCAAGGAGTGGCTCTGGAAGGAGCATATCAAGGTTCTGGCGTGGCCTAGCCAGTCTCCAGACCTAAACCCAATAGAGAATCTTTGGAGGGAGCTCAAACTCTGTTTCTCAGCAACAGCCCAGAAACCTGAGAGATCTAGAGAAGATCTGTGTGGAGGAGTGGGCCAATATCCCTTCTGCAGTGTGTGCAAACCTGGTGAAAAACTACAGGAAAAGTTTGACCTCTGGAATTGCAAACAAAGGCTACCGTACCAAATATTAACATTGATTTTCTCAGGTGTTCAAATACTTATTTGCAGCTGTGTCATACAAATAAATAGTTAAAAAATCATACATTGTGATTTCTGGATTTTTTTTTTTTTTTACATTATGTCTCTCACAGTGGACATGCACCAATGATGACAATTTCAGACCCCTCCATGATTTCTAAGTGGGAGAACTTGCAAAATAGCAGGGTGTTCAAATACTTATTTTCCTCACTGTATAAAGATAATATCTTTACAAGGTTCCTTGTTGGAGTCCGAGGATTATTATAGGCTCATGCAGTCAAGAAACCTATATTTATATAGTCCTTGGTTGCAGCATATGTGTATACTTGTTGCCTAGCAGTCATACTTTGCATGTGACGTCACAAGAAAACAACATGCTAGATAGTTGTGCGATTGGATAGGAATAATAGCAGGTATAGAAAAAGAACATTCCCGCCCACAGACAGACTCAGACACGCACACACACACACACACACACACACACACACACACACACACACACACACACACACACACACACACACACACACACACCAGGCCCAGTATGAAGAGGACACAGTTAAGCAGTGAGTTACAAGAAATAATAACTGGCATAATTTTTCTTTTAGCAAACATCCAAAACGGGTCCCACAGACCCAAACACCACACAAGGGTTAAGGTGGGAATGGTCATGTGGTTCCTCTTGTCAGCCCACAAACATACAAAGAACATAACTATTATCGCAATTTGTTACAAAAGCATTTTGCATTTTTTTACATTTTGGGCCACAACAATCTCAAAAAGGCAGCAAAAACCTGGAGGGACTGGTTAAAACCAGACAGATAAGAACAGGCTTGGCAACCGTTGTTACAAATACAGCCTCCATGGTAACGCTGGCTGCACAGATTATACAGACGCAGACCACTACAACTGACACACACACATGATTTTAACTGTGTGTGTGTGTGTGTGTGTGTGTACACACAGTTAAAATCATACACAGGACGCTTTTATTAGTCTTTCTACATGGGTTTAGTTAATAATTGGGATATCATTATATAATAAAATGTTATCGTAGGCAGGGTGCAGCACTACGTATTAAGATGAAGACTTCATCATACGAACAAGTTAGCAAATTTTAGCAAAACGTTAGAGGGTAGCTAGCTAGTAACACACCAACATTAACTGCCTCCGTCCTTATCCACAGACTAATCACCTCCCGTCTTGATTACTGTAACTCCCTTCTTTTTGGCCTCCCTCAAAAATCCCTCCATACATCACCAGAACCCCCTCTTTTCATCATATAACCCCTGTCCTTCAGCAGCTCCATTGGCTTCCAGTTCAATTCAGAATACAATTTAAATTCCTTCTGCATACTTTCAAAGCCATCCATAACCTTGCTCCTCCACATCGCCGCCCCCTCCCGCTCCCTCAGATCCTCCTCCTCTATACACCTCACTGTACCCCCAGCTCGACTTGTCACCATGGGGAACAGAGCCTTCAGCCGCTCTGCTCCCCAGCTCTGGAACTCACTCCCACCTGACCTCCGCAGTATCGACTCTCTCCCCCTGACTCAAAACCCACCTGTCCCAGCTTGCTTATTTGTAAATACAATGTTCCTGTCATTTTTTCATAACTGTTTATACTTTTCTGTTCCCTGTATCTGTCTTTTATTGTCTGTAAAGAGACCTTGAGTGCTTAGAAAGGCGCTGTTATTATTATTATTATTATTATTAATACTCACCTTTACTATGAAGATACTCCTTTTTTTCACCTCCCATACAACAGCGTTATTAACCCATCCAGTCTTGAAAAAGTTTAGTGCTGTTGTGGTTTGGGGTTTTGCTTTGGGTTCTTTTCCCCCTTTTTGGTTGTGTTATCCTGTCTTGTGTTAGTGTCTCGTTTACTTCCCGGTCTTGTGTTGTCTCGTGTTCCCCTGAGTGTCTGTATGTTCTGTTTCCTGCTTTATTTTAAAATCTGTTTTTTGTCTCGTCCTGTCTTTAGTTTTACTTCCTGTGTCTTCCCACTCTTGTGATTACCTGATGTTTTCCACCAGTTTCCCCGCCCTCTTGTCACCTGCTTCTAGTTACCTAATTACCTTGTGTATTTATTGTCTGTGGTTCCCTCGTCTCTTGTCAGATCCTTTTGTCCTGTCGACGTGTTCATGTCAGTTTTTCAGTCGGTGTTCTTGACCTTTCCTGTGAGTGTTTCCCAGTCGCTGTTTCTCCCGCATCCTGTTTTTGGTTTTCTCTTTGGTCTTTTGGGATTTTTTGACTTTGTTTCCTTAGTCTCCTGTTTTTGCCACCTGATCCCTGTGTTTTTTTGGAACTCTGCCTTTTTGTTAAATAAATCCTTGTTTACCTGCTCCCGTCTGTCTCCCTCATCTTTGCTTTTGGGTTTTCATTCCTGCCTGAGTGTAACAGAAGGATCTGACCAGCATGGACCCAGCCAAGTTCATTTTTGAGCCCCTCCTACACCCATTTGAGCCAGCAGCCGAGTTCATGACCCGGACATTCTGGCTTATGTACAAGGTAGATCCCACCACGACCTGGCACCTCATGATGGTGCTTTGGGAGGAGGTTGATAAGGAGTACGGCCCTCTCTCAGAGGCGGCGCAGAACAATCCCCAAGAGTCGGCGCGAACCAGTCCTCTCCGGGAGTCGGCGCGGACCAGTTCCCCTGAGCCGGTGTGAGCAGAACGTGGCCCTTCTGACCCCAGGCCAGCATGCGGCTCCTCTGACCCGGTGAGCGGTCCATCTGACCTTGGGCCGGCACACGGCTCCTCTGACTCTGAGCCAGCAAGCAAAGGCAGCAGCATGCCCATATATGGGAGACTACATAACCCAAAGTGTTGTGGTTTGGGGTTTTTGTTTGGGTTTGTTTTTCCCTTCTTGCCTCCTTGTGTATGTTCTCGGCTTTCTCCCCAGTCTTGTGTGGTTGTCGTTGTCTTGTGATTCCCCCGGTAAGTGTCTGTTTGTTCTGCTTCCTGTTTTATGTTGATAGTGTTGTTTCTTGTCTAGTCTTGTCCAGTTTTGCTTTGTGCTTGTCTGATTGTCCAGCCCCGCCCTAATGTGATGCACCTGATGTCTCACCTGTTCCCTGTTATCTCGTTACCTCTTGTACTTAACCTCTGTGTTCCTTTTGTCTAGTGCTTTGTCGTTTTGTCCCGTTCTGCATGACGTCCAGTTCGTGTGAGTTTGCTCAGTCTGCGTTTCTCTGCCTGTGCTCCTGCCTTCCCCTGTGAGTTTTCCTTTGTTTGGACTTCGTCTTCCCTTGTGCCTGGTTTGGACCTCAGCCTTCCCCTTGCCTTGTTCCAATTTTGCTCTGGCTTTTCCTTTCGTCTCCTGTATTTTGAACTGTCATCGAATAAATCCCTGCATACCTGCTTCAGCCTGCCTCTCTTCTCTGCATTTGGGTCCTCACCTACCCCCCACCATAACACCAAAGGGTATGAAGGGTGGAAAGTGCCCAATCCTCCCAGTCAATCTAGTCTAGTATGCAATCAAAGATGTTATAGCGGACAAGATAGATTTTTACAGAGGAGGATGGCGTCACTGGTTTGAGATTTGGCATATATTTGGGCCTTTTTTGAAGAAATGTAAATAGTATGTGGTTTATAGTGAGTTATGTTTATTTTTGCATATAGGAGAACTGTTTTAGACACACGCGTGTGCATTGCTGTGGCTGTCATATCCATTGTTGGGTACAATTAGGTCTGTAATAAAGCAGTATAAACACTTTGAGCATTAGTAGCAAAGTAAAATCTCTAACATCCATAAATATGACATTAGTAGGGATGAGCCGAGTACTCGGCTGAAACGAGTATCCAGTACGGATATAGCACTTTTGCCGAGTACAAGTATTATACGAGTCAATATCTGTACTCTGAATAAAACTCCGAAGCTTACCGCGCTGCGTTCTGTGATAGTCACAGAGCCCCCCAAACCCTCCCTCTACACGGAGAACTGCGCTCCCTCTTTCTCTCTCTCTGTCAATCAAGTCCGTGGGTCTGTTCCGTTAACGTTTAGGGTTTCTTCAGCTTCAGGTTTGTTTTTAACTTCGATTTGTAATACTTACTTTACCAGTAGATTTCTGGTAACGTGGGGATTCAGACATGCTGCTTGGTTTAAATACGACTCCTGTTGCGTCTTTGCCGTTGGAGATAATTTTTTTTTTTTAAACCATCAGCTGGCTTCATTAAAGTCAATGCAGATCTGAGAAACAGCATCTCCCCCCCATCTCTTTCTCTCTCTGTGTCTCTCTCTTACTCATTCACACATACCTGGTGTGGAAAAAAAAAAGAACCAAAAACAAATCACACTGATCATAAAAAAAATTTAAAGTTAAAAAAAGAGTTATATTGAGCATAAAAACTGTTGTTCATTACATTTTACTTTATAATTGCAACCGCATGTGTTGTATTCATTGTTGCAAAACTTGTTCTGTTTAGTTTGTTTGTTACCATGACAACACCATTGATCTGAAGCATGAGGCTGTCATGTAAATAGTTTTCTAATCAGCAATATATATAACAATTTCTGATCAATCCATATCAATTGCATGCTTAAAATGACATACCGGTTAAAGCCCCGCCCATTTCAAGACAACCCGACCCACGTCCGGGTTAAATTCTGTCCACTTCCGGGCTAGGCTCCGCCCAGTCCGAGTACAAAAACATCAGACAGGCTCTCTGGACTGACTTGACGGCTTACCACCGCAGACTGAAACTCTATAGCTATTTTGATTCACTCACCAATACCGACCCCATCCCATGTTAACCCAAATCAACCAGACTTGGAAACCCTCCCAGAGGAACTTATCCACCTAATTGACATGGACCATACCCTTGGACATCTCAGCCCTTACCCTGAACATCCCAACCACTGTGAGAGATAAACAAGCTTTGAAGGAACTCTAAGAAAACACTTACATTATATTAAAACCTGCAGACAAGGGCAGCAGAGTTGTTTTATGGATCTTATATTCATATTATGGATCGCAAGCAATACATCCAAGAAGCCCAAAGACAGCTTCAAGACACCACCTACTACACCCCATAATGGAACAGCGCAGAAGAAAACTATCCTGGACACAATGACCTGAATGGGTCTCATTTAAAAGAAAAGAATCCACCACGCAGAAGACTTTTACCTTCTACCAAAAATACACCAATCCCCAGAGAGTTGGCTGGTCCCCTTCAAAATTCCCCCAGGACGACCAATTGTTTTGGACTGCGATAGCGAAAGCTACAGGATTGCTGAATGTATTGACTTTTCCTAAATCCCCTCTCCAACCAACATAACAGCTATATAAAGGACACCTATGACTTCATCAAAAAGGCCAGGAATCAGACTGTGGAACAGAACTCCCTGATCTTTTCTATGGCTGTAGAAAACCTCTACACAAACATTGAAATGAACCGAGGCCTGGAAGCCATAAGGGCCAAAACAAATTCCCATATTCTCCAACTCCTTCACCTCAGCCTGATGAAAATTGATTTTGACTTTGATAAGGCGTCAAAGTCATGGCGAAGCAAGTGCATCTTGGAAGTGGTAGTCTTTCATCCACTTGAGCCAAAAATAAATTCTGTCTTTTCTTGTTCTATGCAGCACCAACTTCTAAAATTTTTTTGTCAAATGTGATGTGAAAACTGAAAATTTCACGTTTAAAGGAAAGAAGAGATTGACCTCTTTGAGACTGCATTCGTTGTGCTAAACATTTAAGGTCTGGCAGCTCTTTCCAGAAAAAAATATTTCATTATGATTATTAGTCAGATACCATTACTCAGTCTTAGAAAGGATTATGTCGGCAGCAAAACATGCCACAAATCAGAATTAAACAGAAGCATGAAGTCATGAATAAAATGTTGAATGCAATCGGATTTCATCTGAGGAACAGCCTTAATAGCAACCTAAAACCATCCAAGAACTGTATAATTTCCTGAGAAAACACGTCAAGATGAATATTTAGGTCATGTCAAATTTTGGCCAAACATGGAAAAGTGTGTAAACATCATTTGGATGTTTTACTTTGTATTAACATTGATCACTCTGAGGTGTATGGGTGTAGGCATTCAAAGCTGTCACTATCCAAAGTGCAATCTTGTGGAGGCATCTTTTATTAGGGTTCAAACCGCAAAACACTTCTATGTTTGTCTGTTTTAGTTATTATTAATATTATTTGTCTGCCGCGCCTGCTCAAATTCCCGTGTGTGTGCATGTGCTTCTATGGAAATAGGTATGAAAAATGTGTTTTTCAAAAAATTCAGAAACATTTTCTAGGCAGACCTTAAGGATCCTTAATGTTTTTTGTAACCTCATTAAACTGCACCTGTGTGAGAAATTTCAAGTCAATCGGAGTTATGGTGTGGGGGGCGTGGCCCTTCAAAGTTTGCATTTTGAAGCCCTAATTATAGCGCCACCATGTGGCCAATTGGGTTTATACTACTATAGAAGCACATGCACACCATTTCCAGTTAATCCCCCAAGTTTAATGTTTCTAGCTCATTTCAGCTCACGGAAATTTGAGCCGGCGCAGCAGACAAATAATAACTAAGACAAACAAACATAGAAGGGTTCTACTGTTTCGCTGTTTGAACCCTAATGAGCAGCAGCTAAGGCCTTGTGCAGAACAAAGCTGTCGAACAGACATGTAAAATGGTTTATAGATAGGCGTGTCGGTAAGCAGTATGCTGACGGGTACCATGGCAACACTCTCTCTAGTCCCATAGGTGCACAAAGCACATCTGGATTCCACCTCACACACCCTCACACACAGTAACATGGTGCCGCTCAGTCATTTTGGCGATTTGATGTTGACCTATTTAAAAGCAGGGTTGATATTTCCAATATCCACTTATTTATATATAGTTTGTGGGCATTTAATTACAGTATGATGTGTTTCTATATGATTGGATGTGTGTAACAGAGAGGAAAAATCGTCAATAAATAAGTCCTGAGTGAAATTAATATATTGTAATTATATACAAGTGATTATAAAATACATGTGAAAACTATATACAAGTATAAATAAATGCTTTACATTGAAAGGATCGCTTGTAAACGTTGATATCATCCAGTACGAGGGCATATTGTGATTGTGGCATTAGCCTAGTGTTACTACACCCTAGCCAATAGTGTTTAGACCCGCCTCTCAGAGGGAGACTGGAAGTGACGCCAGTGTAGCTTAATCATCATAGCAGTACAATATTTATAAATTTTAAGGTTATATTCAATATGTGACTGTTAATTGTAACTAATAGTGTGCGCATTGATCCATTTTTGATGACTTGAGGAATTGTGAATGTTATTTTGCAGAACACGGTCTAATTTATTTTGAGTGCACTTCACTGAACTGAACATTTAGTATTTTTCTACTTCTGTATATGGGATCCCACTTTTCCACTTAACATTCGTTGCATATAATCGTTACTGTATTAATGCTATTTACCTTGTTACGCCTTGCATTTAATACATGCAGTTAAACTTTCTCCTGTGCCTTGTGTTGTTCTTTAACTGTGGTAATTCAATCTTTAGGCTTCGGGGAGCAAACTTATAATCTTCTGATCTGGCCCAATTACAAACATCTAGATACCTCAACTATTTATTACTGTCAGGCAAATTTGGTGATTATCCTTATAGAAGTATAAAGTAGCTGGTTTCATATGCATGCTTCTTACATATACCAACATTTACACATATGCTTGTGTGAGTGTGTGTGTCAGTCTAGGGGTGAGGCTCATTATCATCTCATTAATGGCTTCATTAAGACTGATTGAATTATTCAACCTATGAGCCAGTCAGACCCCTGTAGACACCTGCAGATACTGCCCAGGTAGAGAGAGAGGGAGACAGACAGACAGAAGGTGGATAGAGATAGAGTGGAGAAACTGAAATATTTAGTTTGCCAAAAATCAAGCAAAAGAGTGGCACAGAAAAAATTAAAGAGCCAGGCTGCGCTCATTTGATATTTTTGCTTGACTGCTGTGCTGCAGGTTGATAACAGACACAGAGGGCACAGACATTCAGGGTGTAGAAATGTAGTACATAAAGAACAAAAGGCCTTTTTGACAGCAGTCTGGTGTTACTAATAACATAACGATGTCTCTGTTCTATTTAAGCGTCCCAGTAAGCTATGACAATGGGTCGATGCCAAGTCTCTTATTTGATAGTGTCTCGCTCCTGACTTGAGATGGCCTTCTTCTTCTCTTATTTTAACATGTCAATTTTCCGTTTTATCTTTGACCCTTTAACGCATGGCAAAAACACTCGCTCAAGGTCCGCTTACTAAATTATTAGGAACTTAAAGTGGATCTCACACTCAGCCAATAATTGTGGAACTCTGGCAATTTTTCGTCATATGGAGGTTGAGGTCGGAACACTGTCTAATGCAAGGTACAAAACACAAGAACCAAGACAATTTTGAGCCTGATTTCCCCCCCGACAATAATTAGCAAACCCATAGTCTGTATTAACATTTAAATTCCACCTTATCAATTCCATATCCGTCACCTTCCGCTTTCTTTGTTTTGGCATTCTTAACGGCAGTGGATTTCTGAGGACTCTGGTTAACTGCTCCTCAGATCTCTGCAGGGTAAATGCAGACAGCTAGCTAGACTCCAATCTGAGTTTTCTGTTGACGACTAAAACAACCTTTTATCGCACACATGTTCCACCAAAACTCTGTTCCTCGCTGAAGCCATTTTGCAGCAGCAACGTTGCACCACCCCAAGAAAATTGTGAACAGAATGTTGTGTGGACTAGCCAGACCCTCCACAGCGCTGTGGAGGAAGGTCTAACAATACGAGACTAGCAAAGCACCGATTTTATGGATGCTTCTAAAGATTATTTTGCCAGATTTTCCTGTTGTGCAAGAGTTGTTTTTTTTGGTTTCTTTTCACATCCCACAATTTTAAATTACATGTTTAACTGATATCCTGTTGTATGTGGGGACAGCCGAGGGCGCGGTCTTCTCTTGTTTACCTGCAGGGTTTGTGCCAATTTCAAAAAGTCAAATTTTAGACTTTTGAAAAACATTTCTGAATGACATTTAAGATCTATATCACAACATTAAAGTACAAAGAAATGCAGAGCCACAAAAGTACTTGCAAAGTAAACAATTATATTTGGACTAGCAAAAAGAACTACACAGGATTAAAAAAAAAAGTATTTTAATAAACCTTAGAACTAACGTTACATGGACGTATGAATATTAAGACCCGTTTAAAATAATTTAAGACCTAGAACTGTTAGATGTGTGTATGGAATGGTAGGAATGTAGGACCCCAGTGCAGAGAGCAGGCAAAGTTGAGCTTGAAGGTTTAATAGACAAAAAAAAAAGTACAAACCAACAAAAGGTGTCCAACAAAGCAGCAGGCAAAGAAATCCAAATGAGGCAAGAGGAATCACAGAAACACAGAGCCTAAACAGAAATACTACAATGATCTGACAGGACAAGGGAAGCACCAAGACTAAATCCAGAGGGTAACGAGGTGACAAGAGGGCTGGGAAACAGGTGGAAAACAGACAATCACGGGAGCGGGAAAACACCGGAAGTAAATCTAAAGACAGGACGAGACAGAGACCCAGACTTCAAAATAAAACAGTAAACAGAACATATACAAGACCAAAAATAACACCACACAATAATCACAAGACATGACACTAAACCAGGTTAAGAAATAAAGACAGGAAAACAGACACAATAGACACAATACCACAATAAGACAAGACAAGGGAGCAACCAAGGACTTAAACAAGACCAAAAAATAACACAATCACAAACTATGTAACAAAATACCAAACCATAACAAGAACACAATACTTGTTCTAGGTCGAGGCAAAGTTAAGGTGTAAAAGTTTTTAAAATTTTTTGGCCTTTTAACGGAAAACCTTGACCTCGGCCGAGTTTTTGTGGGGGGGCTCTGCTCATATGGAGCCCGTACTGCTGATCAGAACTGGAGGGAACAGGGAGTGCACCAGTGTTGTTGTACAAGTAATTGTCTCAGATATCATGGCGATTGACAATATAATTGTCTCTTTCAGTCAAATTTTAAAAAAGTATTCATTCATTTGGTTTTCAAACAAATTAAAGTTTGGAATGAATCATATTTTGGTTATATCACTGGGTGTGACCTAATGCATCAACAGATAGAACCTTTATCCTTATCAATAAGAAACAAAGCATTAATCATTAAGAAAAACTTAACTAAATTAAACTAGAAGAACAAAACATAGCCATTACTATTAGCAAAAGTATCACTACATGGTCATCACTGCTTCTTTACAGTTTTTGCAACAGAACAATGTGAGGGAGGTGTTGGTTTGCATCCTAATCATGTGACCACTCATGTCTTGCCATGTCAGACCTTGTTCCAGCAGTTTTCCCACATCCCATCAATTACTATAGTGAGTACAATGTTATAACTAATAGAAATGATGGCAAAAGCTATACCAATAATACCAAGGTGTAATGAAAAGGTATCATCCTTTTATTGATCCTTTCATTACCTAAAAGTAAAAAAGAAAAAGAAAAAGTGGCTTTTGATGTGTGAAATTTGAAGCCATTACTTCACACACTGAAGTGGAAAAATTGCCATTTTATATCTGATCTTTGTTGCTTGAACTCTCTTCCACTCACTCCAATGATTGCCGTATGCTTCAGGTACCTCATGCCAGAACTGATTTAGGAAAAAACACTTTTAGACAAAACACTCTCTCTTCTCTCTGTTACTTTGGCACCTTTCTAAAAGATCACCCTGTGCCTGCCAGCTTCATCTGAAACTGCATTAGGGTTATCAGTGTGTTGTTACATTATTTCTCTTTAATTTTTTATTTTAACTGCAAACAGGGTGTAATGCTCAGCCAGTCTACCCTGAATAATAAATAAAGCTTTAAATAAAACTATGTGTATATTCATATGGCATTACTATTGAATCTATTTTGCTATCATCCTAGAATGAAAACATAAAACATGGCTAACATTAACAGACACTGAGAAAATGTAACAGCCTACCCAATAACCTCAGTCCTTTCAAAGATGTCTAATATGTTACTGTGACATCCAGGATGTTGTTAAATTCTCATTTCATTACTAAAAGTACATTGTCAGACAGATGGAAATATAAAGAAATCCTTCTCATTATTTCTATCATTCTTTGTTCCCCCTTTCCTCCCTCCCTCTGGTGGTCTCACTTCTCTTCTTTCATCTCTCTGCCATCCACTCTTCTCTTTCAGTATTATCTCAGGTGGCTGCGACATGGGACAATTTCTTTAAGTGTGTGTTTGTGTCTGTGTGCACTCTGTGACTTTGTGCACACCATAAAAGTCACAGAGTAGCATAAGTCATCATTCAAATGTGACATTGCAACTTTAACCGTAAAGTATTGTTTGAGTCCCAAAGAAGCACAAATGTGTTCTCACACACACCCAACAAAATGCACATGCACGTTTGAAACGCTTTTTAACCTTGTGCGCACTCCTAAAAACAAACATTCACCTTATGAAAGAAACAAAATGCACAGCTCCCTTTCTGCAGTAGCCATTAGAAAAAACCTGCATGGAACAAATGCACATAAACATGTATGCGCACACACACACACACACAGTGCACAATCAGTATGACTAAACAGACTGTGTGGCGCATTGAAAGGTCTATCAATCATTTTTGCAGTTGAGAGCAGGTATAGACCCCTAATAGCCTTTGTGTGTGCGCGCGTGTGTGTGTGCGCATGCACGTGCGTGTGGCATATATGTGTGTGTGGGAATAATGACTTATGTATTTTTGGGACAGAGTGCAGATAGGCGGAGGGATTACTCATAGTCTGCAATTATGTGTGTGTGTGTGTGTGTGTGTGTGTGTGTGTGTGTGTGTGTGTGTGTGTGTGTGACGGTACAACAGCGGACCCAAAAGCACGACTCAGAGCAGGGAGTAAAAAGGTAATGAAGCTTTATTGTTCAGTGAACAATAAAGGCATATGTACAAAATCAGCCAGCAGAAGACGTGGTCAAAAATACGAGCTAGAGGTCAACAAAAAAAACCACTGGGAAATAAATACTAGGAAACCCGCAAGAGAGTGCGACACACAAGGTACTACAACAATCTGGCAGAGAGTGAATGACACAAGGTAATTATATATACCCTGGGACAGGGGGAGACGATTACACACAGGTGACACACATTAGGGAAGGGAGGGTAATCACACAGGCGGGAAGGCAGACAAAGACAGGAAGACAAGTGACCTGGAACAGAGACAGACAGTGATTATCAAAATAAAAGTCAGTGAAACAAAAAAAAAAACTAAGAGCAGGAACTGGATGTGACAGTGTGTGTGTGTGTGTGTGTGTGATAGAGAGCATGGCAGTGATTTGTGGTCACTTACAACCTTCTTCCCTCGTTACCTCTAGACTCTCCCTTCTGGCCATTGGTCATGTCACATAAGGTTAATAGGATGGCAAAATGGTTGCCAACACATAATTTTGGCTGCCATAACTGTGTTCTCCCTTTAAAACACAAGCAGAAAAAATACTATATTATAAATACAACTAAAAATACTTAATATTTGTGTTCAATTGTTTGTCATTTTAATGTAGTCTAATTATTTTCTGCTTTTGTATTGCATGATTCTTTTGTTTGGTTTTTCATCTGCTCCTTTTTCTTGACTTAATTAGAAATACGAAGGAGATCATCAAGTATGAAAAACATCCGTCGGAATGTTTTTTTAAAGATTTTGCACCTTCCCACTCAGTTCAAGAAAATAACCCTGAAAATGTCATTAGACAGGTATGGAGTTGCATTCTGGTAATAGTAGGATGCTTAACCCATACTAGAGACTAAAAGAAAGGATATCCCAGTATATTATCAGATCATCAATTTAAGGTTAAAAAGTACCATATGGAGAAATACCTTTGACTAGAAAAGCCACTCACAATACATGCCTGTCCACCAGCCCAACCTCCTAATTTTACTTCTTTACTACTTCCTGCATTGGTGCCAGACATTGGCAGACGTTGGAAGAATCGTCCAATATACAGTGAGGAAAATAAGTATTTGAACACCCTGCTATTTTGCAAGTTCTCCCACTTAGAAGTCATGGAGGGGTCTGAAATTGTCATCGTAGGTGCATGTCCACTGTGAGAGACATAATCTAAAAAAAAATATCCAGAAATCACAACGTATGATTTTTTAACTATTTATTTGTATGATACATCTGCAAATAAGTATTTGAACACCTGAGAAAATCAATGTTAATATTTGGTACAGTAGCCTTTGTTTGCAATTACAGAGGTCAAACATTTCCTGTAGTTTTTCACAAGGTTTGCACACACTGCAGAAGGGATTTTGGCCCACTCCTCCACACAGATCTTCTCTAGATCAGTCAGGTTTCTGGGCTGTCGCTGAGAAACACAGAGTTTGAGCTCCCTCCAAAGATTCTCTATTGGGTTTAGGTCTGGAGACTGGCTAGGCCACACCAGAACCTTGATATGCTTCTTACATCCTAGGTTATCCAAATGGTCATTGGAAAACGTAAGACGGGCCTTGACATGTGCTGGTTTAAGCAGGGGAACCTTCAGTGCCATGCATGATTTCAAACCATGACGTCTTAGTGTATTACCAACAGTAACCTTGGAAACGGTGATCCCAGCTCTTTACAGGTCATTGACCAGCTCCTCCCGTGTAGTTTTGGGCTGATTTCTCACCTTTATTAGGATCATTGAGACCCCATGAGGTGAGATCTTGCATGGAGCCCCAGTCCGAGGGAGATTGACAGTCATGTTTAGCTTCTTTCATTTTCTAATGATTGCTCCAACAGTGGACCTTTTTTCACCAAGCTGCTTGGCATTTCCCCGTAGCCCTTTCCAGCCTTGTGGAGGTGTACAATTTTGTCTCTAGTGTCTTTGGAAAGCTCTTTGGTCTTGGCCATGTTAGTAGTTGGATTCTTACTGATTGTATAGGGTGGACAGGTGTCTTTATGCAGCTAACGACCTCAAACAGGTACATCTAATTTAGGATAATAAATGGAGTAGAGGTGGACATTTTGAAGGCAGACTAACAGGTCTTTGAGGGTCAGAATTCTAGCTGATAGACAGGTGTTCAAATACTTATTTCTTTTTTAGATTATGTCTCTCACAGTGGGCATGCACCTACGATGACAATTTCAGACCCCTCCATGATTTCTAAGTGGGAGAACTTGCAAAATAGCAGGGTGTTCAAATACTTATTTTCCTCACTGTAATTGTAGTTTCTTTGAAGATTTATCTGCATCCAAGTATATTTGCAAAATAAAATCTAAGAATTGCTTCCATGTATTTAAATACATGTGTTGAAAGAATGTTGGTTGTTTAAAACTAATTGAAAAAATAAGGATACAAAAAAATAAATTGCTTCCATGACAACCTCCACTTTACATGTGACACAAATGCAATTATAGAATTTCAATCCTTCCGTCTGCAACAGCTTTTGCAGCATTTTGCGAAACTCCTCATCAACTGTAAGCCCATAATGTTCACTACACATCCACCTGCTCTCAGGCATAATTTTAAATATAGAAAACATCTTGGCCTTAGAGAGTAATAACAAGGGAGGGGAACCTGAATATAAATGACAAGCTGAGCTTGAGAGAATTTGATGTGCGCAGGTGGGGGGCATGATATCACGTCTTAATAACTTTTGGAACAAGTTTGAGGACAAAATGTCTTTCCAGAAGTTCCCTGGGAGACGTTTCTTTGAACGTTTATTTTCAACGAGACAGTTGCTGTTCACCCAATGTGTGATGCATCGCCTTTCACCTTTCAATCACTTGTTCAGGCAACAAATGTGTGTTTGTGTGTCTAACGCTTGGCAAAACATTCCTAAAAACCGCACAGATCTGGTTTATATTCTGTCTGTTTTCCTAAACTTTCACAGGAAACAGCCGTATTAGGAATTTGCATTTTATCATTTTATGTACATGTGTGTTTTTTTCCCACCTTTCAGCACATTTTAACAGCATTGAGCATAATGTAATAAGAGCAAAATACAAAGACACATTTCTGCTTTAATGTTTTCTTGGTTACAGCTGCATAAAGTTGAGAAGCTACTGTTTGTCTCATTAAAAAAAAAAAATCTTCTAAATGTTGTTTATTAGAAACCCGTCAAATGCACCAAGAATGAAATCAGTCAGCTATTGAAAATCTGTACTAGCATTATTTCACACACAGTTACACATGCAGTAATAGCCATGGAAGCGTGACGAAAGACAATCATTTGATCATAGAAGCACATACAGTATTATAGGTGGTGAGAGCAGGAAATCAGAAAGAGTTAGTGATAGATAAGAACAAAGGAATTTCTAAATCATGGATTCACACAGTTGACACAAATTGACTTGTCAAAAATTATAGAAATAGAGACCAACAGAGAGAATTTAAAAATAATGTATTCATGCAGACATCTCCAAGAATGCATAGACACACTTGAGAAATAGAATGAGATGGATTGAAGGAAATTCCAGTTTCTCTGTTTTTCAAGAGTATGAAAAGCTTAATTAACTTGTCGGTAATGATAAAACTTCATGAAGCTTTGTGAACCATTGTCTTTATTTTCTGAGCCCACTAAATGTCAGATGTCCTACACCCTTGTAGTCATTTACCGACCACCTTCCTCAAATATTAGCTTCTATAAAAAACTCAAGACGGTATTATGTCAACTTGATTTTAAGAAAGAAATAATCATAATGGGTGACTTCAACTTAAACTGGGAAGATAAGTCCTCAAGAAGGAAGCTCAAGCAAATTACTGATGGTTTTAATCTGGTTCAATTGGTTAAACGTCCAACATGCATAACAAATAGCACCAGTACCCAAATCGACCTTATATTTAGTAATAGACCAGAAAAGATTACAAAATCATTTAATATGATAACTGGGCTATTGGATCATAATATGGTGCTTATATCAAGAAAACTCACTTGCAGGCGGTTTACAAACACTGGCAACAAGGAATTTTTTGGTATCCCGAAAAAACAAACAAGAGGACTTCAAAGCAGCCATAAAAAACAAACTGTGATGAACTACTTTCTGAAAATGATTTAGAAATGACCAGTCAAATCTTTACTGAAAAACTGCAATCTACAGTTAATGAATTTTCTATTAGAATTACAGTGCCTTGCGAAAGTATTCGGCCCCCTTGAACTTTTCAACCTTTTGACACATTTCAGGCTTCAAACATAAAGATATAAAATTTGACACAATTGTGAAGTGGAACTAAATCTATTGGATATTTTAAACTTTTTTAGCAAATAAAAAACTGAAAAGTGGGGCGTGCAAAATTATTCGGCCCCTTTACTTTCAGTGCAGCAAACTCACTCCAGAAGTTCAGCGAGGATCTCTGAATGATCCAATGTTGTCCTAAATGACTGATGGTGATAAATAGAATCCACCTGTGTGTGATCAAGTCTCTGTATAAATGCACCTGCTCTGTGATAGTCTCAGGGTTCTGTTGAAAGCGCAGAGAGCATCATGAAGACCAAGGAACACACCAGGCAGGTCCGTAATACTGTTGTGGAGAAGTTTAAAGCCGGATTTGGATACAAAAAGATTTCCCAAGCTTTAAACATCCCAAGGAGCACTGTGCAAGCGATCATTATGAAATGGAAGGAGTATCAGACCATTGCAAATCTATCAAGACCTGGCCGTCCCTCTAAACTTTCAGTTCAGACAAGGAGAAGACTGATCAGAGAGAACTACAGCTGAAGTGGGAGAGTCTGTCCTTAGGACAACAATCAAGTCGTACACTGCACAAATCTGGCCTTTATGGAAGAGTGGCAAGAAGAAAGCCATTTCTCAAAGATATCCATAAAAATTCTTGTCTAAAGTTTTCCACAAGCCACCTGGGAGACACACCAAACATGTGGAAGAAGGTACTCTGGTCAGATGAAATGCAAAACTATATGTTTGGCGTAAAAGCAACACAGCTCATCACCCTCAACATACCATCCCCACTGTCAAACATGGTGGTGGCAGCATCATGGTTTGGGCCTGCTTTTCTTCAGCAGGGACAGGGAAGATGGTTAAAATTGAGGGGAAGATGGATGCAGCCAAATAAAGGACCATTCTGGATGAAAACCTGTTGGAGTCTGCAAAAGACCTGAAACTGGGACGGAGATTTATCTTCCAACAAGACAATGATCCCAAACATACAGCAAAATCTACAAAGGAATGGTTCACAAATAAACATATCCAGGTGTTAGAATGGCCAAGTCAAAGTCCAGACCTGAATCCAATCGAGAATCTGTGGAAAGAGCTGAAAACTGCTGTTCACAAACGCTCTCCATCCAACCTCACTGAGCTCGAGCTGTTTTGCAAGGAAGAATGGGCAAGAATTTCAGTCTCTCGATGTGCAAAACTGATAGAGACATACCCCAAGCGACTTGCAGCTGTAATCGCAGCAAAAGGTGGCTCTACAAAGTATTAACGCAAGGGGGCCGAATAATTTTGCACACACCACTTTTCATTTTTTCATTTCATTTTTTATTTGCTAAAAAAGATTAAAATATCCAATAGATTTCGTTCCACTTCACAATTGTGTCCAAAAAATAAAAATTTTATCTTTGTTGGTGATCACAAAAAAAAATAAAAATTTTATCTTTGTTTGAAGTCTGAAATGTGTCAAAAGGTTGAAAAGTTCAAGGGGGCCGAATACTTTCGAAAGGCACTGTAAATATAAAAACAAGAAACAGGGTCTTCCCTGGGTGAATGAGAAAGTCCTAAAATTAATGAAGGAGCGGGACAACGCTTTAAAAATAGCCATAACGTCAAAGATGTCCCACAATAGGCATAACTTCGTTAGGCTAAGAAACAAAGTAACTAGTGAACTGAGAAAAGCAAAGGCGGACTTTTTCATCATCATTATTGAAAATTCAAATGGTAACTCAAAAGCCATATGGAGTCAGATTCAAAAATTAACTGGTCAAAACATTAGTATAACTAAGGCAATCGTACTAAAAATCTTGAAGTGTCCGACCAATGTGGCACAGGCCTTTTAATCAATACTTTGAGTCAGTAGACACTATCGCCCAAAGTTTTGCAATACAACAAAACAATCCATGTACAGCTAATACTACAGAGCCAGCACTAACACTAAGACCAGTATCAGAGGATGAGGTTATAAAAACGGTTACATCTCTCAAACCCTCAAGGGCTAAGGATGTCTATGGTATGGATACACTTATGCTGAAAGAGATCAGCTCTTCAATAGTTACCCCACTAACACATATAATCAATACTTCATTGGCCCAAGGATGGTTTCCAGATTTATGGAAGCCTGCTGTTGTGGCGCCTGTATTCAAAGGTGGTGACCCGCTACTGACTTCCAATTATAGGCCCATCAGTGTTGTACCTGTAGTGTCCAAGGTATCTGAAAAACTGATTAATAAACAAATCATCGACCATCTCAACAATAGCTCCTTTCCACTGCACCCAATGCAATTTGGATTCAGGGCCAACTTTTTGACTGAAACTGCTACATGTTACTTCATTGAAAAAGTTAAGGCATCACTGGATAAAGGCGGGGTTGTTGGGGCTGTGTTCCTTGACTTAAAGAAAGCATTTGACACAGTTAATCATAACATCCTATTGTATAAATTACTGAATTTCAATTTATCTTCAAGCTTGGTCAATCTTATCAAATCTTATCTCTCACTCCGCTCTCAACATGTCAAAATTGGTACCCATAAATCTAACCCACTTGGTCTTTCCATCGGGGTCCTGCAGGGATCCATACTTGGCCCAACCCTTTTTATCATATATATTAATGATCTACCCTCTGTTTGTGGAAAGTGTGATATTTTAATGTATGCTGATGATACAGTTATTTTTACTTATGGTAAGACTGCTGAAGAGGTTGCAATCAAGCTAACAGATGTGCTAGTGAAGGTTACATCTTGGCTTAACCACTGTTGTTTGCAACTGAATGTTTCAAAAACAGTTTGTATGTTCATTACCAAAGGCTCTCGCATAGACGCAGAGCAAGACATTTCCATTTCAGGACACAGACTAATGGTTGTCTCAGAATACAAGTATTTAGGAATACACTTAGACTCAAACCTTGCCTTCAAAACCCACATAAAGAGGCTCTGTAATAAAGTAAAGTTCAGTCTGGTCAATTTCAGATATATCAGAAACCTATCAACTGAGGCAGCTAAGCTATACTTCCACTCATTGGTTCTCTGCCACATCACCTACTGTCTCATAAGTTGGTCCAATGCACACTCTACAGCTTTAAAACCACTGAAATCATTATACAAACAAGCACTTAAGACTCTAGATAAAAAGCCATTTTGTTACCATCATTGCCATATTCTAAAGAAGTATAAACTGCTCAGTTGGGAAAACCTCATAAAATACAGAAATGTCTGCTTAGTTTATAAGATCATGCACAGTTTAGCTCCTCCTCCTCTGTCTGGCCATATCAACTTTAACTCAAATGCAAACAGAGTTACCAGAGGTGCAGCAAGGAGGGACTGCACAATCCCACTCAAAACATCTGCATTCAGCCAGGCCGTCTTTTCATTTACAGCATCACATCAATGGAATTTGGTACCACCTTTAATTAGAGAGTCCCCATCCTATTGCTTATTTAAGAGTAATGTTAAGAAATGGATGATTGAAAATCAACACTGACGCTGGTCCCATCCACCAACAATAACTGTATCATCTATTTTAGATTTTATTTGCTTATCTTGTTTATTCGATTGTTGTGACTTAACATTGTAATTTTTAACCTTTTTCTATTGTATAAATATTTTCATTGTATTATAACTGTTTATTATTTTAGGATATTTATTATTTTAGGATGCCTAATAACATCTGGCTAGGGGACTGCCGATGAAAACTAGCCTATGGCTAACTCGGGTATGCTTACACTTGTTTCGAATGTTGATCAGTGTACATTGTCCCCTTTTCAAATAAACAAATAAATGAAAAAAAATGAAATGAAATGGCACTTTGTGTTTTAAAGAAAAAAGCTTAAGGAATGACAATTCAGTGTGCTGTCAACCCTTTATTGAAGAGTGAGCACCATCTTATGGGCTAAAAAGAAAGAATATGGTTCAAGAAGTTTCATTTGGATATCACTACAATAAACCTTTAATTCACAGAGTTAGATGTGATATTTTTCCGACAGCGTCCCTCTGCCACTGCTTCTGCCTGGGTTACAGTGGACACAACTAGGGATGAGCCGAGTACTCGGCTGAAACGAGTATCCGGTACGGATAAAGCACTTTTGCCGAGTACAAGTATTATATACGAGTAATACGAGTCAATATCTGTGCTCAGATTGAATAAAACTCCTCACTTGACCGCGCTGCGTTCTGTGATAGTCACATAAAAACACACTGATCATAAAAAAAATTTTAAGTTAAAAAAAGAAAGTTATTTGAGTATGAAAACTCTTGTTCATTACATTTTACTTCATAGTTGCAACCGTTGTATTCATTGTTGCAAAACTTGTTCTGTTTATAGTTTGTTTGTTACCATGACAACACCATTCATCTGAAGCTCGATGCTGTCATGTAAGTAGTTTTCTAATCAGCAATAAATATAACAATTTCTGATCAACCCATGTCAATTGCATGCTTAAAATAACATACTGGTTAAAGCCCCGCCAATTTCAAGACAACCAGACCCACTTCCGGGTTAAATCTGACCACTTCCCGGGTTAGGCCCCGCCCAGTCAGAGTACGGATACGGATACAGATAATTCATGTGGTAAACAGATACAGACAGATAATGATGTACTCGCTCATCCCTAGACACAACACTGTGGCACTGGAAAAATACTAGATATAACACTGTTAGAAAAACTTTATTCTTCAAAATACATCTCTATTTAAATCCACAATTAACTTCTCCAGATGGGTGGAAATTGTTGTTTTAAAGATTCCATCAAAACGATTATTTAAAGTGAGGGAGAGCTAAATGATCATTGAACTTTATTCAGCCATGATAGATTCTATCACCAAGCAGATGGAAAATAAAACGGGGAAAACACATTGATCAACAATTATGCTAGCTAGCTATGACTGCTGCTCAGAATATCTCGGTGAGGTCAACGAGAGTCTGTGGGCTCAAAAAAGAAATAATGATCCTCAAACATGATCCTGTGACGCAACAAAGACGCTTATGGATATGAGCAAGCATAGAGAGTGGGATCAAAACTGATATTAGCAGATGACACAGTCTGAAATAATTACAAATCAAAGAGTGCATCATATCAAGTGGAACCATAGATTTGAAGGACTACAGAGCAGAAGTCTCTAGTATAAAGACAACATTACAAAGGGCCAGTACAAAGAAGGGATGTTTTTTCATACGCTAATTGTTTGGTACTGAAAATCATATTATTATAATAGAGTGCCTGAAAAAAATGGTCACGAACATTGAACCACTCTTGGTTGCTAAGGCTGTGATGTCATTGCTGGTATGAACCACTGAGACATTTCTACAAGCAAAAAGGTTAATGTTTTGTATACAGTATGTTTAAATGTTAAATGTTAGTGTCAAGCTTGATCTTGAGGGTATCACATACATCATCAGAAACTTACACTTTCATTTTATAGATCATCTTTTTTAGGTCATGCTTGTTTGAGTGTTCATCACTAGAAGCTTTTACGTATTGTGTATATTTGAAGGCAGCTTTAAATGCTAACTTAGTTTTTTTTTCAACCTGCACCATATTTTCCCAAGTTTGTCTGTGTCTAGTGACTAATGGGAACAACAATCTTTGAAATTGGTCAAATATTAAGCAAGACCGCTGAAGCAACGAAACAAGCTACAATGACATAGCATATAGACCTTCAACAATTAATGTTAAAGGTCTCTTCAGCTAAGCCAACTGTCTCTTAGACCCATTCCAACTAGGCTACATAAAGGTCCCATGACATGCTTCTTTTGCATAATTTTTCTATAGACCTTAGTGGTCCCTTTATACAGTATCTGAAGTCTCTTTTCCGAAATTCAGCCTTGGTGCAGAATTACAGCCACTAGAGCCAGTCCCACAATGAGCTTTCCTTAGGACGTGCCATTTCTGTCTGTAGCTATCGCGGAGAGGGGGTTGGCCTTGACCAACTGCCATGTTTGAAAGCCATGATGTCTCTGTCTTTCTCATGGGCTGGCCAAATTCTCTGGGTGGTCAAAGCAGAGAAAGGGGATGTAACCTTGCTCCTTATGACCTCATAAGGGGCAATATTACAGATCGGGCCCTCTGAGCTTTCATTTTCTCAAAGGTAGAGCAGGATACCCAGGGCTTGGTTTACATATATCACCATTTCTAGCCACTGGGGGACAATAAGCAGGCTGGGGGAACGCATATTAATGTTAAAAAACCTCAAAGTGAAATTTTCATGGCATGGGACCTTTAAAGAAAAGTTAACACTTCATTACTAGATATGATCAATATGTCTTTATTAACAGGCTATGTACCGCAGTCATTTAAAGTAGCTATGATAAAACCTTCTAAAAAAAAAACACCCTCGATCCAGAGGTCTTAGCAAGCTACTGACCTATATCTAATCTCCCCTTTCTCTCCAAGATCCTTGAAAATGTAGTCACTAGTCAGTTATGTGACTTTCTACATAGCAATACTTTGAGGATTTTCAGTCAGGATTTAGAATGCATCATCACACAGAGACAAATTAATAACGACCTTCTAACTGCTTCAGACAAAGGACTTGGCTCCGTACTTATTTTACTACACAGCTCGCACTGACAAAAGTGCTGTACATTGCACATTAGCCACATTTAATTACAGCCATAACAGGGTAAAACAATTAAATCCCAATGAAGGCCAATGTAAATAGTTGAGTTTTGAGCCTGGTTTTGAATATTGTAATTGAAAGGGCATTTCTGATGTCAGGTGGCAGTTGGTTCCAAAGCTTAGGGCCAGCAACAGAAAAGGCTCTGTCACCTTTTTTGCTTAATCTGGGACCGTGGGACATGGAGGAGACCTTGGCTGGAGGATCTCAGGGACCTGGGGGCTACATGGGGATGAATTATATCAGCTAAGTAGCTGGGAGCCAGGGCCTGAAGAGCTTTAAAAACAACCAGCAGTATTTTAAATTGTATCCTTGAGTGGACTGGATGCCAGAGCAAGGAGGCTATGACAGGTGTAATGTGTTAGCAGCTGCATTTTGGACTATCTGAAGCCATGTCACCATTGGCAGAGGGAAACCAAAGTTGAGAGAGTTACAATAGCCTATGCGGGAGGCTATGAAGGCATGGATGACTTTTTCCAGATCATTGTAAGACAGAACAGACTTGAGTTTGGAAATTATTCTTAATTAATCAAAACTGGTCTTTACAACGGATGTTATTTGTTTGTAAAGGTTAAGATGGGAGTCTAAAATAACATCCAGGTTATGTGCCTGGGATTTAAGATAGGGGGCAAGGGGATCAAGGTTGGCAGAGATAGAATATTTTGAAGGGCCTGTCATAACCTGGCTCAAGGCCATGACAAAGGAGAGAACAAGGCAGTGTAAAGGATAAAAAATGATTTATTTAACAAAAGAATGAACTAAACATATATTTGTTGTCTCTGTAACTTAATTAGATGTTGGGGTCATCAGGCCGTGGTTGATCTCTGGATTGCAGTGAAGAGACCGTAGTCGGACCAGGTGGACCTTTATCCCCACTTACAGTTGCAGTTCCTATGCAGTCATCTGCACCATGGTCTACAGTGTCAAATGCAGCACTAAGATCCAACAGGACCAGAATGGCATTATCACCTGAGTCAAGGGTGAGCAACAGGTTATTTGTCACCTTAAGCAGGGTTGTCTCAGTTCTGTGACAGGCTTTGAACCCAGATTGAAATGGCTCTAGGATTTCTGTTGAGTTGAGGTATGGAAGCTAATGCGTTAACACCACCTTCTCCAAAATGTTTGAGATAAATTGCAGTTTAGAAATAGGCTGGAAATTATTATGACATTTTGCATCTAGATTATGTTTCTTTAACATAGGCGGGACATTCGGATGCCTGAAAGATGTAGGAACGGTGCCGGTGGTAAGACACGAGTTAAGAATAAATTGAATGGAGGGACCATCAGCATCAAAAGCATCTTTAATAATCTGTGAAGGGATATGATTGTGTGTGGCTGATGATGGTTTCATGTATTTTACAATGTTCCATAGATCAGTGTAGGACGCTGCTTGGAATTGGCCAAATGTTGCTGTAGCATTGGGGAAATTTGGTGTAGATACAACAGGAATGAACTGCGCTTTGATGTTGACAATTTTCTCAGTAAAAAACTTGAACTCTTCAGAGCTATTGGTGGATGCCTCAACCTCTGGAGAGACTTGGGGGTTTACAATTGAGTTTGTTATTAAATTCTTGGGCGATGAGAATGTTTATTTATAATGTTGGAGAAATGCTTAGTCCCGTTTTTTTAGCTACAACTTGGAAATTGGCCAGGGAATTTGTAAATATTTCTAAAGAGATTAGCAGGTGATCTTTTTTTCACTTACGCTCAGCTCTTCAAAAAACCTGCCTGAGATGGCGGGTGGAATCATCAAGCCACTGTTGTGAAAAAAATATATTGAAATCACCCAAAATCAGCAAACGGTCATAGGATGTTTAATAATGAAACAGAAGGTCTGAGAATTCTTTTATGTTTTTCAGATTTTGGAGATTCTACTTTTACACATTATACTTCAAAGGAATAAAAGCTCCCAGCAGAGAGTGTTTGTACCATTTTTAAAAATCAAAGTCAGTGAATGAACAGTTTAGTTCATTAGTGGCCAAATGTCTCAACAGCACCGGAGCCTGTCCATGTCTCCATTAAAAACATGTCCAGATCTCACTAGGTAAAAAGTTGTTTAAAATGAAAGCGCTCAGTGCTGTATTTGACAGGTCAGTGTATGTTTTGGTCATTCGATTTTCATTTCATGAGCAGGTATTAAAAAACAAAAAAACAGTGGTTATTTGATTTTCGTTTTAAAAAACAAAATTGAAAATTGAAATACAAAGCATTTTTCCTTTTCATGGTCAAAAACGGATGAGCGAAAAAAAAAATAAAAAATTGATTTTCATTTTCTATTTCATAACAAAACATATATTCACTAGAAAACAGAAACGAAAAAAGTTTTTTCATATTCTCGGACCGGATGTTTTCATATGGCAAGAACATTCTCGCGAAAACAGTCTAATTACTAAAATGGCTTTGCTACTAAAATACTCTGATGTGATTAAAGACATGGCGAAACAAGGCCTGTCATCTGCACGCATACAACAGGAGAGTGGGGGCGCAAGAGGATTTTCTGCAAGAAATGTGAGGAGATTTTGCGCTGAAAATGGCTCAAGCTTGATGGGACTCCCAGACGCACATTTGGAGTTGGAGGTGGCAAAAGCTTTGCTACTGATTTGTGTGTGTGTGTGTGTGTGTGTGTGTGTGTGTGTGTGTGTGTGTGTGTGTGTGTGTGTGTGTATATGAGAGAGAGAGAAACGGATGGAGAGAGTGATTGAAAAAAGAGTAGGCCTACTTGCATACACATAAACAGCACTCATAAATCCCATCACAAGAACACCCACATGCATATTCTATTTTCATGATAAACATATCAGCTAATATGATTGTGGAATATTAAAATCATGTTAATTAGTTATTTTGTAGACGGGAGACCCACATATGGAAGAAGGATGTTAAAGGGGTATCTCGCCATGAAAGGAGTAAATGCCGCTGAGACACGAATTGGATCAATGCTCAGAACTATACATCAGCCTTACCATGAAGCAAGACGTCAGGTACGTATGTTACAGTCTCAGCCTTAACATTTCATATCATCAAAATGTATGTGTGTTGTTTGTGTTTGTTTAATTAACGATATTTATTTTGTATAAGATCAAATATACTGTCCACAGTATATGTATATAATGTGATTGTCTTCTTCTTTTAGGGTGCCCGCAATCTCAACCCCATACCATATCAAGCTGACTACATGGGTCACAAGGTTCATTTGGACCAAAATGAAAAACTTGTTATGTTGTTGCTATGTTTGGGGTCACCCATGTTTTAGCCATTGATGGCTTCAGCAAAAAGGTTGTTGGTCATTCTACAATGCCTATTAAAGACAACCTTGCCATTTATGAAGATGTTTTCAGGTAACAGCCAATGTTCTTTGCGGGCACTAAAGGTTATATAATTTCTTCATGACAGTGTTTGTTGGCAATTTTATCAATATTATATCAACATCATGATATGAGACTATAAATGGTCTGGGACTTGGATATTGTAATAACCATCATTTATTTATTTATTTATTTATTAATTCAGGACAGTGCACATTAATGAACATGCACGACAGTACACGTAAATGTGCCAGATTGTAGCCCGAGGGCTAATTTCCATCTGCAGTCCAATAGGCAGGTTAGAGTTACAGTAAAAACAGACATAGGATAATAACACTTAACATATAAAAAAAAAAAAAAAAAAATACATTAAATAAATACAAAGAAAAAAAGGAAAAACAAGACAACAAAAACAAAATGTAAACACAAGTTAGCTGTGATATGACATAAGTGTCTCTTTTGGGTTTTACAGTAAGAGCATGGTTCAATCACACACATTTTTCACTAGTCATTTACCTTAAACCCACCTATCAAATAAATTATGCCTTTCAGAAATTGAAGAGAAAAGAGAGGCTGCAAATAATGTAACAAAATAACAAATATTGCTCCCAAATAAATTAAGACTATCCCTTAAATAGTTGTAAACATTTTAGCATACACATAGCTAGTGCATTTAGTCAATATGTCTAAATGACCAGTGCTGGAAATCTACATTGTTATGGACCGTATTATAGTGTGAATAAATTATTTTGATAATGAAGCTCAAAGTTTTGCACAAATTAAAACCCACTCCTCCATCCAATAGGCCTGCTGTGCTTACTGCTGTGGCAGCTTTCTTTTTTAAATGTGGTTACAGCTCAACACTAAACTACTGCAGAAGGAACCATATTGGAGTTTATCCAAACTTTAGATTGTAATTACTTTACAAGCCTTGTTTTTTGTGAGTCCATTTGGGAAAAGGTTCCTTTAAGCAGAACTCCTGGTAAAACTAACGTGAGTTGATCAGCGGTCAATTTGCATGTCCAGTTCGGTGGACAGTATGTTTATGTAAGTATAATGACAGCTGAGTTGGTAAATGTACAGATTTGCATCTCCATAATAACCATATTTTATGCAATGGGACTTAAATATTGTATCAATTTTTCTTTAACCCACCAGAACAAATTGACTAATGACGAATCGTTGTGGCAATTTTAGAACCATGTAGTTGAACGAGTCTGGCCTGAGGTGAACAATCGTGTCAATTATCCACTGAAGACAGCCCTTCTGCAGTTGGTGGATCAAGAGGAACTAGACATGGAAGACAACCTTGTCAGATACTGTGTGTCCAGCCTGACTGGCCAGTTGTGCCAGATTGGTCTTACAAGGATGGTTGAGTCATGGAATGCTCACAGAATTCAAGGTATTATAAACCAGTGCTGAAAATATTAAAATAATTACAACAGACATTCACACGTTTTAAGACTAACAGTATGTTCTTTTATTTTACAGGTAAAGGTATACCGATTAATTTGGCTGCCAGTGGGTGTCCCAAAAAAATACCACAGGAGCTGTTGCCTCATTCAGTTGAAGCAGCAGACCTTTACAGAGAACAGCTGGGATCTTCACTGACAACCCATTCTACTTTTGGAGTTGATCCATTTTTAACTGAACAGGACAAACTTGCAGTCGAGAATCAGTTTGCAGAGAAATATTCAGACATTTCAAACTTGTTCTCTAGAGCGGTTAACAATGACTTTGCTCCATACAAAGAGGCATTGCTCTATCTCATAAGAATAACTCAGCGCAATGTGTGAAAACCATTTGCTCTATTTGAACTACAGAATGTAAATTACTGACAAGTGCGATGACTTGGTAGCAATGGGTGTTTGGTAACAACTGTTTAAATCAGTAAAACAGTGATGTCTATAAGAACAGTAGTCACATTTTCAACAAAAATAATTTCACATCACTTGTACAAGAACTCTGACCGACACATTGAATTGATAAAACAAACGTAAACACAACATGCCTATTTGAGAGTATAAAGTGCAAAATCTTACTTCTCTTCAAAAAGGGATCTTAGAACAGAAAATGCCTCTGACAGACCATTAACTTGAAGTATGTTGTTGCCTGCTGTGTTCTCTCTGCATTTTGCACAGTGCACAGAGGTCTCCCGCCACTGTTCCACACACGTTTTGCAACCAATAATGCTTCGACAACACAGTGTGAAGACTGGCTCCTCGATGAACTCTAAAAAACAAAATATTTGTCTTTCTCATTTATCCCGTCTGTCGTAAAAGTTTTCTTGATGTATTGGATGATAGGGTTTATTTTTACTTAACAAGTGTACAACTTTAGTGTTTAAAAAATGTCTTTGTTTTTGTAACATTACACCATGAGCTGTTACAAAAAGGTTTGCATCAATAGATGCAGTTAATTGTTGTGGATGCGTCAGCTGATCTTGGGTAGAGAATGTAAAAAATTATTTGTATTTGGAAATCTCAAATTATGTCACACAAAATAAAATGGATCCAGAATTATCTTTTATGTGGGACAATATCTATTGCATACTTACTCATACAAACAACACAGCAGAAACCTTGCTTGATGGTCTGTAGCTGTGTATGATTTAGGATGACTCTCTGAGTGGCAGCCAGGCTGGTGAGCTCTCTGATTGCTGCAGTGATATCTGGTAGGCTCTGGGATGCCAGTATAAGCTCTTCTAATTTTCAGTGACCTCTCCAATACCTGCAAATTCGTCATCTTTTCGGCTGTTACGAGGGAAAAAATTTTAATAAATATGTACGGGTTGTTTTATTGCAGCTTTGGTTAACTGTGGTGGGGTGTAAGCCTAACCTTTTGTTTGAAAAAGTTAGAAAAGGGGAAAGAAACAACAACTTAATAACAAAAGCAAGGGTTTTATTTATGAATGTAGCTTGGCAAAGTAAGGGCAGCTACTAATGTAATTCATCTGTTCAAAACAAGACACTTGTCTAACACAAAACAAAACAGCAGAGGGATGGGGATGAGCTCAAATTCTATCTCAGATTATTGGACTAAATAAAAAAAAGTTGACAGGCTCTCAGACACCCTAATAGCCTAATAAATCTCTGGCCCAAACATTATAGAAGTCACTGTACAGAAGTGGTAATAGAAAGGGTAGGCCAACGGGTTGATTTAAAAAAATGTTTTTTTAATAGTCACAATAGTAACAAAAGGTAAGATTAAGTGTACATTAACATTTAAAAACACAATGCATTTCAATGTTTGTACAAAAAAGATGAATATTATTGTTTAAAGTAACATTTCGACACGTTGGGACTTTAGCTTATTCACTGTATCCCCCAGATTATTTTTTCACTTATTGGGAGCAGTAGGCTAAATGGAACCGGTTACCTCCAGGATCTGTGCTAAGCTAGGCTAGCGGTGGGGCCGTCAGACAGAGTTGAGACACGCACAGAGATGAAAATGGTATATATAGACTTATCTAACTCTGGGGGATACGGTGAATAAGAAAAAGTCCCAATAAGTCACTGTGTTCCTTTAAGATTACCTCAGTCGCCTCTTTTTTTTACCCTGCAACTCCTGTTCTTGCACAGCAAGAATCTTCCGTGCATTCTGTTTCCAGTAGTGTGACCCTTTTGAAGTAGCCAGGAAAACACACATTACAACTTAGGTGGATGGTTCAGTCATGTGTAATTATGTATTATCTAATCTTCGAGAAACTAAATGTCAGACTCCAAAATAGCATTACCCTGTGCATCAGTCAGTACCATAGGGTCATAGCTTCCAATGGCATCTTGTAGTTTTCCTATGATCCCCTGAAGATTAGCCTCACATTCCAAAAACCTGACCACCACCATTCTGATGGGAATCAACCTCCCACCAACGACCTCAGCCAGGTACAGTGATCTGGAAGAATATTAATATAATTGATATGACACACACAGGTCATTTATAAACCTGGCAATGGTTAAAGGTTCAGTAGGTAACTTTTGTAAAAATGTATTTTTTACATATTTGTTAAAACTGTCACTATGCCCTGACAGTAGAATATGAGACAGATAATCTGTGAAAATATTAAACTCCTATGGCTCCTCCCTGTGTCCCTGATGCCATTTGGCAGAAATGCACCGCTCCCGATCAAAACAGCCAATCAGAGCCAGGAGGACTGTCTTAGCAGTGTCAATCACTCTCGTGTACGCGCTGCTTATACCCCCTCCCCCCGCACACCGCGTCCCGTGTTCAAGCTCAAGACTGCCCGTGTGCTGCAGCTGTGCTAATCGCGGAGAAACAACTTTTCAGGAAAACTGCCAATTTCTCGAGTGACACCTGCTCAGAAAACAAAGACGGGCAAACAGAAGAAGACCGATGACGAAAAGCGAGCTAAAAAAGAATTAAACCGAGCCGAAATAAAACGAGGGTCGACATCGGAGGCTTTTCAGAGGTGGAGGGAGCTACGCCTCCTGAAAGGATTCAACACGGATTCAGAGCTAGCCACATTTCTGCTTGACATGTAAGTATCCCTGCTGGATTTGTTTCATTATGTAAGAACTACACAACTAAGCTAG
The DNA here is from genome assembly GCA_026937815.1 of Etheostoma perlongum. Lineage (NCBI taxonomy): Eukaryota > Metazoa > Chordata > Actinopteri > Perciformes > Percidae > Etheostoma > Etheostoma perlongum. The sequence continues at coordinate 1,401,775 of CM049380.1, forward strand.
CGATGGTTACAGTATCGTTGGCGATAGCGCAAATCTCATGTTACTCTGTAGCTTGTTGCTAGCTAAGTCTAACAGTTAGCTTGTTAGCTTGTAGCACGGCAGGAATGTTGTAGCTAACTCGTTCACCCTCAGTATAAACAATATTGTTTCGATACCTACATTTAGTAAGCCTAAATGTGTTTTTGTCGATCACAATTAAATGCAGCTATGGTGAAACTACTTTAATTGTGCGCTGTCCCTGCCCCTGTGTCTTCCCCCTCAGGATTGTAAATCAAATGTCTGACACACATTCTTTATGCTCCTCCAACAGGTCAGACATGGTCCCAGACAGAGGCACGTGAAGTAGAGGATGGATACCCGACCCGAGCCCGTCGGGTCCCGACGGTACCCGACGGGTCGGGCCGGGTTCGGACAGATTTTTAGAAAGGACGCTCGGGTTCGGGTCGGGCTCGGTCACATCAGCGCGATAAGGCATTATTATGTAGGTAACCAATGGGCCTGTTTCATCTGATGCAAATGTTCGTTTTTGGATTAAAATAAATGTCAAATATTACCCTAACATCCGTCTTCCTGTGTGCGGAAATTTGTTAAACTAGCTGTGACAAAGACGTGCGTAATTGCGTATTAAGCTACATGTGGCAACGCAACGAATCACGATGGAAGATGTTAAAAAGAAGTTGACCGCAGGATATTTTAAAACACTTGAAAACGAAGGAAAGTCAGCTGTGTGGAAGTATTTCTACATAGTTGTCAAGGCCGATAGTGATGAACCTGTTGGTTATGTTCAATGTAAGGTTTGTGGAGTTCTCATGACATATGATAGCAAGAGGACCGGGAATTCCGCCCTGCAGCGACACGTGGATAGAGTTTGTAAGTCACCTGGGCTACTGCAGCCGAGCATCACCGCCTTTAGTACCTCAAGAAAAATCCCTCAGCAAGCCAAACAAAAACTGACTGAAAAATGCGTTGAGTACTGCTGTAAAGACATAAGGCCATTTCGTTCCATCGAAGGAAGGGGTTTCATTGAGTTGGCCCAGCAGCTTATTAACGTCGGTGCTACATATGGTGGTTCAGTGGCAGCGCAGGACGTACTGCCTGACCCCACCACTGTGTCAAAACGGTGCCGTGAGCTGGCAACAGAGAAACGCACAAAGCTGGTTGACCAGATAAATGGCATTCTGACTGAGGTGAATTACATCGAATGACAACGGATATCTGGACGGAGGATTATCACAAATTAAGTTACGTGACCATCACTTGCCATTTTGTGACACGAACATTTGAAATGATAAGCACCGTATTGACAACAGCCGCATTCCCACTGGAAGAGTCTAAGACAGGGGAGAATATTAGGAGAGAAATCATCAGACTTCTAACGGAGCATGGCCTGGATATGAGTCTGCTGAATAAAGTGGTGTGGGTGACAGACCAAGGCTCAAACATCATCAGTGCCCTCAGACCATATCGAAGACTAGACTGCCAGGATCACCTTTATAATACGGTGATGCGACACGCCCTGGACCCCACACAACTGACCCAAGATGCCCGACTGTTGCCGAGACTCTGCAAGCTACGAAGGCACTGGTCAAGTATGTCAAAAAGACGGGCATGGCAGCTTTGCTGTCAAAAAAACAGTCATCCAAATGGCAGACACGAGGTTTAGCACGGTATATCTGACCTTAAATTCTGTCCGCTTTCGGTTTATCAAGAACTACGCGAAAAACTAGATGAGCGTGCAGAGGGCTGGCGGATCGATGCCATATCTCCAGATGTCCTTGACTTTCTTGTCGAGTTCCTGCAACCATTTTATGATGCCCAGCGTGAACTTGAAGGGGACCAGTACCCAACCATAAACCTGGTGTTTCTGTGGTTTGAGCGACTGAAGCGTCACTGCAACAGAAAGACGACTGACAGCCCCTATCAAGCCATCATCCGCGAGCGGCATCTCAGTTGGATTTTGCGTAAAGTGGAGATCCAAGAACTCCAAAAATTGCAACTTTCCTTTGGCCTAAATATAGCCAGCTCCGAATGTTGTCCTCTTCAGAGAGAGACAACCTTCACCTGGAGGTTCGGAGACAGCTCAGTGACCTCCATACTGAGGAGGCCGCCACTGAAGGACCTGCGCCCAAGAAAGCTGCAGTTGACTTTGAGGAGTGGGAAAATGTACCTCTGGCAGATGCCACGGACGAAGTCGAGATGTACTCGACTCATAATCACGCAATGCAGGACGACAGAGATGTTTTGGGCTGGTGGAGAGATCAGCAACTCAACTACCCGAAGCTTAGTGTCCTTGCCCGCGGCGTCCTTGCCATTCCAGCCAGCAGCAGTAGCAGTGAGCGCAACTTCAGCGCTGCTGGCAGGGCCATCGAGCAGAGGAGGACAGCCTTGAAGCCATCCACCGTTGATGCAATCCTTTTTCTGCATAAGAACATGGATTAGCCTAAACTTTGATGAATGGATTATGTAAATAGATCCCATGTTGCAGTTTAGTCTATACAGTTTTCGAGGAAAATGGTAAGAGTGATTTTCATGTCAATAAGCTCCATTTGTGATACGTTAATGTTATCGCTGGGGATATTCGTGTTGATTTGAATTAATTTAAAGATTCAGAACATGTTGTGTTATTTTTTGGATTTTGTTCTGTTAGCTTTGCCCATTTTTGATAGGGCTATGTTAATTGAATTTCAATTGGCTATGATTGGGCCTCTTGTGCGCGCCTGTGTTAATGGCGCTTGTTGCCCCGTGTGCATTGATGCGCTCATCTGTTAACATTTCCAAATACCTTCAATTGCTTAATAAAAGCGGCTTTCTACACAAACAAACGTACATGTGTCATTAGTATGAGAAACAAATGCGTTTTAACTGTCGGGCTCGGACAGAAATATCTTAATGACTGTCGGGCTCGGGTCGGGCTCGGTTACTGCTCTGTCGGACGCGGGCCGGGCTCGGACAGAAAAATCCGGCCCGATCCGCACTCTAACGTGAAGGAATCGTCTTTCAGTCCAAATCAAGATGTTCAGTATTTCCTTGTGTGTACTTTGCAAAAAAAGCTGATTTATTTTACCCATATGCAAAATAAAACCTAAGATATATTTCTAAGATGTTGTTATTCCTTGGCTTAGTGAGCTTCGTCAGTGATTCATCATTCCTACTGAAAGTTTAGTGTTTTAAATTGATCCAAAAGGTAATTCAGTAATGTACTGTGTAAAGTGCTGCTTTTGTTCTCACAAATGAGCGATTACATAAACATTTTTAATCCCTTTTTTATTGAAAAATATTTCCAAAACTTTTAATAGAAATATTTTAAATAAGCAATTTTTTTTACATAAAGTTTTAAAAGCACAGCACACAACAGCTAAACCCTCCTCAGAATAAAGCCCCTGTATTGTGTGGAAAGCATCGGTGGCCCTGCTTACTAGCCTGCGCGTTCACGGCAGGCTCGACGAGCTGTGGAGGGGGGGCTGTAGCGCAGCAGAGAGCAAGGGGGAGGAGCCTGTAAGGTGTGCTTGTTCAAATTTTTAGGCTAAGTCCACGTTTCCTCAAAACTACCTACTGCAGCTTTAATGGTCATGTATTTTGTTACCAACAATAACCATATTGCCACTTGACAGAGTCAGGGGGAAAATGAATGTACATAATGTAAATGAAATGCGAAAGTACTATTCAATGTTATTACACAACAGCTACAAAGGAGACAAAGCCTTTGACATATGAGCATATCAAATGTTAACTAATTATGGGTGTTTTGTAATGAAATTACATTTACATTTTTATTTATTTCCTATCCTGTCACCCAATTAGAACATTTTAAAATATTAAATCATACCACTGTTATTTAACAACCAATTTAGGACAACATTACCTTTGAAATGTTTTAGTGACTGCTCTGGGGGAGGCTGAGACAGTTGAACTCGCAGTAGTCGAAGGTGTTCGGATGAATGCGAAACGTTGGCCCGTGCTAACATTAGTTGAAGCTGATGAGGCGTCCTCGTCCTCACCGTGAACCTCATAATGACCTCTTGCAGTAAGGTCGAATGGGCTGAACATGCCAGATGCTCCCGGAAACAATGCCACATTTGCATCGTTAGTTAGGTACAGACTACGAGTTGAGACCTGTAAAGAAAGTGTACATTACAAAACCACTCAGTGTATTTTCTTCAGTGAATGCTGAAAAAACTTCTCCAAATTCTAAATGTCTAAATTACGTGTAAATTCGGCTAACGATTAACGATCGAAACAGCTCGTCTAGGGTCATAGGTTATGGTTACCCTCAGAAACTGATGTCCTAGCCTAGAGAAATTACGTATTTTTTACCTGAAATATGCAACTAAGTTTTTCTCCAGTCATGTCTTCTTCCCTGAGACACACTCGTTTATTGTTCCTGAAAAATATGTACTGGTCCATTTCTATCTAATGTAGGAAGTAACAAGTTTTAATTTGAACAGAAATATGTTTCACGATAGCTAGGTGAGCGTTACACATGAAGCAGCCTCTTCTCACACTACACGGCGGCATCAGTCTCATTGGCCCTTTTGCGACAACATCCGGTCCGAAAATATGAAAAAACAGGCAATTTTTCGTTCCTTTTTTCTAGTAATTATATGTTTTGTTGTATGAAATAGAAAATTAAAATCTAAATTTTTTTTTTTAAATTTCACTCATCCGTTTTTAACCATGAAAAGGAAAAATGCTTTGTATTTCAATTTTGTATTTTAAAACGAAAATCAAATAACCACTCGTTTTGTTTTTTAATACCTGCTCATGAAATGAAAATCGAATGACCAAAACATACTGACCTTGACACTATTGACCATACCATCCTATTACAGAGACTAGAACATTTAGTTGGCATTAAATTAATTGCACTAAACTGGTTTGTCCTATTTATCTGCTCAATCTCAATTTGTTAATGTTAATGATTGCTCCAGGCACGCTAAAGTTAGCCATGGTGTTCCACAAGGCTCAGTGCCTTATATATGTTTCTTCAGGGCAATATAAGGAAACAATTAACTCTCACTGTTATGCGGATGACACCCTACCTATCAATCTAGCCAGATGAAACCAGTCAGTTAGCTAAACTTCAAGAAATTATTTATTAAAAATTTTAAAAATTAAAACGAAGGTTATTGTGCTGGGCTCTAAACACCTTCAAACCTCTTAGCATCTAAATATACAGTTTAGCTACTCTGGATGGTATTGCCCTGGCCTCCAGCACTACTACTAGGAGTTATTTTTATCAGGATATATCCTTTAACGCCAAGGAACATCCTATCTCCAAACGATGCTGAAACACTAGTTCATGCATTTGTTACTTCCAGACTGGACTACTGTAATTCTTAAGACTCTTCATCCAGAATGCCACAGCACATGTTCTGACAAGAACTAAGAAAAGAAATAATATTTCTTCCATGTTTCTCCCTAAAAGGAAGTTTTCCTCGCCACTCAATGTTTCTGCATAAAAGGGAGCGTTTCCTCGCCACTGTCGCACAAAATACTTGCCCTTGTGGAAATTACTAGAATTGTTGGGTATTTGTAATTTATAGTGTGGTTATATTGGTTAAAGAAAACCTTACTTAATGTGCTCTATACACTATAGAGCCAGCATATCTATTGTTTATTTAAATAGAGACTGGTGATGTTTCTGGTTTTAACAGAAATGATTTTACTCTTTAATAAAATGTCTATTTCTTAAGGGATAATTTTTTATAATGTTGTCAGACATTTATAATAATAACTTGGTCTGTCAGTGGCAAAATGAACACTTTTAGTGGACGAAAATGTGGATACTGGCAACAGCGTTCTTGCTCATTACTGGACCAATTTCAAAGATTTCTGAAAATAGCGTCCAGGTTGAAAAAAAATTACCCTTCAAAGTCCTAATCTGAAAACTACATCTAAAACCGTGTCTTTGTTTTACACTGAAAACCTTACATTCAAAGCACAATAGATCAATATCCGCTTTCCTTTATACAAGTATAACTGACATTTAAACAGCTAGTCCTTTTCCCCCAGTTGTGCAGACCTTAAACATTGAAATGTGACATTCCAGAGTAAGATGCAAAGATTTGTGCAGCATTTCCAAAGGCTCCACATGATATGTGACTTTCACCTTGTCTCTGGGGGTGCATCACAGTCAAAAAGAGGAAAAAAAAAAAAGCTGTTAATGAGAAAGAAAATCTGTCTGGCTCATATAGTGGCCATCATGGACTTAGAACATGGACATTTAGCACTTTGTGATTACATAGGAACAAAAAGTGTCAGTCTTGTTCATTTCTGAGCAACATACTCCCAATGAGATAAATTTTATGTTGTTCCAAGAAGTTTCAGCACACTTCTAGGCAGAGATGGAAAACATACTCAACAAGAAGTACAGGTTTAACTTTTTTACTCAAGAAAAAGTAACAAAGTAGCCTTGGAAATAACAAAATGAAAATGAAAAGTATTTGTTATGCTAAGTTACCTGGTACACACACGTTACTGCTAGTTACTGCTACGTTAGTGCTAGCTGAACATGGAATAAAGTTCTCTTTATATGCCATGGCCTACATTTTAAATGGATGTCTGCCAAAAGACCTAAAACATCACATACATTATTATTGTGACCGAGACTGGGACTCCAAGTTAATAAGATTCTGTCTGAGGCTATGTTTAGACAGAAACAATCTGATGAGAAACCGCAAAAGTGGCGTTGCCTTTTATTCCACATTTTGGGGGGGAAATCTGTGAAAAGTGTGAAATTTTGATGCAGTATGAACACCAGGCGGCTAGGTGGTAGTGTGAAGCACTGCCAGACAACACCATGCATGCATACACATGTATGCATCGGCCTCTGAGGGTAAACCAATCAAAAACATCTTGGCCAGCGCGAAGCACCAAACAGAGCAACATTGCCTGTGCAAACTTAGTCGTTTTTTAACGTCAAGGATCCTTCCTTGGTAGGCCTAGTCCTTCCAAGGAAGGATCCTTCATAGGCTAGGCCAGGCTCTTCCTTAGCATTTGGAGAACACGTACAATTACACGTAATTACGTCAGTGAAAAGGCCCGCCTTCTGCCTGCAATTCAACGGTGAACAACAATGGATGTGGTACTGATTTGTTTGCTGTTCAGCATCTTTACTGAGATAAATCTAGAGTTGGTGAAGGAGCATTGGTGTCAGGCTGCCAGCTGGAGGAGGAGGATGATTTGTCGCCACCTCTGCTGTCAAAGACGTGGGATGGTAAGTAATGTTAAAAAAAGGGTGAATAAGTAACGCTACACTAATAGGCTAACGTTAACTCCTACGATTCAACCATTTTATTTTTTTACAACCATTATTATGTTATGTCAATTAATTTTAATCTCGTGGGAGTTAACGTTGTCACTGTTATGAAGAACAATCTTAATATGCCATAGTAGCGTGTGCTTATACTTAACTACTATTACTTACAACTGTAGGGGAGAGCCGGGACAGTTGAAACACTTTTTAATTAAACGTAATTTACAAAGCGGTCGTATCACACTGAAAGGTGATATTTTGTCACTAGCAACCTACACGTGTCATCTGTCAAATACAGTTGCATTTTCAGCTTTGAACAAAACCGTTGAGGAGTTATTACCGCAAAAGTGGGACGTGCGTAATGTTTCATCTGTCCCTCCTGGACAGGACGAATGAAACAGCATGCGGGGACAAATGAAACATACAGTTTAAGCCATATAAACTTCCCACAACTTTAATATTTTACTGTATATGATGGATGGTACTTCCAAGAGGTGTTATTTTAGATAGATTGTTGCAGGGCTATGCGTCTTTGTGAATGTCTGTTAACAACTCATTGCCGTCATCCTGAAGCGCGTATGAAGCGGTTATTGAAATATCATGCACTGTGGATGATTATGACATTTTTATAGCTAGAACAGTATGTTTTTCCATTTATATCATGTTTCTATTGTGGAAAATGTTGTTTGACTAGGTCTTTACCTGGGTTAGACCACTGGACATAAAAATAACGCGCCCCAGCCCGTCAGTCTCCATAGGATAACATGGGAAAACTCGACCCCACCTACCTGGTGGGCTGAAATATATTTTCATCTTTCTAAAACTGCTTTTCCATGTCTCACCTCCATAAATAATGGTATAAACACAGATATTTGTGCATTTACTTAAAATCCATGGAGTTACAGCCAGGTCGGGGACAGTTGAAACAGCTGATTCATCCGTCCCGACATAGACACATGTCATTACAGCCTGTTTTGCTTCTCATGTAAACAAGCATGCAATACGAACGTCTGGGATTGTGGAGAACACTAACTGGTCTAGTAAATGAGCATGTAGTCAAACCTTTAAATGAAAAACCCTCGTTAATAATCGAAAAAATGTGACCGCTAATGAAGTTTACTTTTGACCATCAAAACTCGTTTATCGGCTGTAACTCCGCGATAAAAGGAAATAACAGGGAGACGTTTGGCTGATAGGAGGAGGTTAACATGCTCTATGTTCAGACCTAAGGAAGTCTGTCTATCATCATCGCACTCGGAGAAAACTGGAATGTTTCATCCGTCCCACGTTTCAATCGTCCCGGCTCTCCCCTACTTAACGTTACTTATATACTAGGCCTATTAGCTTTGCTGATGGTGGTTGTATCGTAACATTAAGCTTATTGACTGGCAACGTTCTAACTTTTAAAACAAATGCGGTGGTAAAATATGTGATCAACAAAAAAAGGCTATATGAAGTAACAATAACAAGGTGAACCGATGCTGTTAATGAACCAGTAAAAGGAAACAGGTTTAAATCCCCCCTCTGCAAATCAGTTTTGAGCCGATATGTTTTAATAGTTTATCCCAAAAATAAGAAAAAGAAATCGTACATAAACCTTCCTCTATTAGGTGTAATATGGCATTACTGTGCCATAATGCCACAGTTCCGGTACTGCAGCAGTGCTATGAAGGGGAGAACACCCGCCCTGACTTCAGACTGGGCATACAGCAGCTGATGGTGCACTGTAGCCTAACAAATTTCTGTAATTTCTACAGCTAAATTTTACAGTAACTTCTTGTTTTGTCATTTTACAAAGTTTAGCTGTATATTGCAATGCATTATGGGTCAAAAAACTATTACAGTAGTTGACAGCTTTTTTCCATAATAAATTACAGGCATATTTGCACTTGACTGTAAATGATTAGTACAAGTACAGTTATTTAATGTTGAATGCGTTGCACAAGGTAGTTGCTTTACACAAGACCATTTGATGGCGGATTGCAGAGGAGCAGCCACATTGCCACTCCATTCATCCACAATACGCAAGTATACTATTATGAATAGCCTACATAATTAAATTGTGGTTTAACTTGTTAATGCTGGTTGTTTCAGTCTAGTGCAGGCTCGACAATAAAGTTCACTTATAGCTAGCAAGATAAGCTGGAGACTTTTCAGAAGGAATTTTGAACAAGCAATCCCAGGCGGAGCAGTTTAATGCTAGAGTTAAGGAAAGTATAGTGGGTGTAATGTTATCGTTAACCCTTTTTAAATTTATTTCATTTTGAACTAAGCGTAGTAGTGGACTTCAACGTCTGTGTTGTAATCAATGTTAACGTCACGCAGGCATGCAGCAGAAGTTACAGGACTGTCAGGCGCCACGGAGTCAGGTCTTTGGTAAGTAACGTTAGCCTAACGTCACAGTGTTTTATTTAGCTATATGACTGACTGTACATTTCTTCACCGTTCTAGCTAACACTAGCAAACTGAAATCAACTTTAGTGAAAAAAAGCCAGCTAGCTAGCTTAACCGTATGCATTAGCCGCGTCGCCTGCAGAGCAGGGGGGGCTGCAGACGGCCCATTAACATTGTTACAAAGTCACAATAGTTTGAAAAAATGGTCTTATTGAAGCGAAAGCCTATCATTAATATATTGTTCGATTTAACAGGTAATGTATAAATCATAATAACGTTTGACTTTGCACGACCCCTGAAATAGACCTTTTAATTTCGGTTGATATTTAACTTTAACAACTCTTCTATGAACTAAGTTAAAGTCCGACATTACGCTGGCTCCATTTAAAACATTCGTCATTAATGTTAATGATGTGAAAATTGGCTCTGCTATTTTCTAAGGGGTCCCTTGACCTTTTAATGAAAGAAATTTGAATGAAAACGGGATGTGAGGCACCCACGAGTCTTCCCTTCACAGACATGGCCACTTTTTGATAATCCCAGATGCAGTTCATGTCATGCAGTGTACATGTTATTTTCACCTGTAATAAAAGGGTGTATTTAAATATTTCAGCAGAATGGGGTCCCTAAACAGTCTTGGCGTTGCATGAATTTAGTCTAACTAGAAAACTAAGACTGTTGTGAACTCATGAATGTGCGATGAATTCTTAAATCTTGTAAAACGTTTTTGGCAACAATGAAATAATTCTTGGTAAATATGTTCTAGTTTTGGTGGCTTAATGTGTTATTTTAGTGGTAACTTGACTTTTTTTTTTATTAATTCTTGAGTGGTCAATAATGGTTAAATTTAACATCAAATCTGTTAAACAAATTATGTCAATCCAAACATAGCTATAACAATTTATTAGTTAAAGCAGAAAAATGGCCATGGAAATGCATGATGGCCATGTGAGTGTATAAGGGCTTATACCAACTTTCAACATTAAAATAGGCACACTGTTTATTACAGATGTTATAATGTTATAATACAACATAACATGCGTTTTTTTAACTTTTGTATTGTTTAGCCTAGCTTAAGAGAGGAAAAACATCCTAAAGTTAGCGCCATCGCACAGTGATCACAACATGGCTGAGGACGATTTTCAGGTAAAACATTTACGCGATTGTGCCTGAATGTGTAATGTTCTGTGGCATTTATAAATGTGACAGTTGGGTGGGTGGGCAGTGGGTGTTGGTAGTGAACCACTAGTCTTCAGTGTTGTTTATATAATTAATGGTACATAAGTGGTTAGTTAATTAAAGCTGTGTGTGTTTTTGTTTGGTGTTTCTTTGGACACAACCTTCATTACCTTTTTCTGTTTTCTCTCTTTTTGCTGTTCTTAGACCAGCAATGTATCACTGCAAACAGTGTGCCCATGAGAGTAAAACTATAATAAGTTTTACTCAACATATGAAACTTCACAGTAATGCACCAAACTGCCTTTTTGCCTGTGGTGTACCAGATTGTACCCGTGCATTCAGAAAATTTTCAGCCTTCAAGTCTCATCTATACAGAGATCATAAGGGGTGTACGTCTCACAGGAGTGCTTAGGTTGAACAAATTGGCACACCGATTTGTCAGATTGAATTTTGTCAGATTACATCTACAAATCTGAAGGAGTTTCTTAGTCATGTGAAAGGCCATATACAGGAGGACAGGAAAATAACATGTCCTTTTAGGGGTTGTGAGAAAACATTTAGTGTAAAATCCACATTTGCATCTCATATTTCGAGAATGCACAAAGACAGTTCAGTTGCACATGTACATGAGGCTGTGTTTCAACACCCATCCCAAGAAGGACAGAAAACCTGTCCCAACCTCTGAGTCAGCCCTCCACCTCTCTCATGGAGATTGATGACGAGCTGGAGACAGGGGGACTTGATGATAGTGTGGATGAAGACCTCTTTTTAAAGAACTTATCTATGTTTTACTTGAAGCTTCAGGCTAAGCTACTTTTACCAGCATCAGTACTTCAGACTATCATTGAAGAGGTCCAAGAAGTACATGATGTTGCTCAGTCGCATCTACTTTCAAAACTTAAAGAGAAATGGTCTGTGCTTGGGGTGCCAGACATGACCATTACAAATGTCCTTGAGGATCTCACAAAAGATGACATATTAAAAAAGGGCAACAACATTTTACGTACAGATCAGCGCCGCAAGTCGGTGTTCAAAAGGAGCTTCAATTATGTTGAACCTCTGCCTCTGTACTTAGGTACAAATGACACAGGAAAGGAATGCTTTGCACAGTATGTGCCAATAAAGGAAACTCTTGGTTCTCTCTTTGAGTCTGAGGCTTTCAGAAAGCAGTATGAAATGGCCCATTCTCGCATCTCTACCCATGATGTGTTTGAGGATGTATGGGATGGACAGAATACCACTGAAAATGTATTGCTTAAAAGTGAAACATCATCATTAGCCTTGATCCTTTATCAAGATGCTTTTGAGCTTGTCAATCCGCTAGGATCAGGCCGAAAAAAAACACAAGGTACTGGCAATGTATCTGACGCTTGGAGACATATTGCCTCCTAACGGATCAGATATTGATCATATGCAGCTTGTCCTTCTCTGCAGGGAAAAATACTTCAAGTTTTTCGGACAGGACATGGTTTTCAGTCCACTGATTAAAGATCTCAAGGATATTGAGGACAGTGGTATTGTTTTGAAGAATGGTAAAGTTATTCGAGGTTGTGTATGTGATATAGCTGGAGATAATCTTGGTTCTCATGGTATTGGTGGCTTTGTGGAAAACTTCAGCAAGAGTTCCTTTTTTTGTAGGTTTTGTGATATAGACAGACAAACATTTCAGTCAAGTCCATTGTCTTCTGGTTCAAAGAGAACAAAAGTCATATCAGCAGCATATACACGAATTAGGAGCAACAAACAGACTCACTGTGTGGCATAAAGTTTGACTCCATATTCAACCAGCTACGTTACTTTCATGTTTGCCAGCCTGCTCTTCCACCATGCCTCGGACATGATCTTTTTGAGGGCATTGTTTCTGTTGACGTGTCGTTGTGAATCAACCACTTGGTAAAACAGGAAAAACAGTTCACTTATGTGGAATTGAATAGATGTATAGGTCAGTTTAACTACCTTGGAAATGAAGCAGATGACAAACCTCCTGAGTTCAGCCCAGGTAGTGAGAAGTTAAGTGGTCATGCTGTCCAGAATTGGTGCCTGTTGAGACTACTGCCTCTGTTAATTGGGGATAGGATCAAGAATCCTTGTGAAAATGTTTAGAATTTGATTTTGTCGCTTATGTATGTGCACAAACAGTTACTGCAGATCAGATTGCTTACTTGAATGTCCTCATTGAGGAATACATCAGTCCACAGTGGAACTTTTCCTGACCATCCACTTAAACCAAAGCACCATTATCTCTGTCACTATCCTGAGCTCATACTTCAGTTTGGACCTCTCATCCGTCTTTGGACGTTGAGATTTGAAAGTAAGCATACTTTCTTTAAACAGTGTGCCAGAAAACTGCAAAACTTTAAGAACTTGTGTGCTACTCTAGCAGAGCGACACCAGCTCCTTCAAGCATACTTAAGTGCTGGCAGTCTTTTTCATCCTGTCATCCAGGTTGAGAAAGGAACAGAATTCTATGTTGGTGACTATAATGAGAGCATCAAGGCTGCAACTGCACCATATAACTTCTCCCATGACACTACTGTAGTGACTAATGCTGTTAATGTCAAAGGGACAAAGTACAAAAAAGGAATGCATGTGGTTCTAGAATGAGATGACGAGGGCCTTCACGTGGGTGAGATTGTTGATTTGGATCCATCATAGTGATGTTGCCTACTTTATTTTGGGGAGGCAGAAGGCTGTGGAACTTGTTGGTTTGGGAATTCAGTCTAACAGACCATGACTCAAACTACTTGTGTGTTAAACAAGACAACCTTCTTGATTATTATCCACTAATGGGGTACAAGCTGAATTGCACATCAGTGATCATATTTCATCATTCCCTCCAAGACTGAAATGGCTGCACTGGGGGAGGACATTAGACAAGCGGTGTTGGCAGTATTACCTAGCCTACCAGAGGATAAACTTCAGTCCATCCTCATGAAGTTGGAAACTATTGGAGATTGAAACAACAAAAAACAATCCACAAGGAACAAAGCATCCAAGGGGCAATCAAAAAGGTCCACAGGTCCAAAATCCACGGGGGGTCCAGGGAACAGCAGAAGGGGAACAGGCAGACAAGACAGGGAAACTTACTAGGAAAACTGGGAGCAGGGACGGGAAGCAGGCAACGGGACGAGGCACAAACAGGCAACGGATCCAGGCTGCATGCAGCGACGGGACAAAACAACAAAGCACTAGACAAAAGGAACACAGAGGTTAAGTACAAGAGGTAACAAGGTAATGGGGAACAGGTGATACGTCAGGTGAATCACATTAGGGCGGGGCAGGACAATCAGACAAACAAAGCGAAGCTAGACAAGAAAAGACAAGACAGGAAGCTAAACTACCAAAATAAAACAGGAAGGAGAACAAACAGACACAGGGGAACACAAGACAGGACCAGCAACATAAGACCAGGGAGAAACAAGGACAAAAACACAAAGAGGCCAAAGAAGAAGGGGGAAAATAACCCAACCAAAACCCCAAACCATAGCAGAACCCCCCCCCAAAGACAGATTCCAGATGTCAAAACCAAAAAAAAAAAAAAAAAACCCTAAAGAGAACAGAAACAACCCAGAGAGGGCGGAAGACACTGGGAAAGGGGGGACCGAGGGACAGGGAAACCCGGGGACCAAAGGGTGCTAAGAGCAGAGGCAAACAGGGGCATAAACAAAGGGAACCAAAGCAGGAAACCAGGGGAGAGACAAGAAAAGGAACGAGGACGGGAACAAGGGAGGAACCAAGAGAGGGGCCGGAAAGGAGGGAGAGCAAGAGGGACTAGGAAGGAGGAGCGAAAAAGGGGAGACAAGGCGGATAAGTGGAGACGAGACAAAGGAGGCAAGGAGACGAAGGAGGCGAGGAAATAAGACGAAAGGGACGAGGAGACAGGTAAGGTGCAAAAGCGGAGAAAGGAGAGGAGACAAGCGAAGGGCATGAGAAAAGAGCACAAGGAAAGAGGGCACAAGGGTAGGGCACGAGGAAAGACACCCGAAAAGGGCACAAGAAGAGGAGGTGGGACAGGAGAGGGAAAACAAAAAGTGACAGATAAGGGAACGGGATGGACAAGGAGGGGAGGAGACGAGACAAAGAGGCAAAGAGACAAGACAAAAGGCGAGGGGACAGGGAAGCGAGAAGACAAGGAGACGGAACGACAAGATGAAAAGGGGGGGTGTCAGGATGAAAAGAGGGAATGTAACGAGATGAAAAGGGAGGCGAAGCGAGGAAAGGGCAAGAGGAAACAGGTTACAAGGACTGGGCACGAGGAAGACTAGAAAAAGGGCTGGAGACAGGTGGCGAGTGAGGGATCAGAGAAGAGGCAACCGAGGAGGGGTATAGGGTAGGGACACAGGGAGAGAGCGGGGCAGACAAACACAGGGCGAGAGAGGGAGCTTAGGAGAGACAAACACAGAGAGCCAGACAGGCAATGAGGGAGCAAGACAGAGACACAGTGACCGAGAGGGGGAGGCCCAGACACAGGGACAGAACACAGGGAGCCAGGCAGACAGTGAAAGAGAGCAAAAGGGACACAGAGGGAGAGAAAGACAGAGAACAAGACCGACAAAGGGAGACAGACAATGAACGGAAAGGGAGAGAGAGAGAGAGCCAGAGGACAAGACCAACAGACAGACACACGAAAGGGACAGAGAGCAGGACCGACAGGGAGAGGGACATATACACACAAACAGGAGAGGGAGAGACAGAGACCCCGAACAGAAAGAGAGAGCGAGATATACACACAAACGGAAGAGAGGGAGAGACGTTGAGACAACAACCGAGCAAGAGGCACGGAGAGAACAAGACGGACAGACACAGGCCCCGTTTCTCAATGTCAAGGATCCTTCCTTGGTAGGACTAGTCCTTCCAAGGAAGGATCCTTCAGGAGCAGGTCAGAGTCCTCCTTAGCATTTGGAGAACATGTACAATGGAACAGGCTATCAAGTGCACGTCATTGCGGGCTCGCATCATAGAATTTTTTTGCCGCATTTCAAACACTGGATGAAATGGTTGTGGAAGTGTTAACTGTGCTGTTTAATTATGCTGTTAGGATGGAGACGATGAATTAGCAGCCGTTTCTTAATGTCAAGGAAGTATCCTCCAAAGCCAGGAGGAGGACGCAACGTCATCGACGTCCGTCGAAGGACCGTTCCAATGTCGAGGATCCTCCGAATTCTTCCAAGGACTGAGTCCTTCATTCAGAAAATTTCCTATAGACAGAAAAGGATGCATATGTGTATCCTTCGCGGTCCCAAATCACCCACAATCCTATGCGCGGGCCTTTGCCATCTCGTTAAAAAATATAATAGCGGACCTAAGCGGGAGTTCGAGCGGCATCGCTGACTGACGGTGAAATGATAATTTAAATGTAAGTATTACTGTGTGCCATACATTTGTTATCACCGTTAATGTTTTACATCAATGTAAAGCTTAACGCTTTAATGCTTGTACAAATTGCTATAATAATTAGGTAGATACACCCCGAGCTAACGTTAGCTAACTGAACCTGTAATTTAACATTCGGCTGTTAGCTAGCTAGGTTGCTGTCTTTGTACAGTTTAATGTACGGTGGTATGTTCATCTCTTTTCATATGCCGTTACCGTATATGTGTAACGTTAGCAGAGATTTAAAAAGTTGGTGTGTTTATCACTGGTTGTATCTGTAGACGGGAGGTAACACTGCACCGTGTTAACTTCACTAGCAACGTTCAACGAAGGCTGACATGTATGAGTACTTTCCTATGTAATAACGTAGCCTAATGTCATAGCATTCATAACGTAAACATCTTTTTGTTTTAACTGTCTTTTAACAGGGACTAACGGAGGCGGTCACCAAGGATGGCAAAGCCAAAGACCAGCAGGGAGACAGAGGCCAAAGAGAGATGTTGAATACATTATTTGCTATATTAAAGATTGGCATTCTAACAATAAATGCTTTAAATTAACTGGTTTGTCTGTGTCATTAAGTTCTTGGGCGTGTGTATATAATATAAACTGTTTTTCAATGTCTATTTTTCCATCAAATTGTGACCTGGACAGAGGAAACTTCAAACAATAATTATATTCAGATGCTATCTGTTTTTATAACTCGTAAGGTATACATGTTTAAAAAAAGAAAAGTAGCAGTTAAAATTAGCTCGTAGTTTACTGCATACATATAACTAACATTAGCTTATTTTACAGGTCAAGAAATGCAAAATATGATCAACTACAAGGTAAACGCTACCAGCTAATGAGCTAACACAGGCAGGTTTGACATACAGTTAACTGCAAGTGAGAAAGATTAAATAGTACTGTAGACACACAAGCGTAAATCAACATATGAAAAGTCATAACACCATTGATAAACACCAGCTAACACAGAAAAGGTAGGTGTTAGTGTGTTAAATGGTCAAGAGTTGTCAGTTCATGATGAAGAAAACTACACAGTGGACTTTAACTGTATTGTTAAATATACTTGTGATACAACTGTAATCTTACCAGGACAGGTTGGATGACTAAAACTTTCTCCTTGTCTGCAGTCTGGAAGCAACACCATCATCGGCAGCTGTGTCTGATTGCCCTTCATGTTGAATATATTTGTGTGTACAGTATATAGTAATGTTTGAAAAAATTTTATAGTAAAGATACGTAAACCTTACGAAGTTTTACAACAGATGGCATCTGGATAATTCCAGGTCCATGTCACAATTTAACAGTAAAAAACAGTTTATATTATATACACACGCCCAAGAACTTAATGACACAGACAAACCAGTTAATTTAAAGCATTTATTGTTAGAATGCCAATCTTTAATATAGCAAATAATGTATTCAACATCTCTCTTTGGCCTCTGTCTCCCTGCTGGTCTTTGGCTTTGCCATCCTTGGTGACCGCCTCCGTTAGTCCTGTTAAAAGACAGTTAAAACAAAAAGATGTTTACGTTATGAATGCTATGACATTAGGCTACGTTATTACATAGGAAAGTACTCATACATGTCAGCCTTCGTTGAACGTTGCTAGTGAAGTTAACACGGTGCAGTGTTACCTCCCGTCTACAGATACAACCAGTGATAAACACCAACTTTTTAAATCTCTGCTAACGTTACACATATACGGTAACGGCATTTTAAAAGACATGAATATGCCACCGTACATTAAACTGTACAAAGACAGCAACCTAGCTAGCTAACAGCTTATGTTAAATTACAGGTTCAGTTAGCTAACGTTAGCTCGGGGTGTATCTACCTAATTATTATAGCAATTAACAAACATTAAAGCGTTAAGCTTTACATTGATGTAAAACATTAACGGTGATAACAAATGTATGGCACAGTAAATATACTGACATTTAAATTATCATTTCACCGTCAGCGATGCCGCTCGAACTCCCCGCTTAGGTCCACTGTTATTTTTTTAACGAGACGGCAAAGGCCCGCGCATAGGATTGTGGGTGATTTGGGACCGCGAAGGATACACATATGCATCCTTCTCTGTCTATATGGGAAATTTTCTGAATGAAGGACTCAGTCCTTGGAGGAATTCGGAGGATTCTCTACATTGGAACGGTCCTTCGACGGACGTTGATGACGTTGATGACGTGGCATCCTCCAAATTCTGGCTTTGGAGGATCCTTCCTTGACATTGGGAAACACCCAGGGAGCAACAGAGACAGAGCAATGGAAGCGGGGCGAGGACAGAGACAAGCGAGGGATTGGAGGAGAGGGACAGAGAAAGGGAGCCAAAAAGCAACCAGGGGCAGGAACAGCGCGGCACAGAGAGAAGGGCGAAAACCTCGGAGAGTTCGAGACGGGCTGGAGAAAACGGAGAGGCACAGGGAGAGTCACCCACACACACACAAACAGAAAAAGGGAGAGATAGGGACCGAGCGAAGGGGACACACAGAGAGGCCGGCGGGGAGACAAAGCGAGGCAGAAGACAAGACACAGAAAGCCAGACAGGGACCGACTGAGACAGAGGGGAGAATGGGACCGAGACACAGAGAGCAATACAAACACAGGGAAAGAGGGACAGAAGGTGGGAAACACAGACGCACACAGGGAAAGAGGTACAGAGACACAGAGAGTGAGGCAGACCATTACAGGGGCTCAGAGAGACAAAAAGTAAGGCAGCAGTGGCAGTAGATGGCTGCTACATAAGGATCAAATGTTCTGGCAGCCCTGATGGTTACGACTATAACAACAGGTAGCTCTTTCCCTCCGTGGTGCTTCAGGATTGCAATCAGGATTGCTTTATGGACATCTTTGTGGGTTACCCAGGAAGTGTGCATGATGCACACATCCTGAAGAACAGCCCCATCTCCACTAGGGGGACTTACTCCCCAACTGGGTATTTTCTCCTAGCTGATGGTGGCTACCCATGTCTACAGGATCCCCTGGCCCTTATCACACCATATAAGAAGCCAGTGAGAGGCATGGCAGAGCAACGGTTTAATTACCATCATTCCAGAGGTCGCACAATCATTGAGCGTGCCTTTGGAATGATGAAAACCTTCTTCAGGTGCATCTTTTTAGAAGTACATCCACTATTTGTCCCTAATTTGGTTGGATGGCTTTCAAAGACTTTCACCCTGGAGACCAGGTTTTGTGTCCTGTTCTTGTGTCACGAGTCATTAAAATGCCACCGACGAGCTTTTCCTAAACCTAACTGTCCTGTTTTTCTCAAATGTAAGTAAAACGTATGTTAACCCCACCCACGATCTTTCACTAACCCAAGTGGATTTACCCTGCTCGTGAAATATGCCGCTTATTCAGTACCGATCCAGCCTGTCAAAAAGTGTCAAATATCGCCGCGGAACGGATTACATTGGAATAAGCTGAAAGCCCTGTGTCTAACTGAAATGCGATAGGAGACTTTTTGATGCGCTGGGAATGAGAATGTGTTGTTAAAACAGAGCCAAGATGAGAAGCAGAAGCCTAGTTTCCTCCCAGACCACTTGAATTACAGTATTATATGAAACAGCTAGAAATGTTAAGGCACCAATGCCTTTGGAGCAAATCTGCCCAGGTGGAGGCAGATAGAGGCTGCTGGTGTCCAGTGGAGGACTTAAGAGGATTGTTTGTGCACAGCTGGAAAGGTATAAAGAGAGACCAAAGCTGTTTTGATTTAGATTTGGTAGATGGAGACTCTAGGCTGCACTGACCTGGAATGTTGAGTGAATCGCCCACAACCCCGGTGTGAGGGCCATTGAGTTTTGGCCTAGAGGTGGTATCATGCCTGGAGGGACTAGCTATAGGAGGTGAAATAGTGCTGTGTCCTGAGAATGAACCTTAAAGCTGCAAGTTGGCCTTTTGACATTTTCAGAAAATATACTTTTCTGTTGGCTGGAATTGGTGTTAAAGTCCATGTTGCAGGTTTAATTTTGCAACGAATTTGTGCAATTTGCTTGTTGGTAGTAAATATTTGAACTGTTATCCATTGTTTTTGATGGTGTTGGATATCACAAAACTGAATATATATCGAAAAATGGGCACAATTTTACAGTGTTTCATTTTCCCCCCACAATGCATTGCATGACGTCACATTAGGGAGATAACAGAGCAGCCTGCATTGTATTTACCACTGGTCTGGCCTAATGTGGCTTCTGGTCTTTAATATTAACAGTCTATGGTCTCGATCAAGTCCATGTGACTTTATTATATTTATAATAAGGGAAAGTGAAACACAGCTTAGATGGGGGTGTTGTTCGGCTTTTCACAAGTTTAGACTGCTAGCTAACGCTACGCCGCCGGACGTTAGCACAACAGCGTTAGCCTAGCCTGCTAGGTAAATATTACGACTGCCTTTGGTGTTGCATTTATATGCGTCCATGTTGTCAACATCATACATGTGGCATTAGTGCACCTGTTGTACCATAATTGTTTTGAATGAAATAGTAAGCTTCGCTCCTATGAGATGGGGGGGGGTTGTTACGTTACACAAAAAGCTAACTGGCTATAGTTAGCCTGTACGGATGCTAGCGGATATAGCTAACGTCGCGTAGCCAGCCAGCAACTTCGGCAGTAGAGTTTCGGTAAGCTAACACGACCGCGTTGTCGCCCACAATCAACCTGCCGTGATGTTTGAAATATAAACAATTACAATACTGGTGCGTGCTGGTTGGGGATGACCATGATCCTGCCTGAAATGTCACAAACGGATTTAGACATCTTCAGATCAGCTGATTGCGGGGCTCGCTCCCCGACCGGCGGATCACTCCCCGACCAGAGGCTCGCTCCCCGACCGGCGGCAGGCTCGCTTCCCGACCGGAGGCTCACTCGCCTACAGCACCCGCTCTCCACCGCAGCTTCGCCGCCACACACAAGCACCGGCCACACAGCGACATGTTTTCACCGGAGGAAGAGGTAAACACTTACAAATAACACTCGGGGATGCCTTCTATTACTATATCTAGATAAGTGTACCAGTACTTATCTGAACTAACGACAGGATCCCTGTCACTAGATCGAAAGAAAATGTTGACGTTCACTCGGTGCTATTCACTGACAGTAAAAAGTAAAGTCATTGTATGTACTGCTGCGTTGCTAAAATAAAGGAGATAAATGAAGGAGATAAATGAAGAAGACTTCCCCACAATCTTGACAATTCCTCATTTGCCCTCTCACGACTGGTAGGTTCGTAATTATTCAGCTGCTGGCCTTTCCTCCTCTTCCACATCCCAGTCAGTCACCGTAGTTCTAGTGCTAGGCTGAGACTTAACTCCCCTATGTGACGTCATCGCCGAATTCACTTCATAAAACATTGAACACCAAAAATGACCAAAAACTAACTTTTAACACTATTTGGAGACATTTTTAAAAATGATATACATATCTTGAGTGTTTTTTGTACCCAATAATCAACAGTGGTGGTTAACTTGCAACATGGGCTTTAAATATGGTCCGCACAGCTAAAGTGGAGGGTGGTTGGCATTGCCTAAAATGGAAGGTGTTTTTATCTGTATGTCGGCACTTTGATTTTCTCCGTTCAACAACCGTTCCCCCCCCATTTGACTTAACACTTGTTTTGTGTATTGCTGAGGGCCCAAGGAAGCGCAGTGTCGAGTGTGAGCTCTCGAAATCTGCAGGACATATGTATTAATAGTGTGTTATGTAGACACTGTGTAGTGTATTGAGAGGGGACCCCTATTAACTGTTACACAGCCAAATGGCATGCTGGGTGCAGCTCCCTCTCTGCAGTACGGTGCATTCAAAAACAGATGTAGAAAGAGAGACCAGAGATGTTACATTGACACAACTTGTCTCGCATTGCCAAACAGCGCTGCAAATGAGGGTCTGGCTAGTCCACACAGCAATCTGGGGATGGGAGAAAATTATTTATTGGTATTTCTTCAAAGCTTTAGTGTGTAATTTTTGATATTAATGAATGTCCGTTACATTCAAGTCATTGCCAAATAAGTTGCTACAAAGCTAATTAAGACTATCAGCTCCACACAACACTGTGATAGTTTGGTGTTTGTCTGTTTTCCTTTGTTTATGTTTTAGCCTGGTTCTCTCTTGTCATGTGTTTTTTGGTCTGGTCCTTGTATATGTTATATTTCCTGTTTTATTTTGAAGTCTGGTCTCTGTCTCGTTTTGTATTTAGTTCTACTTCTTGTGTTTTCCCGCCTGTGTGATTACCTGATGTTTTCCACCTGTTTCCCAGCCCTCTTGTCACCTGCCTCTTGTTTTCTCGACACCCTCTGTATTTAGTCTTTGTGCTTTCTTTGTCCTGTGTCAGATCCTGCTGTTTTTCTTCCCTGTGAGTTTTTGCCAGCCCCTGAGCTGTTTGAAGTGTTTATTCTTTTTTCCTTTTTTTGTTGTTTTTTGCTGGACTTTGTTTTTTTGTTAAATAAATAATTTTTTAGAATCCTCTTCTGCCTGCCTGCCCTTCCCTGCTGTTTGGGTTCTCCTTTCCTGGGAACTTAACAGAAGGATCTGACCAAGTATGGACCCAGCGGAGTATGTCTTCCAGCCTCTCCTCCACCCCCTGGAGCCAGCGGCTGACTTCATGGCAGGCAACTTCTGCATCTTATATAAGGCAGATCCCACCACGACCTGGCATCTCATGATGGTGCATTGGGAAGACGTGAACAAGGAGTATGGTCCTCTCCCAGAGCCGGCGCGGACCAGCAACCCTAGCTCATGTGCAGCCTCACCTGCGCAGCCTTCTAGAGCCTTCGCTGACCTTGATGGTGTGCAGCTCCTCTGACCCTGGGCTGGCACGCGGTTCCCCTGACCCTGAGCCGGCACGTGGCTCTCCTGATTCCGAGCCGGTGTATGGCCCCCACTGACCCCAGGCCGGTACGCGGCTCTCCTGACTCTGAGCCAGTACCCGGCTCCTCTGACCCCGGGCCGGTACGCGATTATCCTGACTCGACGCCCGGTCTCCGTGACGCTACGACCAGAGTCCCTGACCCTGCTGGCGTCCAGCGTTCCTGACACTGGCAATTCAGTTTGTGCGGGTGAAGGCTCCTTCAGAAAATGAAAGCTTAAGTAAAGTGATATACATCCCCGGCTTTATTCATTAGTTCATACATTTTCTACCTGCTGGCATGTATAAAAATGTGAAAACAAATACTTTAATGACATGCATCTGTGAAAACAGCAGTAGCCTTTCAGCAAAAAGGGGCCTCAAGCTAATTAAAAACTGACTGGTGCTCAGGTGTATCAGTTACAATAAAGCCAGTAATGAATTATACTGCTGCTGATGAGAACTAGGCACTGCAAAAATGCTCTCTGGTTCTCTGCTTTCTGGAAGTAAAAATGCAATGCAATTTCTCCATTGACAATTGGAGTATAAGCAGGGCTGCCAACTCTCACGCATTGGCCGTGAGACACACGCATTTGACTGGTTTCACACGCTCACACGCCACACACCCGAGTTTATCTATAGATCTACCTGTTGAGCCGCTCGTGATCGACTAGTTGTGCTTTCAGAGACTGTGAGGGGGTTCAGGAGCGCTCCCTGTCTGTGGAAGTTTCGAATTGTCGCAAACTGAAAACTTTTTTCACGATCCATCCCAGGTGCATTTTCCCAGCTTCAGGTATGAGCTCTGAGTATCACAGACCCGTCTGTCGGCTTCGTGTCCACGCTCTCTGTAACAATAGAGGTGAGCAGCGCGGCTGGTAGTGTAGCAACTTCAGTTCATTTTAGTGGACTCGCTCTGCTGTGGGCAGTGACGCGTTGCATCTGTGTAGTCCTCCGATGAAGAGCAGCGTACATACAGCCTCCTCTAAACTTTGTCAGACGGTCTGAATGAGATACTACCATATCAGCGGAGCAATGACATGCACAGCAGACTATATTACAACTCTCCAAATCTCGGACAACAGAGATGGGAGGAGTTAAATTTTGAATGTGCACAAAGTTGTAAACATGAGCAGAAATCTGATGAAACACATCTGCGCTATACTATACTATATGTACGATACTGCAACGTTGGGCCACTATTGTGCTTCTCTAACCTCGGTGCATCTCTAAATGTAACAATAATAATAATAATGTAATAATTCATTCAATGTTTCATAAAATGAACAAATAGTCTTTATATTCCCAAAAAAGTAAATACAGTAAGTGGGGCACAGAGGACGAGGGCCAAACATTACTGAGCCTTGGCACAAAGGTTAAAGGATTAGAATGTATGTAAATCACTGGTTCTCATTCTTTAGAATTTCAGTAGTCTTAGTTGATCACTCAACATTAATTTAACTTTGGGTCCCTGGTCCCTGGACCTGTTCACCACAGACCCAAATCTTCTCAGCTGTTGCTGACATATGCTACTGTCTCTTCATGTGGTTCATTGTGTTTGGCACATTGTCTGGGTCAGTTGCTGAAAGAGCCAAAGAAATTGCTTTGTACGCGGCTAAATTTGGGTTGAAAAGTTGGCAGCCAAATGAAAAGCAGGGCTATTCATTTGGCGGCCCGCGGGCCACATGCGGCCCGGAAGCAACCGCCGGAGTGGCCCAGCCCATGGTCCCGCCAAACTAGCAACACGCAAACAATGCAGAGCGTGCTGTGCAGGTAGTAGCCTAAATTAGCCTACTATCACAATGTCTTTCTCAACACTGAAATGTAAAATTGACAATGGAAATCGTCAGTTTAACCCTGGCTGGACCGACAAATACTTGTTTATTTTACCGCCACATCCAAACGCCAAACCGATGTGTTTAATTTGTAATGAGTGCGTTGCGGTACTTAAAGATTACAATCTGCGGAGGCACCACGTTGAGAAACACCAGACTTTCCGCACCAATTTCCCTGAGGGATCTCAAGAGAGGGCTGCAAAAGTACAGAGTTTATTTGCATCTTACAACCGGAGCAGTACTACCATGGTACGGGTCATTCACAGCCCAAGAGAGAGCTACCGCAGCATCGCTTCATGTTTCCTGGATATTGGCAAAAAAGAAAAGGCCATTCACAGACTCTGAAACCGTAAAGGACTGTATGCTGGCCATCGTGGATGAGGTGATAAATGACAATAAAATTAAAACAAGCGTGGCATCTGCTATAAAAAGCATACCCCTGTCAGATACTTCCAACAGTCGTAGAGTTGAAATTCTTGCTGCAGATGTGTATGAAATGCTTTTAGGAGACCTGAAGAAAGCTGATACTATGTCCATAGCAGTAGAGTCCACAGACAAAACTGATACTGCTCAGTTGTGCATATATGTCCGCTATTTTGACGGCAAATGCTTCCGAGAGGAGCTACTCGGCCTACTGCCGTTAGAAGGACACACAACTGGCGATATAGTCTTTGGGAAAATTTCCGCTTTTTTTGACAGATGGGGCTTCATCCATGACAGGGAAAGTGAATGGTTTGGCAGCACGTTGGTCCGCTGTTGCACCTCAGTTGATCTCCCTGCACTGTATTGTGCATCAGGCGGTGTTATGCGTAAAACTAAGCGGAGCGCTTAAAACGACAATGGACAGCGTGATGGCTACAATTAATTTAATCGCTCCACATCAAGCCTCCAACACCGCTTATTCTGCATGCTGCTGTCAGAAATGTCTGCTGAGCACCACGACGTGAGGTGGCTGTCCAAAGGCAAAGCACTGGAGCGTTTCTGTGGTCTCAGAGAGGAGATCATAACTTTCCTCCGCAGTAGCAAGCAAAAAAGGCAGAAACGCACTTGAGTTGCATACTGGACGACAACTTCATGGCCAATGTCTGCTTTCTGAGCGACATTTTCAAACACCTGAATGATTTGGGACTACAAGGCAGAGACAAAACTGTCATCGACCTTGTGGAACAGATGAGCACATTCCAAGTTAAACTGGACCTTTTCGGAACTGATTTGAGCACAGGCCGAATGCTGCATTTTCCGACACTCCGCAAATGCATCTTATCCACTGCACAAATCACGGATGTGATGACAGATTTCATTGCGAGCCTGAAAAAGAACTTTGCTGGTCGATTGGATGGACTTGTTCTGCCCACAGAGGTGGCCGTTTTTGCCAGAGACCCGTTCACTGTTACAATAGAAGGGGACTTATCCGCAAGAGCAAAGAAAGTGGTCCCTTCCATTGATGAGGGGAAATTCACACTCAAACTTGTTGACATGCAGTCATCTATAACCATGGTACAAGAGCTTTGCACCAAAGGGCCTGCAATGTTTTGGACTGTAACTTTAGCCTGTCAATATGTGTGCTGTGTAACAAAGGCTTGCTTAATCACACATGTGGTGATTTAAAATATGTTCCCTCAGTGTGCAGTAGTAGCCTAAACCTTGTATTCATGTTAGTTATAGTTGTGAATACTGTGCACTTATTGTATGCACTCTTTATTTTAATCACACAAGTGGTGATTTAAAATATGTTCCGTCAGTGTGCAGTAGTACACTTGGTATTCATGTGTTATAATTGTGAACACTGAGCACTATTTCATTATATGCACCTTGAGATGTTCTTGGGTCAAATGTCTTTCAAGATGTTTATTTTGTTTCAAAAGGAAACTTAATGTTACTGCTAATAGCCCACTGTGCTTTATTGTTTTATGCACTTTGTTATCAGACAGGTCAGCTATGTAGCATAGGTAGGCCTAGGCAAGAGGTGCCTATAGGTCAATTTTTTTTCTTCTATTGTAAGTGGACAAAGTAGGGTCTACCTCAGATTCTGTTCAGTAGCTTTAATTTCTTTCTATGCACATTTTGCTGTGCAAACTGAACAAAGTTGAAAGAGAAGCAATGAATAAACCTACATGTTTTTCAATACATTTGTTTGTGTTGCTTATAAAATTTGTCATTGCGAGCTGCTTCGCCGCTGAAATGACTGGCCCAGCTAACCTTCTTGGTTTGAAAATCTGGCCCAACTGAATTTGTAATTGAATAGCCCTGGTATAAGCCATAAAAACTTAACCGTTGACATAAAACCAGAAACCACATGACTAAGCGATTGTTCATTCTCCTATAGATGCCAAAAGTTCATTGGACACCAACCTTGTTTTGAGATCTTCTTTCTTCAGAAGTCTTGGATAAGTACTTCATTACCCACAACCCTAAACAATCCCACAGTGATGCCTCCGATTGGTGGAACTCATGGTTGTGATGAAGGGGAGCTGTCGGTACCCGATCTGTTTGCATGCGCAGGAGTTTTAGGACGATTTACGACACTGCACAAATCACGATTTGTTCCCACGCTTCTGCCGCTAGCCTCCACCGCGAAGCTAAGGCCTTTTACTAATATTCTACGAAATATATTCTTCACTTTCCCACAACTTTATAAAAGGCAGTGCAGGCAGAGTTTGGAGTCGGATAGATTGAAGTCCGAGCTGTGGTCCAGCCGCACTACGGAGCAGTATATAAGTCTCATTGTGCACTATATTGTTATGAATCTATTTATATTGTTATTTGTTTTCTTGTAACTTTTGTAATTTTTCATATGTTAATATAAAAATATATTGTATATCTATTGTAATATTCATAATCACAATATTACATTTTGTCAATGTCGTGCAACCCTACTCCTTTGCTCATCCTGCGGTCTCCTTGCCACTGGCAAACTACTTCCCTGGGAGAAGAGAGGAGGGAAGCCCCCCTGAAGATGGATAAGCTAACATTAGGGCTGGCTAGTTGGCTATCTTACGTTAGTTTATCCGTCTCTGGAGCAAGGACTGCCGTTGTTCACCAGCCGGCTGTTTGGCTCATTTTCTGTCACCAGTATAGCAGTAAAACAAAGTATAATATTCAAGCTAACTAAGAAACTATGTAATAGGTCTTCCCTGAAAAGCCATGGATGTACTGGGATAAATGGTATATGCATCATTGTTTCTGCTGTTTTTCTGCCACCCCAATGTGTGCATAACTGCAGTGTGACATCAACTTCAAATTGGTCTGAAATACAGACTAGCGCATTGGGTGGGAAATGTCCTGTTTACAGTGAGGAAAATAAGTATTTGAACACCCTGCAATTTTGCAAGTTCTCCTACTTAAAAATCATGGAGGGGTCTGAAATTGTTATCATAGGTGCATGTCCACTGTGAGAGACATAATCTAAAAATAAATCCAGAAATCACAATGTATGATTTTTTAACCATTTATTTGTATGATACAGCTGCAAATAAGTATTTGAACACCTGTCTATCAGCTACAATTCTGACCCTCAAAGACCTTTTAGTCTGCCTTCAAAATGTCCACCTCCACGCCATTTATTATCCTAAATTAGATGCACCTGTTTGAGGTCGTTGTCTGCAATCAGTAAGAATCCAACTACTAACATGGCCAAGACCAAAGAGCTGTCCAAAGACACTAGAGACAAAATTGTACACCTCCACAAGGCTGGAAAGGGCTACGGGGAAATTGCCAAGCAGCTTGGTGAAATAAGGTCCACTGTTGGAAAAATTATTAGAAAATGTCAGTCAGTCTGCCTCGAAACTGGGGCCTCAATGATCCTAAGAAAAGGTGGTCAGCCCAGAACTACACGGGAGGAGCTGATCAATGACCTGAAAAGAGCTGGGACCACCGTTTCCGAGGTTACTGTTGGTAACTAAGACGTCATGGTTTGAAATCATGCATGGCACGGAAGGTTCCCCTGCTTAAACCAGCACTTTGCAAGGCCCGTCTTAAGTTCGCCAATGACCATTTGGATGATCCAGAGGAGTCATGGGAGAAAGTCATGTGGTCAGATGAGACCAAAATAGAACTTTTTGGTCATAATTCCACTAACCGTGTTTGGAGGAAAAAGAATGATGAGTACCATCCCAAGAACACCATCCCTACTGTGAAGCATGGTGGTGGTAGCATCAGGCTTTGGGGGCGTTTCTGCACATAGGACAGGGTGACTGCACTGTATTAAGGAGAGGATGACCGGGGCCATGTATCGCGAGATTTTGGGGAACAACCTCCTTCCCTCAGTTAGAGCATTGAAGATCGAGGCTGGGTCTTCCAACATGACAATGACCCGAAGAACACAGCCAGGATAACTAAGGAGTGGCTCTGGAAGAAGCATATCAAGGTTCTGGCGTGGCCTAGCCAGTCTCCGGACCTAAACCCAATAGAGAATCTTTGGAGGGAGCTCAAACTCTGTGTTTCTCAGCGACAGCCCAGAAACCTGCCTGATCTAGAGAAGATCTGTGCGGAGAAGTGGGCCAAAATCCCTTCTACAGTGTGTGGTAACCTGGTGAAAAACTACAGGAAACGTTTGACCTCTGGAATTGCAAACAAAGGCTACTGTACCAAATATTAACATTGATTTTCTCAGGTGTTCAAATACTTATTTGCAGCTGTATCATACAAATAAATAGTGATACATTGTGATTTCTGGATTTTTTTTTAGATTATGTCTCTCACAGCGGACATGCACCTACAATTACAATTTCAGACCCCTCCATGATTTCTAAGTAGGAGAACTTGCAAAATAGCAGGGTGTTCAAATACTTATTTTCCTCACTGTATACAATGGTATACTCATATCATATCTGCTCAAAAAGCCTTAATCGGAAACAAGACATTCCATCATGATAGAATCACCGTGACTGGATGGAAAGTCCCTAAACAGAGGAGATAGCAAAGATCGGAATCAAAGATGTTCGCCCAGTGATTGAGTCCTTTTTTTCCAAAGAATGGCAATGTAACAGCAGAGATTGGTGATGCACATTGCAGCTGTTGATGCCATGTCAATTATGTTGGGTGAGATAATTTTGGACCTAATATCCTTAATGCAAAATCCATTTTGACGACTCTTGAGCATACATATAGTGTCACGGTTTCAGCAGGAGGACCCAAATGCAACACTCTTTCAGGCAAATGTGCAGAACAAATACATTTTATTTTGACTCTACAACGTAGAAACTACAAACGAACAGGACTCTCACAGGAACCAATAAGAGACAAAGGAACAGAGGAGGGTAGAAATACACAGGTGATAGCACAAATGGAGGGAATCTAACAACACAATAGGGAACAGGTGGGAGCAGAACCGGAGGGAACCTAACAAGACAGGAAGCGCAGACCATATAAGGGGATAAGCGGAAACAAAGACACATGACAGACAGGTAACCACAGAGCACATGGAAGCCAGCAACAAGCACTAAACACAACATAATACACAAAATGGCCACAAGAGTGGCACAAAGGCAGTCAGTCACAGCAGCAGGATCACAAGGATCTTCCGAAGCCAAAATTTGGAGCATGCTACGTCATCGACATCCGTCAAAGGACTGTTCCAATGTCGAGGATCCTCTTAATTCCTCCAAGGACTGAGTCCTTCGTTCAGAGAATTTCCCATAGACAGCAAATAATGCATATGTATCCTTTGCAGACCCAAATCACCAACAATCCTATGCATGGGGCTTTGCCGGCTTGTTCAAAAAAATAAATGGCGGACCTGGCCCCCTAATGATATGTGGAGCCTTGCTGTTTCTGAAATGGCTGTCGTCTTTTCAAGATGTTTTGTTTTCCAACGTTACGGCCACCGCATTTTATGCTTTTGTGCCGAAATAACTCAGTTGGGAGAGCGTTAGACTGAAGATGCAAAGGTGCTTGGAGACTTATGGTTAGATATGCTGGTGGGTGATCGTCAGTGAATGGTTGACAAGACGGAGACACTGTCCACAGGGAGTTGATGACAGAATGTTGCAGCAATGCTTCTGCCCAGTGTGGACATTTTTTCAGTTGCTGTTTTGGGCTTTCTGTATCTTGTTTCAGCACCTGATGAAGTTTTGTTTTTTCAAGATGTTTTTTTTCCTGATCGGCAACACGATTGCGTGCTTTTTGTGCCGAAATAGCTCAGTTGGGATAGTGTTAAACTGAAGATCTAAAGATCCCTGTTACAATCCTGGGTTTCGGCAGCATTGGATTGCTGTTCACTGGATTCCCCATGAACCCATACTTGTTACCATTGGTTCTTACTTTACTGGATGGATGACTGGACGGATGACAGGATGGAGGCCCTGTCAACAGGGAGTTGACTAAGGAAAGTTGCGGCAGTGATTCTGCCTGGTGTGGAAGGACCTCTGTTTCCTCAGCTGGTTTATTTCATTTGGAGCAGCTCTGCTGGGCCATTACTGTATCTGCAGCAGCAGTTGAAGTTCTATGTTTTCTATGTTTTGATGCTTTTGTGCCAAAATAGCTCAGTTAGGAGAGCGTTAGACTGAAGATTTAAAGGTTCCTGAGTTTCGGCAAAATTAGACTGGTGTTTTGAGGACAGATTGTTAGAACTGTTGATTAGGGTTAACACTTGAGGTCCCCTCGGAACCCATACTTGTTACTGTTGATTGTTACTTTACTGGACGGAGACACTGTCCACAGGGAGTTAACCCTCAGAAACCTAAGGTCATTTTTACAATTCTTTGTTTGTCGGGTTTTATTTTCAAAAAAAGCTTGTAAAAGATCAACCCTGTTGTCTACAGTCAAGATATGAACATAATTTCTTTCTGGACAAAGTGGGCTATTAGAATATTTGTTCTGCAGTGAGATCACTAATGTTAAAAATAGTTTTAGGACCTTAAAGACAAATAAGTAAATAAAACAGAACATGAATCTTACACATATGTATTGCACTGATTCTTTACAAAGAAATCTACACTCTAAAAACTAATTCAGGGGACCTTTAGTCTTTACTTAAATATATATATTGTTGTAAAATAAAAAAAATCAAGTTCTGAGATACTGTTAAATTTTTTACTCTTAGCCTAATTGTTATTTTCATGAGCTTGGATGACACAAATTATGCCTATTGATTCAATATACTATCATGACTTGTCAGAGTTTAACTTTTTCAGTTAATCAAAAAACAATTTAGTTTTAAGTTCTGTTAATGTAAAATACAATTTGATAATAATAATAATACATTTTATTTAACAGCGCCTTTCTCAACACTCAAGGTCGCTTTACAGACAAAAAAGCGAGATATAGGGAACAGAATAGTGAAAGGAGTTATAACAAAATAAAGCAAAACAAAAAATTACAGGGACAGTGTATTTACAAATAAGTAAGCTGGAACAGATGGGATTTGAGTCTGGTTTTGAACAGGAGGAGAGAGTCGATATTGCGGAGGTCAGGTGGGAGTGAGTTCCAAAGCTGGGGAGCAGAGCGGCTGAAGGCTCTGTTCCCCATGGTGACAAGTCGAGCTGGGGGTACAGTGAGGTGGATAGAGGAGGAGGATCTGAGGGAGTGGGAGGGAACGGCGATGTGAAGGAGTTCTGATAGATATGGAGGAGCAAGGTTATGGATGGCTTTGATGACGGATAAACGGCCCGCAGTTTCCCTCTCCTGCATGTGCGGGCATGTTCAAGGCCAGACGAGTGCAAGAGCAGAAACAGAAGCGAATGTGTTGAATGGTAAGTAATTTTATGCTTAATTACACATATTTGCATTTGTTCAGGATTCTGTTGGTGTTAGCCGACTGTAACCGAATACCGATATCTGGAAGTCCTTACTCTGAAATTTGAGCAGTGTTGATAGTACAGTCTGTGTGCCAAGGAAAAGTTAGCTAGTAGCTGCAGTCTGTTGCTGATTGAGCAGGCTTTAATGCGCGAGTAATAGGTGGCCAGGTAGCCAGGGAAAACGTCTTGGCAAGCTAACTTAATATGGGATTACCCATTAGCCACCGCTTCGTTTATAAACTGTAAGTAGCTGTAACGTTAGCTAGACATGATTAGACTATGATTCAGAAGAAGAACTTCCAACACACAACCTACACTAGTTTGTTAGTCAGCTAGTAAATGAGTAATAAGTAAATGAGGTAGCTACTTGTAGTTTATAAACGTAGCTAGCCTACATGCTAACTGGAGCTGTTAGCATGTAGGCTAGCAGTAATAGCCACTGCTTGCTAAGAGGCTAGGCCTCCATTTTGGCTAGTTGATTAGGCCTGCTGTTCATTAGCTACACTATTTGTTCAGATACTTTGCTCAAACCAGTCAGAGTTATGTAAGAATTCTTCCCTATGAATTCTGTTTTATTTTTCCATTTCTCCTTGTTTTTCATGTTAATGAATAGTGTTTGCTAGATTCTTTTTTTAGCAGTGAGGGCAGGTCTGAAAACAACCCCCTGAAGGACCATATTTCATTTATAAGTGTTAATAAGTTAATATTTGTTAAGACAGTTACAAAGATAAATACTAATAGGAAAGCTGTTTAAAAATATACATAATTTCTTATAAAAGTCAGTAATTTCATTTGTTTTTTAATGCCCAAGATGTTCAGCCTTTGTCGGGAGGAAATAGTGAAAGAGGTCCCTGCCATTAGTGACTGCATGAAGCGCTGGCCTGCACTTTTTACTAAAGGACAGGTGAGATTGTAAAATGTTTATTAAATCATTATTTGTGTACTGTGGATTGAAACAATGTGGATACATGTCCACAAATTGAAATAAAATAAATAAATAAATGCATGTAAAAACACAGACATAGCCTTTTTCTGCATTTCCAAAAGGTACTTTTTGATACGTTTTAAATATTTATTTCTGCTTTTTTTTAATTGATTTGTTTATTTATACTTATGCCATGTTTGGGCCTTCATATTGGTGTGCCCTGTAGATGAGTGAAGAATTCAAGAGTATAACAGTTAGACTTGAATCAACCTTTCTGGCCAAGCTTGACCAATGCAACCCGAAATTGATGGCCTTGACCCAATCAAAAGGAGGAGCTGCAGGCCTGAAGATAAGGCGCAAAAAGGACGTGCTTCTTGAGGAATAAGGACTAACTTTATTATGAATAGACCTTTATTTTACGTATATTTCTGCCTCACTGTTTCATGTCAATTGTCAAAATGGCTGCTATGAACAAGGTCAATTGCATATTTGCTGAACTTGCACAATTGCAGGCAGATTCAGGATTGAATGGGAGAGGACTAGCGTGCATATGTGGGTTCGCAGATCAAAAAGTATAAAACATAACCCAACCAAATTACACACATCTATAGACGAGACTTGTGGTTACAGGTTGACGTTTGAATAGAGTCTGTAGCTAAAAGTATGCAGGAAGAATGTATATACTTTGAAAAGCCTGAAAAATTGTATAATAAAAAGAAACAAACAATACATTAACAATAGGTTCCTAGCATCTAGGCAAGTGCTGGAGTCCTCAACCTCTTGCCTTTTGGCTCGGTCCCCAACTAACACTCTGACTAACCTGATCTATTTTTTTCCATAAATCAGGACAACACAGTTGAAAGGCAGAGAGAAATTGCCATTCGCTGTCTCATAGTCTATCTTGGAGAGAAGGAGGAGGACCTTTTCAAACAGTACCACGTAAGTAATTGAGTATGCTTTTAATTTAAAAAATGTTTTGAACTGCAGGTCTCTGTAGCCTTCCCATGTGGTTTCAATCATGTGCACCAGTCCCTGTGTGCTAGGCGTTGGAAGTACATTGTCACCCTGAATTCCCTTATGCATGTCACCCTGAAGAGCTTGAGCCATGTATTTTATACAACCTAACAACTTTTAATTTCTTCTGCAAGGATGAGGAGGAGCTTGACGCCGACCTTGCAATGCAAGTTATGAAGATTTCCATCATTGGTGATGGGCGTGCAACCCTCATAGTCAAGGGAACCAAGATCATGCAGGGGATTGATGTTGCCAGATCCTGTGCTTTGCTGATTGGACTAATCTATACTATTAACCTTAGCTATCCCAAGCAGTTGAAATTTACCTTTGAGGCATTCCAGAAGCTATGCCTTGAGCTTGATGGACAATAAACTCCTTAACAGTCTGGCTGACACGTTGGAGATATGTTGCCTTCTAATGTGTTGTCTGTTTTTCTTGTCTCATTAACTTGTAGCTAACACCAAACTGCTGAAGCCTATGAAGAAGCCGATACTGCCAAATTTACGTTTTCTACTGCGCAATTATTACTGACAGCAGGGGGAGAAGGCTCTCTCCAATATTTAGAATTTGGCTAGTTTGCTTGCTTTTTTTGTATAGTTCTTAAAAATAAAAAGGAAACCTGTTTTGAGGAGAATAAAATTACTCTAAGCTGAGTTTTCCTAGTAACCTTACCAATAAGGCTGAGGATGCTGTCAAATTCAGTAAAATGTCAGCTTGTTGAGTTTTAAATTGTTAGTTAATTTCCTATAAACTACCTTTAACTTATCATTGCACTTACAATAACAAGTGTAGCTGTCTTCAATTTTGGTCATCTTGGTCTCATCTCTGGTTTTGCCTACATCCACCGTGTGTGTGTGCCTGTGCTAGTCGCGGGGGGAACTCAACAGCCCCGCCTGCTGCAGAGAGCAGACAGGACTGAAACAGCAGTTGCTTTCAGCGACATCAGAGTGAACATTTTAACAGCGTACATTGATGTTAAAAGGTATACAGTTCGGCAGGACGGTCTGACATGTTTTTGGTCTTTCGCTGTACATTTTTTTTGGTGAATGTGAGATATTCGGGTCACGCGCGTCTTGTCTTCATATCAGAAAGACTCCCTCTTGGTCATTGGCTCTCAGAGTCACATGCTGGCACGTGGGACTGCTGGGATTGGTTGAAGTTGCGGGAAACTCCGGTTATTAGTTAAATTTGTAAGTCACACCAAAGTTGCGGTGATTGGTTGAATTCTGTTAAATTGACGCAATCCTGGAGGGACTGTTTGATTCCCACAAAGTCTACATCTTGTATGTTTGTCCACAGTAAGCACATTCAAATCAACCTGAAACTCCAATGTCCATCTCTGACAAAACAATGAATAAACATGATTTCACGGGATTCACACTTGTACCATTGTGGGAAAATATATAAGTCTCAGCTATCTCATATATCACGTCTTTAAAACAGGAGGCGGTCAGATCAAGTTTTGACCACTGTAGCTTCAACCTTGAGGTTATAGACTACTTAAAATGTGAAAATATCACAAACCATTTAATTATAACATGGATATGAAATTGTTACACAAGATTATGGATAATCAGTTACAGAAAACATACAATATAAGGCCAGAAGTACCGTATATGCTAACCCAAACAGCACACCTCTTTGTGATTATTGGCCATCCCATGTGTGTCCACAGAATTGACAATAATGTTAATTGCAGATGCAGATTAGGTGAGCCTATCAAGCCAAGTTTGCAGGCAATTTACTTGTCAGTACCATCAGGATATAAGGTTTCGCACAAGTTACACCAGTTAGAAGTAGGGAAAAAAGTTTGTTTGAAAAACACAGAAAAGGAACGAAAAAGAAGAATGGATCCAAAACTGTTTTATGGACTTTAAAGTCCATAATTCATTCCCTTTGGGTTTGACGAAACAGCACAGATACTTTTGTAGTTAAGGGTAAGTTCAAATGTTATATTTTCTGTTATATTTTGAATAAATGTAAACTTATTTTGACCAGATGGAGTTCTTCACTATATATGTTGGACACAGCAAGACAAGCAGGAGCATCTTGCAAAAGTTACGTCAGCCTTAGAAGGAGACATTTTTCCGAGAAATTCACAACAGCAGCCTGGGGTCACATTGTGGGGTTCAAAAGACACAGTCATCAGTAGATATTACTGGCCTGGAATAGAGGCTGATATCCCCAAATAGGTAAGTTAAAAAGGTCAACCAAAATGACCTCAGTTTACTTACATGATGGCCAACTGAACAAATCAATCAAATTTAAGCAATAATTTCTTATTTGGCTTCAGATTGGTTAGTGTCCTGATTGCAAAAGGCAAAGCATGCCAGTTTAAAAGAAAAAATAAATAAAAAAACAGTACAACCCAATAGAGGTGAGGTTATTTCAGTAATGAATATCCCAAGCAGCTAAATGTGCTTACATGCTCCCTGTACAAGTGTTTTAATTATGCAACTCTTAACTTTTAGGTAACAGAGCCATTTGAACTGGTGGGGGTGGACCTCATGAAGCTGACTGTAACTGAGGGTGGTAATCAATACATAGTCATATACATAGTCATAATTAAGTAAACATAGTTTAGAATAGAACACCACGTGGTATGTTGGTATGTTAGGTAGCAACAGAAAAAGTGGAAGAACTGATTCTGAGGGAGGACGTGTTTGAAGAGGCACTTGAGCATCGGCAATAAGTGTACCAGAGAGTGCAGAAAAATTTCCTGAAGAGTCAAGAAACAATAAAAAATGCAAGTTAGAGAAAGGTTGTGAGGACAATTTTAAGGTGGGAGATCTTGTCCTCAAACAATATCTGGCAGCAACAGAGGAAAGGAGGACAAATGGAGAGCGACATGCTTGGTCCATTTAAAATAAGAAAAATTAGGGGGAAATGTGTAGGCCTGGTTGGTCAAACAGAAACTGGCCAACATTGACCAACTGACCCATTTTATAGAGCCAGAAGAGAAGATTCCTGGCAAGGTAAAAAAGGTTAGCAACTCTCCAATTATGACATCTAACACTAATGATCACTTGCAGCTTGATGTTACTGAGTGGGACTTGTTGATTGGGGCTGTTTGCAAGGACAGGCATTGGACCCTCGTAAGTACACACTAAGAAATGCGATTTAATTTTATTTACAACTCTGAGAATCTTGTACATTGAAGTATCTAAGCTGTAAATGGTCATGTACCCAAAGGAGGGCAGATCTATTTTTGTAGATCCATTTGGGGCCACGTAATCCCCAACAACTTACACACTGTCGGAATGCAACAAGATAAGCAAATTCAAGTTTTATTGTCATGTCTTTTGATATGTTTCTGATGTGATTAATAATTTACTTTAGGACATTCATGTGGAAAAAAAACACCAATATGTCAAGATGGAGTTGTGACGCAGTGTCACATCCCCCGTCAACACGATTTCACGTCCTCTGGAGTATTGGTGTGCAAAGTAAGATTATGTATTATTATAAACATAAACATATTAGTATGCTTTTTTATATATCATCTAAGTCATTTTTTGACAAGTATTTTCTTGCCTAAATCATCTCCTCATGGTACTGGCCACCTCTGGTAAATTGCCTACATTCTCAGTTGAACAGGTCATGTGATTCTACACCTTTAGTATAACTGCCTAAGTCAAGAGTGGGACTTTTACAAGCTTTTCAAAATGGCAGCCGCTTCAAGAAGAAAAAAGATCTACCACTCTATCAGTGAAGTTATTTCCATGATTCAGGGCTCGTCCCCAATTGTTAAGTGATGAGGTTTACTATAATATAGGCTAGGCTATACGTATAGTTATTTAGTAGTTTTTATTCAGTCTTTTTAGTCATCATTTTAGTACATGAAAGCTAGCATTTAGCTATTTGTTTTTAGCTAACTTCATGGACTTCACTTTTTTCAAACAATATTTCATCTAGAGTTATTGTTTTTTGTCCACATTACATGATCTAATTAAGACAGATTTAAATACTTTATTGTAAACTAACTGCTAGTTTTCATGATTTTTTTGTTAAAAACATAGTTTCTAGCTTTTAGCTAGCTGCATTCAGCTAGCTTCATGGACTTCACTTAACTCTTGTCTTGAATTTTTGTGTAATGTTTCACATCACATGATCTAATTAAGAAAGATTTGAATATCTTACTGTAATCCACCAGCTACAAACTATGTTTATAATTCTATACATTTATAATTAAATATAATTAGATCCTTTTTTACTTGTGTTTTTATGTAATAAATCTCACTTTAACATTATATTAGTATTCATAATATAATTTGACACGTTTTATAGAATGCTTGTTGTGCAGTCTCTAGAGGCAGCATTTGCACCCCTTGGGTACATGCACACCACTTTGGGAATCCCTGATGTAGGTTAATACAAATGACCACAAGGCAATGAGTGTTTTTTAAAATAATCACACATTTGTGACCATAAACCTCAAAGGGTTGAAATTTGTTTCCTTTTTGGTAGGCGATGCACTTGACATTTCAGGCCTCATCTACTGACAGTGACATGGAGACCCTAACACAGGAAAAGGAAATATCTGATGATGATGATGCCGTCATCAGCGATCCAGACTACACCCCATCCCCTGGTGAGTCCTCTGCCCCTGAAAATGAAGACAGCTTAACTATGGTGGCAACAACTCCAAAACAGGAGGATGAGGAGGTTGATTTAAACTAGGGATGAGCAAGTACAGCATTATCTGTATCTGTTTACCACATGAATTATCTGTATCCGTACTCTGACTGGGCGGGGCCTAACCCGGAAGTGGGTCAGGTTGTCTTGAAATGGGTGGGGCTTTAACCGGTATGTTATTTTAAGCATGCAATTGATATGGGTTGATCATAAATTGTTATACAGTGCCTTGCGAAAGTATTCGGCCCCCTTGAAGTTTTCAACCTTTTGACACATTTCAGGCTTCAAACATAAAGATATAACATTTTTATTTTTTGTGAATAATCACCAACAAGTGGGACACAATTGTGAAGTGGAACGAAATCTATTGGATATTTTAAACTTTTTTAGCAAATAAAAAACTGAAAAGTGGTGCGTGCAAAATTATTCGGCCCCCTTGCATTAATACTTTGTAGAGCCACCTTTTGCTGCGATTACAGCTGCAAGTCGCTTGGGGTATGTCTCTATCAGTTTTGCACATCGAGAGACTGACATTCTTGCCCATTCTTCCTTGCAAAACAGCTCGAGCTCAGTGAGGTTGGATGGAGAGCATTTGTGAACAGCAGTTTTCAGCTCTTTCCACAGATTCTCGATTGGATTCAGGTCTGGACTTTGACTTGGCCATTCTAACACCTGGATACGTTTATTTGTGAACCATTCCTTTGTAGATTTTGCTGTATGTTTGGGATCATTGTCTTGTTGGAAGATAAATCTCCGTCCCAGTTTCAGGTCTTTTGCAGACTCCAACAGGTTTTCATCCAGAATGGTCCTGTATTTGGCTGCATCCATCTTCCCCTCAATTTTAACCATCTTCCCTGTCCCTGCTGAAGAAAAGCAGGCCCAAACCATGATGCTGCCACCACCATGCTTGACAGTGGGGATGGTGTGTTGAGGGTGATGAGCTGTGTTGCTTTTACGCCAAACATATCGTTTTGCATTGTGGGCAAAAAGTTAGATTTTGGTTTCATCTGACCAGAGCACCTTCTTCCACATGTTTGGTGTGTCTCCCAGGTGGCTTGTGGCAAACTTTAGACGAGACTTTTTATGGATATCTTTGAGAAATGGCTTTCTTCTTGCCACTCTTCCATAAAGGCCAGATTTGTGCAGTGTACGACTGATTGTTGTCCTATGGACAGACTCTCCCACCTCAGCTGTAGTTCTCTGCAGTTCATCCAGAGTGATCATGGGCCTCTTGGCTGCATCTCTGATCCGTCTTCTCCTTGTCTGAGCTGAAAGTTTAGAGGGACGGCCAGGTCTTGGTAGATTTGCAGTGGTCTGATACTCCTTCCATTTCAAAATGATCGCTTGCACAGTGCTCCTTGGGATGTTTAAAGCTTGGGAAATCTTTTTGTATCCAAATCCAGCTTTAAACTTCTCCACAACAGTATTACGGACCTGCCTGGTGTGTTCCTTGGTCTTCATGATGCTCTCTGCGCTTTCAACAGAACCCTGAGACTATCACAGAGCAGGTGCATTTATACAGAGACTTGATCACACATAGGTGGATTCTATTTATCACCATCAGTCATTTAGGACAACATTGGATCATTCAGAGATCCTCGCTGAACTTCTGGAGTGAGTTTGCTGCACTGAAAGTAAAGGGGCCGAATAATTTTGCACGCACCACTTTTCAGTTTTTTATTTGCTAAAAAAGTTTAAAATATCCAATAGATTTCGTTCCACTTCACAATTGTGTCCCACTTGTTGGTGATTCTTCACAAAAAATAAAAATTTTATCTCTTTATGTTTGAAGCCTGAAATGTGTCAAAAGGTTGAAAAGTTCAAGGGGGGCCGAATACTTTCGCAAGGCACTGTATTTATTGCTGATTAGAAAACTATTTACATGACAGCATCGAGCTTCAGATCAATGGTGTTGTCATGGTAACAAACAAACTATATACAGAACGTTTTGCAACAATGAATACAACACATGCGGTTGCAATTATGAAGTAAAATGTAATGAACAAGAGTTTTCATACTCAATATAACTTTCTTTTTTTAACTTTAAATTTTTTTATGATCAGTGTAAATTTTTTTAGTTTTTGGTTCTTTTTTATTTGTTTTTATTTCCACACCAGGTGTGTGTGTGTGTGTGAGTAAGAGAGAGACAGAGAGAGAGGGGGGGGGGAGTTGACAGTTAAAAAAAAAAAAATCTCCGATGGCAGAGATGCAACGGGAGTCGCATTTAAACCAAGCAACATGTCTGAAACCCACGTTCACCAGAAATCTACTGGACAAGATCCATTTCAAGCTGTCTCTGCGTGGAATGTACTACCACAGAGGGTACATGTGCTAAATGAGCCGATAGCATGGATAAGAATGTTTCCATGTGCTCTCCCAATCAGTGAGAGAAAGTTCCAGTCAATGAAACATGTCATGCCCGTCGAGTGTCATCACTTCTTAGACAATTTGCCACACTAATAGGTATCAGTCAAGAACCCAACAAAGAAGAGCTAGAGGGAGAAGTGAAGCGATGCATGGTCCACATTATGTTAAGTCTGTTAGTAAATTCTTTATTCAGTGCATTTAAGTTATTAAGTTAAGTTGTTACATTTTACTAATTGAGTGATCGGTCTCTGTAATTTTGATATAGGTCAACCGCAAGAAAAAGCGTGTGCGTTGGCAAAGTGCCACCTACTGTACCGGAGGTTGAGTCACTCTGGT
Organism: Etheostoma perlongum; assembly: GCA_026937815.1. Lineage (NCBI taxonomy): Eukaryota > Metazoa > Chordata > Actinopteri > Perciformes > Percidae > Etheostoma > Etheostoma perlongum. The sequence continues at coordinate 1,443,668 of CM049380.1, forward strand.
CATTCTTCCCCGCTCATGTATACGGGGAGAACTGGCTTAAACCGGTTATTCACTTAACCGTATACCCCGGTTACTGCTGTGCATGTAAACACATTGTGGACACAGTTGAGGGTTTAAAATTGCTTAACTCACAAAGGCATGTTCAAAAATTAGCCTAAGTAATTTATTCCTCTTATGTTGCATACCATGACACAAAAGTCATCTTTTGTCATAACATGTTCACATGAAATTATTAATAAATATCATATATTCAGTAATGTTGATGTGACAGGCATCAACATCATGAGGGAAGAGATTGCCAAGAGACTGATGGCTGATTCTGGTAAGCTTCAATTAATTGAATATCAACCTTACACCTGAAACTGGAATTTCTTTTTAATAGACAACCTCAATGAACTCTGCCACTGGGACCATTGAGGAAGAGCGTTATTTTCATGGATGATGCATCACTTAGACAAAATCTAATTTTATATATATATATATTCTCTTTCAATTGTTAGGTTGAATGCACATGATGCACCCGGTGGTTTCATTGGCTTTGTGTAGGATGTCCCAATGTGGAAGAGGACTTTTGTGTCCTGCATGCACATGCCCCTCATGAGTGTTCATGACCGGGCACTTCTAACGCCCTCCACTGCAACCTCTATGAATTAGTTGGCTGGCCCTTGACGTTTAACTCACTAGTACCAACTAATTAACAATAGTTATAGACATTCGTATAATATGTCACAAAAATTTAGATTTTATTTTATTTTTATCATTTTACACTTTGAAAATAAAACAAAAATGGCATCTGCAAAAGTTTGGGCACCCTGCAGAGTTAATACCTTGCAACCCCCCCCTGCCCCCCCCCCTTGGGAAGTGCCACAGCTTGGAAACGCTTCTTGTAGCCAGTCAAGAGTCGTTGAATTCTTGTTTGAGGTATCTTTGTCCATTCTTCCATCCAAAAGTCTTCCAGTTCTTTGAGATTTCTCGGCTTTCTGTCACGCACTGCTTTTAAGGTCTAACCATAGATTTTCAATTATGTTGAGGTCAGGAGAAACCTTCAGTTTACGCCTCTTGATGTAATCCACCGTGGATTTTGAGGTGTGTTCAGGACCATTATCAATTTGTAGAAGCCATCCTCTCTTTAACTTCAGCTTTTTCACATAAGGCATCAAGTTAGCGTCCAAAATTTGCTGAAATTTTATTGAATACATTTTTCCTTCTACTCGTGAAATGTTCCTGTGCCACTGGCAGCAATACAACTCCAAAGCATGATTGGTCCACCACTTAACAGTTGGACAGATGTTCTTTTCATTAAGTTCTGTGCCCTTTCTTCTCCAAACGTACCTTTGCTCATTCCGGCCAAAAAGTTCTACTTTAACCTCATTACTACTCATTACTACTTTAACAGAACTTGTTTCCACAGTGCATCAGGCTTGTCTATATGTTCATTTGCAAACATCAGATGCTGATTTTTGTAGTGAGGACATAGAAGAGGTTTTCTTCTGATGACTCTTCCATGAAGACCATATTTGAGTATCTCTTTATAGTGGAATGGTGTACCACAAGTCCAGTGTCGTGGAGTCAAACGTGGGTTTGGACTTGCTTTTCTCACAATACTGTGAGCTGCTCTGTCTGATATTTTTCTTAGTCTTACAGATCTTGCTTTAACTTCCACTGTTCCTGATGACGGCCATTTCTTAATTACATTCCGAACAGAGGATATTGGCACCTGAAAACGCTTATAGCAATCTCCTGCTTTTTGAGCGTCAACTATTTTTTTAGTTTTCTAAACAACTGCTTAGAAGAAGCCATGGTGCTGATTATTGGGGCAAGGTCTGATGAGCCTGGGCATTTAAAACCAGGGCTGTAGTACTCGAGTCTGGACTCATGACCGTTTTTCTTTGGTCTCGGACTTGTCTCGGACTCTGTAGTATTTGGACTCGGACTTGTCTCGGACTCGGCCACTGGTCTTGCAAAATATGGCTTTTGGTCTCGACCAAGTCCAGGTGTCTTTATTGTGTTGATAATATTGGAGGGAAAGTGAAACACAGTTCAGGTGGGGATATTGTTCGGCTTTTTACAAGTTTAGACTGCTAGCCAATGCTACGCCAATGTTTGCTAACGTTAGCGCACCAGTGTTAGCCTAGTTAGCTTACTAGGTAAATATTACGGCTGCCTTCGGAGTTTCAAATATCTGCGTCCACGTTGTCAACATAAGACCTGTTAGGGCTCCTTTTGAGCCATCATTTTATTACATGAAATAAGCTTTGCTTTTACGACATGGGTAGGTTTTTGTTACGTTATAAAAAAGCTAACTGGCTATAGTTAGCCCGTTTGTATGCTAGCGGACATTAGCTAACGTTGCAGAGCCAGTTGTCTGTGTGTGTGTGTGTTCCCTAAACAATGTCTTCCTGATGGATTTATTTTAAAATTCTTCAATTTGTCTCAAATAAAACTAACATATGTTAAATTACACTTTGTTCATAGTTGTAATGTTTTCTGAAAATACATGTATTTCCTATTAACCCACGTCCAAATAACAATAGAATACAATATTTTTTAGGGAAGCCATAAACCAACCATTCATTTCTACACTACATCTGGAGTGAAGCTATGTTGTAATTTAGTTCAAATGCTCAGTACTAGTACCTACTGTAGTAATAGCAGTTCTAATGCTCAGTACTAGTACCTACTGTAGCAGTATCAGTACTAATACTCAGTACTAGTACCTACTGTAGCAGTATTGTCTATGTAGCTATTATGAGTTATCACCATACAATATCAAGAGGAATGTCTCTACACATAAATCCTGGGTGTTCTGACACTATTTTTACTTTTATATCAACAAATAACCCAAATTGATTGTCTTGATACAGTCATGCATAAGACCTTTTTTTCTGTCCTGGACTCTGTCTTGACTCGGACTCGACTAGTCCTGGTCTTGGACTCGACAACGGTGGTCTTGACTACAGCCCTATTTAAAACCTTAAGATTGACATCACCTGGTCTTTCCAGACGATGATTGAGAACAATCCATGACACTGTCAGGTCTCAGCTTTCCAAAGGGGGCGGTGCATGCTAGAAACTCTGCAAGGTGCCCAAACTTTTGCAGACACCATTTTTTTGCTGTTATTTATATATAAAAGTATAAATGATGGAAATAAAATCTAACTTTTTGTGACATTATCCATCCATCCATCCATCTTCATCCGCTTATCCGGAGTCGGGTCGCGGGGGCAGCAGCTCCAGTAGGGGACCCCAAACTTCCCTTTCCCGAGCCACATCAACCAGCTCCGACTGGGGGATCCCGAGGCGTTCCCAGGCCAGGTTGGAGATATAATCTCTCCACCTAGTCCTGGGTCTTCCCCGAGGCCTCCTCCCAGCTGGACGTGCCTGGAACACCTCCCTAGGGAGGCGCCCAGGAGGCATCCTTACCAGATGCCCGAAACCACCTCAACTGGCTCCTTTCGACGCGAAGGAGCAGCGGCTCTACTCCGAGCTCCTCTCGGATGACTGAGCTTCTCACCCTATCTCTAAGGGAGACGCCAGCCACCCTCCTGAGGAAACCCATTTCGGCCGCTTGTACCCTGGATCTCGTTCTTTCGGTCATGACCCAGCCTTCATGACCATAGGTGAGGGTAGGAACGAAAATTGCCCGGTAGATCGAGAGCTTTGCCTTCTGGCTCAGCTCTCTTTTCGTCACAACGGTGCGATACACAGAATGTAATACCGCACCGGCTGCTCCGATTCTCCGACCAATCTCACGCTCCATAGTCCCCTCACTCGCGAACAAGACCCCAAGGTACTTAAACTCCTTCACTTGTGACATTATATGAATGTCTAATCTGTCATTTGAAACCTTTTGGCGATTTTTCCATCTTTTTTTGGCTTCTTTATGCACATTAATACAAATTTTTACCTGGGTTGCCCAAACTTTTGAGCCCCACTGTGTGTGTGTGTGTGTGTGTGTGTGTGTCTGTGTGTGTGTATTTGCGTGTGTTTGTTTTGTCAGAGATTGACATTTGAGTTTCAGGTTGATTTTAAATGTGCTTACTGTGGACAAACACACAAGATGTACTTTTTGTGAAAATAAAACAAAATAAAGACTTTCTAAGCAAGAGAAACTTGTGAGTTATTTGCATGCAGTGTGATCTGGCTGCCTACTCACTTTAAGACTGTCTGACGTTTGAGTTGATATCAAGCCATGCCCACCAACTCATGAAACAGGTCATGGTGCGCTGCGTTAGAATTAGGCTGCTGTGACTTATACATTTTCCCATAAAGATACGAGTTTGAATCCAGTAAATTTGTATTTTTCTAAATTTATTTAGTCCTTCCTTTTAAAAAGGACTAAATACTTTTCTAAGTGACATGTTTACTTAAACAGGCTTTGAAGACGAATAGGTGTATTCAATAAAACGTATTATAGACAAAACAGGAAGAGCAACGTCTTACTGTTTCCTTAACAGCAAGCCACGTTCCAAACGCGACTGTCAAGTTTCCTAAGACTAGACTCTAAAGACAAATCAAAGGTAACGGACATATTAAGTTTAAACATTTTGGTGACAACTTAACAGAAAGGCATTCACACAGTCAGCTACGTATTCTCTTCCTGTTTTCAACAGCTGTCGTCACGACAAAAAACGGACGCGCATTTGGCTGACGGTCGCCAGTCAACATGGTCTCTCGTTAAACCATAACAGGGGTATGCTATACATTTCACTCCCTAATAAAAACGGGCCTAAAGCCTGTTTACTTTACACAAATGTATTTGTTATTGCAACGCAACAGCCAAGATGAATGAACATTTTGTAGACCTAGCAAGGATTCTGACATTTGGATATTGGCTTCTGCTTCAATGAGTTTGCTTAGATATTTATAAGTTCTAAACATATCGAGACCAGACATTTACTAACTTGATTTCATTCTCAGTGTGAGGAACAAAAGGAACACGGTTATGTGCATAAACAACAAGTCACTAACGAGATGAAATGGTTTTGCTTACCTTGGTCTCTTGCAACAGGAGAAATCGTAGCTTCTTCAAGAGTAGTGTCTCAGTCACTGCCTAATGTGAGGAGAGTGCAGATTGATTCGGATGTAAGATGTCAGTCAGATGTAAACGGTTTACGGTATAACGCGTCATACCCGATGAGAGTTGAGTCAGACCAGCTCTGGTCGAGTACAGATGTTAGTTGCACATGCTCAGACTTACAACATAACTGTCATGCTGAAATTTGTGAAATCCATGTAGTAAACTTTTGTCTTTAAAAACAATAACAGAAGATGGGAATAATTTCAAAAATGTTTTAGCTAACGTGCTCAAAACATTAACAAAGGCTGTCACTTGAATGGCGTTTTGAGCTGTTTTTGATTGCTAGCTTGTAGCAAAGCTAGCAGTCATTTCAAAAACGTTTTAGCTATGATTGATTAATTGCCCACGTTAGCTCAAAACGCCATTCAGCTGAAAGCTTTTGTTGTGTTTGATTGCTAACTTGTTGCCAGCAGTGAATGAACTTGGTTAAGTAGGTCCATTTTTGCTGTGTTGACATTACAGAAGTCTCTCATTAGCATCTTAAATGCTACTTGTTGCAAAGTGACGCATGCACAACTCAAATCTGCACTCTCCTTACATTGGGCAGTGCCTGCCTCATTCACCAGCAGCACATGTGGGTGTGGCAGGCAGCCTACAGTGTTTGGGTGCGCCGCTCTAATTTACCCATGTAAAACGTTGTCACACATTAGTTCCGCTTTTGGCCCTCGTGTGTAAAATCAGAATTGTTTTTTTTAATTATTTGGTCATAATGGGGGGCCACAGGTATGGCCAGTGACATTTCCTCTATGTAGAACCGCCACTGCGTTTGTGAATGTCAAGGACCCTTCCTTGGTAGGACTAATCCTTCCAAGTCAGGTCCTTCCGTGCTGCATGTAGTTACCAACACTGATAGGATATAATATAAGGTGACCAGATGTCTCAGACAAAATCCGGGGACATTTTCAGCTTAAAAGCGTAAATACCTCCAAAACACGTCATGTTTTTATTTTTGTAAAACTTAAAACGGGGACACTAGACCTAGAGCTATTCTCATTAGGCTAACCTGAGGCTAACCTTTCTGTTAAAGATTAAGATCATTTTTTAAAAACAAAGGTCCGCAAAATTGCGTTCGCTAAACCCACCAGACTCCATGTAAATAATCAGTGATTTTAGCATCGGAAAATACGGCTTTCTGAAACATCTGAGGTCTGAGCTGCGCTGCTCGATCGGCTCCGTTTGGTCAGAGTTTTTTCTTTCATTCCAATTTCGGGTCTGTCAGTCACAGTGAAAACCGGGGACATTTCCGGGGACAGATCCAGCCGGGGACAGGTCACCAAAATTGGGGACTAATATCTAATATAACCCTAATATAATACAACCAATAATCATTTTCTCTTATTCATCTCATGTCAACAAATGAACTTGTGGGAGTTCATGTTTGTAGTGGTCACAACACTTAAGGATAACATAAGGAGAATTGCATCAGATAATCTTAATTACATTAAGCTTACAGTAGCTAACAGTTTACAATAGCTTGTAGTTTACTGCATACATGTAACATTAGCTCATTGTCCAGTAGCTTCTAGCTTTCAAACAAATGCTGTGCAAAATATGATCAGCAACTACAGAAAGGTAAACGCTAACAATATTAGCCACCACAGGCAGTATTACAGTGAGGCTCAAAACTTTGGGCACCCCAGGTAAAAAAAAAAAAAAAATTGAATTAATGTGCATAAAGAAGCCAAGAAAAGATGGAAAAATCTCAAAGGCATCAAATGACAGATTAGACATTTGTATAATATGTCACAAAAAGTTAGATTTTATTTCCTTCATTTACACTCACAAAATAACAGAAAACAAAAAATGGCTTGGGCACCCTGCAGCTATAGCTAACACTAATTTCTAAATCTCTAACGTAACGCATATACAGTAATCGCATATAAAAAGAGATGAAAAGGCCACCGGAGATTAAACTTTACAAACACAAATGGCAAAAAAGACAGCAACCTAACAGCTTAATGTTAAATGATAGGTTCAGTTAGCTAAAGTTAGCTCAGGGTGCATCTACCATATCATTATTATAGCAATTTGTAGCAGCATTAAAGCGTTAAGCTTTACATTGATGTAAAACTTTACCAGTGATATCAAATGTACGGCAAACACTTAAGATACTTCCATTTAAATCATTATGTCGCCGCCACTTCAATTCCCGCTTAGGTCCACCTTTTATATTTTTTAACGAGCCGGCAAACATTGGATTGTGGGTGATTTGGGAGCGTGAAGGATACACATATATGCATCCTTTGCTATCTATGGGACGTTCTCTGAACGAAGGACTCAGTCCTTGAAGGAATTCTCTATTGGAGGATCCTCGACACTGGAACAGTCCTTCGGACTTCAATGACGTAGCATCCTCCAAATTCTGGCTTCGGAGGATCCTTAGTTGACATTGAGAAACGGCTGGACCGGATGAAATACTAGCTTTTAGCAAGTCCTATTTCTGCTGCATCAATTTTTAAACACTTTTTGTTAACTTGTCCATCGTGATTCTTACTGTACGTACACACTGCCGCCGACTTGAGCTTCTAAAATTACAGGAAGTCATTCCTTTTCAATGAAAGCTGGCTTCTCTCAGCTGCAAGGAGCCGCAAGTTTGCCGGCGTCGCGTTTTGAGCGACCACAGCGTCAATCAGAAAGTTCAAAGTAGGTCAACTTTATGGTAATGGGCTATGACGCGGTTCAGAGGCAAACAAATCAGAATATAGATGTCCTTCATGCTGGCTGATTCCGGAGAAGTATATAATGTAAACTTTAGCCCTACCAAAACAGTAGTTCGGAGAAAATCACTGTTGCTGGGTTTCCTTTCATTTATGATATGATGTTGTTTGCATATAGGGAACCAGTTACAAAAGAACGAGGCATGGGATAAAATAGCTGGGATAGTTGGTGTCTCCGGTGAGTTGACGGAGTGCTGATTAAAGCATGTAAAACATGTCCTAGTACAAACAAAATATAGGTATGAACCTGAAAATGCTATATAATAGTAGCCCTTTAAGAAACAGTACAAAATCTAATTATTTACCATAATAATTAATTTGATCATTGTTAGCTGTGTTTGCCCTGCTATGACATGTCAAAGTGACTTGCTGTGAATAGAGCCTATTAGCTCTAAATCCAAAGTGACTGCCTCATGCAGACAGTGCTGTTGACTCGTAGGATGCTGGGGCCAAGATCAGACGATTCACTGCGGCAATAGTTTTTCTTTAATGCCAAGTGCTAACAGCCGCCACAGACAGCTGCTGGCTGGGAGTATGAAGACTAGCAGCACATTTCTGATCCCGAGCCAAACCCAAAACATGGCTCTAAATCAAACAGACCTTTAATTGAATGCCTGTTATGGTGCGCTACTCAAAGTGTGATCTTTGAACTTTATGCATATAGCTGCTCCTGTTTCCTTGTACTTCTAGATGGATGAATAGCAAATTCAATTTGAAGTCTTTATTTCAGTAAGTTCTCATCCTTTTAAGATCCAAAGTGTTCCGTGCTCCGTACCCAACTGACAGACACACTTTTACGGCTTAGAGTTACGGTAGAAACCGCCAAAAACAACAACCTCGCCACCCAACGAAAAGACACACTTCCTAGTCTTAGAATTACGGTAGGAACCGCTAAATATAGCACTACCTTGCCGTCCTCTTAACCCGACTGAACACATTTTATTGGCTTAGAATTACGGCAACAATCGCTAAACACAGTGCAAACTCACAGTCTTCTCTTCCCAATTTACAGCCCGCCTCTCTTAATATAACTCACCATTGCCGGTTACGGCCGCTGAACAGGCTAACGTTACATGTTGTAAACAACCATGACCCACTTGCGATAACGTTAGCAGCTAGCATGGTTGGGATTGCGGCTGTATTCTTGCAATATCAAGAGATCACAGGAGAATCGCTGGATCATTTATCTAAAACCATCTTGTCATAGGGTGACCAGACATCCCCGGTTTCCGGGGACAGTCCCCGGTTTTGGTGACCTGTCCCCGGCTGGTTCTGTCCCCGGTTTTCACTGTGACTGACAGACCCAATATTGTAATGAAAGAAAGAAAACTCTGACCAAACGGAGCCGATCGTGCAGCGCTGCTCAGAGCTCAGAGATGTTTTAGAAAGCCGTATTTTACGATGCTAAAATCACTGATTATTTACATGGAGTCTGGTGGAGATATGCTGCTCTATACACGCTAAAAGTAGTGATTATTTACATGAAGTCTGGTGGGTTTAGCCAACGCAATTTCGGACATTTATGTTTTAAAAATGGATCTTAATCTTTAACAGAAAGGTCAGCCTCCTTAGAAATAATTTCCATAATGTTATCAGACACTTAGAATATTAATCTGAGTCTGTCAGCAGCATAACGAGCACTTTGTGAACGTAAATACAAACTGGACAATTATCCCATTAACTTCCATTGTAGTTTTCTACATGAGAAAACAATGAGATCTTGTGAAATGCATCAATGTCAAAGGGAAATATGTCCTCAATAGTTTATATTGTCTCCGATACTCAATGAGCTGTTGCAGAAACAAGCCTGAAGCAATAAAGCAAAAGCTGTCAGATAAATGTAGTTCAGTAAACATTACAGCAGGGGTGATTCTAGGATCAGACCTTTGAGGGGGGGGCAGCAGCCCCTAACGAGAACAGCTCTAGGTCTCGTGTCCCCGTTTTAAGTTTTACAAAAATGTTTGAGGTATTTACGCTTCTGAGCTGAAAATGTCCCCGGATTTTGTCTGAGAAATCTGGTCACCTTATCTTGTCAGGCTTCAAGGGAATGTGTTTGTGTCTGAACAGCATTGAACAGAATCAGTCAACGTTCTAGGAGCTACTTGCAGCTACTGGCGTGGTTTAATTCTGTGAGGCAGCCGCGACTGTTCGTTAAAAACTACAATGGCGGAAAAGATAGACAGAAAGTTGATCCCAATCATATGCTAGGTATTTTATCCCGTGTGCCTGCCCTTTCCCAAACAGTTTCCAATGACAGCTTCTCAGATGGTTCCGTATTAGTCTTTATCCTTGATGTTCCACTTCCGGGATTGCTTTGGTGCTGCAGGAAATTTCAACGGATACATTTATTTCCACCAAGGTCTGTTTCCTTCCGCTTTGTAATGTTAAACTCTGCTGGCTTTATGAGGACTATGGCTGACTGCTCCTCAGATCTCTGCAGGTTAAATTGACACAGTTAGCTAGAAGAGGTCCAGCTCCTTATCAAATTATTAAGAGATCATTCTAAAGTAACAAAAACATGATTTTTTTTTAGGGTGATTCTACACTATTGAAAACAGTTATTATAATCCATTTCTACTGAAAGATTGCCCCAAATCCTACACACTAGACCTTAAATAATAATAATAATAATAATAATAATAATAAATGTATACTTCATGCATATAGAACATGCACAAAAGAAAAAATGTGAAAAACAGCAATAACAAATATTGGCTTACTTACTAGTACAAATTTATTAACAGCAGAATGTACTTGAAATGAAAGTACTCATTATGCTGAGTGACTAATACAATATTTGCCTTTGAAATGAATAAAATGGAAATAGTCAAGTACCTCAAAACTGTACTTTATTAAATGTACATAGTAATATTCCACCACTGGGTTATAGTGCTTTTACACTGAAAACAGCTGCCTACTATGTGAAACAAAAACAGTAAAAGCTGCAAATCTGAGGGGAGCTGCCGATTTAGGTGATAATTCTCTGTAGGTTCATAACTACAAGCGATCCCATTTTAAATGGGTTTCACATTGTCATTTGATACATTGATTATAGCCACTGAAAGAAAAAAGAGGGACCGAAGAATGCAGAGTCCCACAGGCAAGAAAACAAGAGGCAAATAAAAACAGAAGAAAAGAAGTCATCACTGGTCCGGTGCATTTGTTTCATCATTACTTTGATGTTAATCAGGTTAATGTTTTTCTTTTGGAGTTTAGCCTTATTTGCAGTCGTTAGTTTAGCATGAATTTAACATCTGGGTGTGTCTACCACTTATTATTGTAAATGAGAAAGTAGCATTAACATAGCAGATGGCTTGATACTTGTGTGTGAATACATTTAAGAAGCAATAATCTCTAGCTCCATGTCTCTTTATGGCTTTTTGCTTTGCCCCACTACGCCTCACCCATCATTTACAGTTAAAGATCTTTCTCAGCACGTTAAAACCTCAGAGCCAAAAATAATAACTTTACAATTTTTTCAACCTTCAACCAATGTTTCCCACACCTTGCAACAAGACACTCCTTTGATAGGTTTATATCAAAGTTGCAATCAAGCTAAAGCGGTTTAAAGTTCCTCTCTCTGTGTGATTGGCAGAAGAAGAAAAGAAGAGTCATAAAATTCATCCCACCAGATGTCTATGCTTGATGTTATAGATGGATTACTCATTTGAATCAGTTGTGCACTCCTCAGTCTAATCATTTAGAACGGGTCCCACATGTTATTTGCCGTGTTCCAAATCAATTTTGTATCAGCATTGGGATTTTGGGATGCTGTTCATTTTGATTCCTGATGTTACGTTCTCTTGCAATAGTTTTATCTTTTAAAATTGAAAAATAATCCTCTCGCCTTGTTTGTTCCCCAGTCAGGGGTCTGTTGTAAATCCATTATTGATAGCATGTTCTGATCAAAGCTGCACACTCGTCCTTCTAGTTATGTTAGTGTGTGAAGACATATTGCATAATACTGACTCTCATAGGCAGTTGTGAGAGAAGATGTTCAATGTGTCTTATTTTCCAAAACATAAATTCAGGTTCAGTAGAAATTTAGAATGTAGATGGTTTTTATGCAGTATTCATGTCATATTAGATGTGGAAGAATTTTGATGCCATAAGGAGGTTGGTTGGAGTGGTGGGACGTTCAAACAACACAGGACTTTTACCCAGGAGACCGGGAATTGTATCCCGTTCTTGTCCCACGTGTCACTGAAATGTACATTTTGTAACACCACCCAGGTTTATTTCCAAACCTAACTTTCCTGTTCTTGTGTCGCATGTCAACTAAAACGTACGTCCCAACCCAGAGCGTCAAAAAGTGACGCGAAGAGTCCCAACCAAGCGTGTCTAAAGGACGCCAAAGGAGACTTTTTGCGTCAGTAACAGACGCCAAAGGCACCTGACCAAGCGTCGCTTTTTGACGTGCTGGGAGTGAGACTGTTGATTGAAACAGCTAGCCAGTGTTAAAAGAGAAATAAAACACAATATACTCACAACATGCAGTTTCACTCTCATTATGTAAGCTTGGCCTGTGAGCATAGGACAAGTATTTAAAATCCAGAAATGTTTACATCCATGGTTACTAGCTTTTAGTTTACTTTTCTACCATTGCTAGTGTTTTGCTGCGTATCTTGGCACGCTACCACCACTTACAGTTTAATGGAATATTATGGATGTATGGAAAACCAATCCAGGGGAGTGGGGAGGGGCAGCTGTAGCATACGCATACGCTTAAACCGATCATACTCTTTCAGGTGTATACATGCAGGAATACCCTGGTCACTGAATGAGTTCTCTAGGTCTTTTAAGTGGGGTAAGGTTTTTTATGCCGTTGAAATTGGTATTTCCTCATCCTGAATATAATAGTTTAACTGCAGGAAATCAATTTGTAAACGCACTGACAGAGTCCGCCTCCCCTTGTCCCACCGATCAGAGTCAAGGTTTCTTTTTTTGTCTTCCTTAGGAGACATTTGTGTTTTTCCTTTGTTCAACAAAGGGTTGAAAGCACGCTGAATTGCTAGGCCTTTTTATTTAAACCAAGATTGCCCATTGCCACATCCAGAAGTTCTGATGACACAGCCGTTGCTTGATGTGTTTAAGGGGAACGATCTGTAATACAAGACGGTTATCAGGGACTTTGTCAGCTGGTGTGAGCCCAACCAGCTTCAGCCTAACACCAGCAAGACAAAGGAGATGATCGTCGACTTTAAGAAAACACCCCACTTCTCACCGGTGAGCATCCAGGGATCTGACATTGATGTAGTGGAGAGCTACAAATTCCTTGGTGTTCACCCAAGCAGTAAACTCAACTGGACTGACAACACCCATGAGTCACCTCCATCTGCTGAGGAGACTCAGGTCCTTTTTAGTGTGCAGGACTCACCTCAGGACTTTTTATGACTCTGTGGTGACATCTGCCATCCTTTATGCTGCAGTCTGCTGGACCCCAGCTCGGACAGGGGCAAGAGCATACTCAATAGACTGATCAGGAGAGCAAGCTGTCCTGTACTGTCCTCTGGATGCCATAGAGAAAGTGGGGGAGAGAAGGATGTTAGCTAAGCTGACAACCATCATGGACAACACCTCTCACGCCTTACATGACACTGTGGGGTTGATGAGCACAGCAGACTCCTTCTGCCCCCCCCATTAATTCAGTACTTTTTGCACATTGTCTGTTGGTTTGCTTTTTACTCTGGAAATACTGCTGCTGTCACAAGGGAATTTCCCCATTGTGGGATGAATAAAGGTACTATCTAATCTAAATATGTATTTTTCTATATTGTCTTGGTTGCACCTAGTTGGTATTTTGGGCATCTATAAAAGAGCCAGTTGCTTTCAGAGGACAATGGTGTCAGTGCACCTCAGTTGGTGTCATATATGCAAGTTGATAAATGTCACAGCTGGTGCTTTGCATTTTAACACAGTCTCATGCGTCTGTTATGAATTTTTGGTCACTTTTGGTCAAAATGACACCTAGGAGTGTGTGTGAGTCAAAATTGCATGCATGTGTTAGGATTATAGAGCCTTGGGAAGAGGCAACCAGCCACCTAGCAAACACACAAAGGACCTGCATGACCAGTTGAGCAAATTTCACACATGAGTGCGCACGTGGCACTCATGCAAAATATGAAGGCCGCAGCCAGCTAAATGTGTAAATATCACATGCATGTACACAGCAACACACACCTCTGCATTCACTCACACAGAGCCAGCGATGCCGGATGAGTAAATATCAGCTGTGAACAAAACATTTCTGGGGACGCAACCAACCAACAGGCTGCATCAGCGGCGAACTCCAGAGGGTGCAAATAGGCCTCCAGCACTCATCAAGGTGCTACAAACCTTGTGGGTATAAATAAAGGAATGAGCAAACATATCAGACCCCTTCCATTATCTTTTACTCTGACTATTATTGCCACTATTCATCTCAGTCCCAACCGGCCCATCAGATACCGCCTACCAAGAGCCTGGGTCTGTCCCAGGTTTCTTCCTAAAAAGGGAGTTTTTCCTTGCCACACTGTTGCTTGCTCTGGAGAAAACTACTAGAACTGTTGGTTCTTATAAATTATGTGGTCTAGACCTACTCTATCTGTAAAGTGTCTCAAGGTAACCCTTGTTATGAATTGATACAATAAAATTTAATTAAAAGACATGGGAAAACATAGGTGCAGGTGATAACTTTACCAATGCTTATGTTTTTTTATGAGTGTCCCAATAACTAAATGGAATTTGGTCATTGTTCTTGTATTATTTACACCTGTTATTTTCCCACTGTGACATGTCAAAATGTCTTCAGTGAAAAAGGCCTATTCTGAGAACAACTTTGTAGATAAAGCATTTGTTTCTGTGAGGAATTAAAAGATTCTTTTCCACGACTACACCTATGTTTTTTTAAGTTGTGCAATTACCGCATCCCAAATGTTTCCAACAACATTCAAACCCCAAGAAATCTAATTTTTTCTTTTCCGTTTGAAATGTCCAGGGTTGCGTTGTGGTCTATAATGGCAGAAACGGAGACCTTTGGAAACAATGACTCACACGCCCTTGTTTGTTTCCTGATTGGGTCTCATCAGTCCAGACTTGTCATTCCCTGATTCATGACTCATTGCTGGGCGAAAACTAACATCAGCCCTGACTACCGGTGGTTAATTCAATTCTGTTGTTGTTGTTGTGTGGTTACATTCTGCCATGGTTGTGCACCAGTGGTTGGACAAATCACCATCCTTGACTTGCTTTGGCAAGCGTTTTATTTATTTTTTTAAAGTGCCTGCCCTGTGATGATGAGGAAGAAGGACCCAAAAGCAGAGAAGGCAGTAGGCAGGCAGAGCTTCACAAGGCTTTATTTTACAAAAAAAAACAAAGTCCACAAAAACACAGGATCTAACAAAACCCACACAAAGTCCCTAAATCCCAAAACAATCCCAAGAAGGTCCAGGGGGAACGCAAAGCAAAAACAGAGAACGACAGCAGGGGAAGGCTCATGGTGAAAACCAGGTAGAGGAACAACACGTAGCAAACTTCTGACAGGCCGATGACAAGCATGGCACAAAAGACAACCGGAATACAGAGGTTAAATACAAGAGGTAACGAGGAACAGGTGATACATCAGGCGAATCACATTAGGGCGGGGCAGGACAATCAGACAGGCAAGAAGTAAAACTAGAGACAAGACGAAACAGAGACCAACCTTCAAAATAAAACAGGAAACCGAACATACAGACACTCACAGGGGAATAAAAGAGACTATAACACAAGACCGGGGGAGGAAACTAAGACACAAACACAAGGAGATGAGACAGAACCAAAAAAAACAAAGAAGGAGAAAAAGAAACCAAAGCAAACACCCAAACCATAACATGCCCTTTTCCAAACAGTTTCCAATGACTGTTTTTCAGATGGGTCTGTGTAACAAACCATCTGGCCCGTCAGGTTACCACAGTGCTACTGGTAATCAAAAACGCCTTATGGTTCTTTTATTTGGAAGTCTCAGTAGTTGAACGGCGTAATCCTTATAGATTTATTGTCAGTGTTGTGTCCCAACAGCAAACCCATATGCCAGGCAATCTCTCTTTGCCACAACTTAGCAAGGAAACACCGGCCATGGAAATACTAACACACATACAAAAAAGATTTTTTGGAAGATACCCACTTAAGTTTTGCACAGAATGAGGATTGTAGATTGTGTCCACTTTAAGCTTGCATACAGGCAGAATACTAACAAGGCATATGTCTGCAGCTATTGGCATGATGGAACTGCACCTGAACCCATAACATATCTCTGTCTACATATGTTAAACTGTCTTTTTATGAGTAAATCATTTTTGGTTGAATATGGTAAACAAGGTAAATGATCATTGTCTCACACACACACACACACACACACACACACACACACAGATCTGCACTCTTCTTTATGAGGCTGTTAATGCTTCAGAGGTCAGAAGTCCTTCAATCCATTTTTAGCCCAGTGGCAAAATCACAAGCAGTAGGCAGCATAAATCAGTTGTATTGCTCCTAATTAATAACCAGTTGGATCACTTTGGGATATTTTTGAGTTCCAACAATAGGAAGTTAGGTGGTGGTGTTGGGAGTATGCAAAGAAACATGCTGATGTTGCAGCATAGATGCAATCAGTAGTGTGTCATTATGTATGGATGAATATTAACAAGGCCATGTAATAAACAAAAGCAAATTCTTATTTTTCATTTTTCATTTGCCTTTAAGCACTAAAAATACAATTGTGTATATTGTTTAATGCCAAATTCTCATATCTTTAGACAGTATTTTTGAAAGCTGTTATAAACCAGCTGCATATGTGCACAAACCAAACAGATAACCTGGAGAGGATGACATGCTGTACACTCCACAAGGAGAACATCCTCCTCCCTTGAGTGTGCCACCTAATTGAACGCTAACTGCATAAGAGCTGGATTTCATTAAGGCAGCGAGCATGAAGGATAGATCTCTCTCATATCTCTGTTTTAATTGCCAGCTTTCCTTTATAATCAGATTAGCTGGAGAGAGCAGTGAAGAGCCAGATAAAACAAAGGAGTAATTGAATTAGAGGCAAGGCAAGAGGGAGCACGAGGGAGATGCAGAAGAGGTTGTTTTTGAGAGAAACAATATTACTAGTTGTGAGTGTTGGAGATCAGAGAGACAGAAAAAGTCAAGTGGGTGAGAGATGTTCACTAATAATCTCCCCTCTGATGACGGCGGTGTTTTTGGCCAATTTACAGTCGTGCCAGGTTTTCCGTGACAATGTTGGTTGGAGTTTGGGCATCACAATTCTGTTTATTATAGGGTTATCGTTATGGCAACTGCTCTGTTCGCCTCTTGAGAAGATTGTTGTTATCCAACCTACTCATCATACTGATGAAAGGAAATTGAGATATCTATGATGGTCTGAGCAAAAGTAAAAACTGCTCTGTTTGATCTGTATGGATTATAGATGATGTAAAAATGATGGATGTAGCAGCAATGATGTCACCCATTGCTTTGTGGACTGCCGTTTGAAGCTTTGGCAAACTAATGTTGTTTATGGTTGCAAAGGCCCTACACTCTCAGAAATAAAAGGTACAGAAAAGTAAAAAAAAAAAAAAAGACTACAAATGGCTCATCGCTGGGGTGGTACCCCCGACGGGAACAACCTTGTACCATATTAATTGGGTACAAAGAAGTACCCATACAGTTTGTGAATAAATGTGCCAAGTATGCTTACTTCAACAACAAAATTGCCACAAAAAATCCACCAAATTAGTCTTCAACAAAACAACTCACTTTGGATGAACAAAGCTAGTCCCATGCTTCGTCCTTATACGTGTGTATTAGGTTTCAGGAGTGACAACGGAAGCGTCCAGATCCGATTCAGTTTATAGTAGCAATATGACCACTCACCTGCAGCAGGTCACGGAATGAAAGCACAAATGTGTGTCCATAGTAGCCTATAGGCTATATTCACCAGCTCCACCACTTTCTGAATGTAAAACTACATCCACCATTTCATGTCCTATACTATTGGATTAAGTGACCAGCGCAGACCTGATTAATATAAACTCATCTCACCCCATCCGTGGAGGTCTGAAGGAAGCTTTGAGGAACACATTTGTGCTTTCATTCTGTAACCTGCTGCAGTTGAGTGGTCACATTGCGCCTATAAACTGTGAAACGGTCGATTGACGTAGGGCCTGTTATGGTTGGGGTCCGGCTGGCCGTGAGTATTTGTTTTGTTTTCTATTTTTCTGAGTTTTCTATTGGCCTGCCCTGTATGTCCCTGTTTTCTTTTTGTTTCTCACGCTCCCTCCTGCTGAAGCCAGCTGACTACACACACCTGAGTCTCATCCATAATCACCTGCTCCCACCACTCACACTTGCCATCTCCAATCAACAAAGTTTATCAACCCCGGCTCTCCAACTACTCTTCGCTTCATCGTTGCTCACACTAGTGAAACTCTCTGCAAGCTTTGTTCTCTCTCGGCCAACAGGGGTCACAACACATGCAAACGCCCCAACACCTGCATATTCAGAAAACGCTTCCATATTCAAAAAACATCATCAATTTCACAACTCACATGTGAACCATCACGGCCACCGTTAAGTACAATGATTTGCTTGGATATCTTTAAACAGGGTAAATATGAGAGCTTATGAAAAGGGAGTTGGTGTTGCGGTGTTATAGTTGAATGAAACTCAACACTTGCCTTGTAGCAGGATCAACATCTAGCACTTGAAATGTGTGCGCTTTGTGTTTATTATATTGCATACTTGTGTTGGGTTGTGTGTTGATGGATGTGAGTGCAACAGAGCTAGCCGTGTTGGGTTGTGTTGCTTTGAGCAGGACAGGCCTTTCCATGTCCAAAAACATTAAAACAGTGTTATATGTTTCACAAAAAAGATGTGATGGACAATTGCAAAAAAACCCTCAAGGGGCTTAGTAAGTGGCAATCTCCATAGAAACAATTATATTTAACAATTTAAAAACATTATACTGTATATTCTTATGGAAAAAAAAACATAAACAAAAACAAATTCTTTGTAGAAAACGATTTAAAAATACATTTAGAGCACAAACTCATATGGAAAATTCAGACCAAGTAATATTTGAAGGGACTTGGCCTGCTTTTTGAACAAGCCTTTAAAAGATGGTCTAGCATTAAGCCCAGGTGTACCATCTCTCCATCCACTTATTTTTCTATGGAATAAATAGCACATTGAATTTTATCAATACTCATGCATTATGGGTATATACACAGTAACTGGTTGTATACATTTTAGAAATCCCCACATGTTCAAGTATTGCATGGGCTACATGACATTTTTGCAAAAATGCTAATTTAAAAATGTATCATGCATAATTCCTAAAATAATTATTCTATAATATTGAATTAAGTGATGGATTCTATACATTTGAAATGTAGTATTTAAATGTTTGTTTAAAAAAGGTTGTTGTTTAGTGTATTGTACATCTTTATATAGACTTTTTACCTACCTGAAATGTTTTGTGCTGGTCTACTTGGCTTAAAAAAGCAATTCAAAGGGGGTACACTATTGAAAAAGGTTTGAGAAACACTGCCATAGATAACAAGACCTTCAGACGACATAGACGCTATTGTTAAACTGCGATAAACACACAAACATGTCTTTATCACATGTGAGGACCACATTCTTTGAGTTCTTTGTGAGGGCCACCACTTCTAGAGGAGTTGGAATGGTGCAAACAACAAAGTCAAATAAATATTTTACTTCTATAGTTGTAAAGAGAGAAAGGGAATAATATGCAGCAAAGTTCCGCAGGGAGGTGCCAAACCCAGGCCCGCTGCGCTGAGGAGAAAACCTCCACACATGATTGTCCGCTCCACCTGAGCTATCTGGGCCCCTATGGTAAAATATTTAAAGTATTGTTGCATACTACTTCAAACCCGTTCAATGACTTTCTAATGCCGTAAGACTTAGTGAAACACTTAACACAAGAATTAATACCAGGATAGATTTATTTAACTTGAATATAACTTGAGTGATAACAACAATCAAGCTTAATTAGTTGACTGGAATGAGTAGTTTGGACATCTGTCACAGTTGCAACTGGAAAGTTGTAAAGAACCAAGTGTACAAGTCCATCACGTCTCAAAAAAGGAAGCTGATGTGTTTCATTTTCAAATAATATTTAACAGCAGCTGGATCAGTATTATCTTTACAAAACTGTTTAAGAAATCCCATGACCCAGCTCTTAGTAGTTTGCTAAATATCTGCACTCACTTTAGATGACAGTGAACTACAGTTATTGAGTAATTTCCATATGTTGGTTCTTTGTTGTTTTAACAGAAGCTTGGATGTTCATATTGTGGAATGTTGAGTTGGCATACTACTTATAATACTTATAATGACTATTACTTCTATACAGTTTGGTGTGCAGATGTCAGTCTACTGTGTGCAACTTGGTTCTGATTGAATTCATGGTCCTTGACCCAGAAGGGAAAATATTAAAGAAGTGGACACATTGTCACACAAGTTTCTCAAAGATGGGGCCTAAATATATCTTAGGTCTTAAAGCTAGTAAACATGAAATAAGCATAAAATTCTCAATGCAAAAATAACCATTACATTGATAGATTGAACTAATTGGTAGTGAATCAGGCTATGTGAATATTTTTGTCAAGTTTTTCCTTCCAGTGTACACAAACTAATTCAGAGTATACAGGCAAGTTCAGGTTGTTATGAGCTCAGTTCTGTTGTTTTTTTTAGTGGTTTATGAAATTTTTAATTTGCAAAAACAGATTTCAGTTTGCATTTATTTATTTATTTAATTTAAATTGTATTATACATATTTTTAATATTTTATTAAATGATTTTGTGTGGACTACAGGTATCACCAAACACTTGTTTGGTGATACCTGTAGTCCACACAAAATCAATTTTAAGAATTGTTTCATCTGTTTTTGCAAATTAACTCATTAACTCATATTTCTGTTCATTAACAGTTGACTGTTTAAGGATGTTCTAAACTCAGTTCTTAGTAGTACTGGATGTTGGTGCACAACAATTGTACTCACAATTGCCAATAAATAACTTTAAACTTCACTTTGGATATGACAATCCGTTTTATTTAAAATAAACAAAACTAATCAAACAAAATAACTACTCTTCTTTTAATCTTACCACGTTATCATACACGTAATCATGGTAAAAAAAAAAAACTTTGACCTTGCTGTGCGCAACACAGCTGAACCAATTACGCCACATTTAAATGAACTTTTCCACCTCTAGCGTCACACGCTGGTCACCAATGAAATGGCTCCAACACTGGTTCTTCTTTAAGTTCCTTGAAGCCCATTTCTTTACCAGGAACTCTCTGCAGAGTGGTGAACTGTCCCAGCTGTTGTCACACCGCTGCTTTATGCCTGAGATGACATCTTTTTTGGTAGAGAAACTGTTGATCCGTAGCTGGAAAAAACAAATCACAAGTGTATCACTTTTTCAGTGTGCACACAGATGCAGCTTTGAGGAGAATGGCCTGCCATGGAACTTGCTAGGAAGTTGTTTCAATATTGTGGAGATACTTGTCATACTTGTCCCTCTCCCTGGTGTTTTTTTTTGTTTTTGTTCTGTTCTGAGTGGGTGTGGCACATCACACACCTGAAGCAGATCCAGCAATCACCGCTCCTGTCTTAAACCCCGGCTATCCAACCAGACTCTGCCAGATCGTTCGTTCACCCACAGTGGTAATACTCGCTACTGCCAGCTCCAGTGCGTTTGTGGAGTATCTTTCTCTGTTTTCTCAGATTTAAGCTTTATGATTTTAGTTTATGATTTTTGCTCCTACTTCAGATCTGTTTCAGTCCAGTAAGCCCAGTCTGCCTGCACGAGCCTAATTGTTTTTGTTTTTTTTCACCTGTCTGCCCGCTCTCAGTCCCAAAGATTTTGATTTGCACCATTTTTCTGTTTTCTGTTCTATATTAAATAAACCTCTATTCCTGTTTCCCAACCTTCCTCCATGACCACTCCTGAATCTACTACCAGCCTAACCGACACTGGTTTTTAAATTAACGTGGTTATATTTCCCTTTAATGTGTCGTGAAATGCCCTGCCTAGATTTACAATACAGGACACTATGCTAATGCTTTTGCTTATGTAAACAGATTGTGTTTCATCATGTTATATATTAAAATTTAAAAATAATGTTTAAAGACTAAGTAACCAAATTGATAAAGTATAAAGCCAATCCAGTAAATCAAAAACCAGACAAATCATGGTTATTCATCTACTTGATGCAAAAATACAGTAAATCTTAAGTGATCCTAAATGCTAAGTGATAAATTCAGTTATGCAATATTGCATATGTTAGGATAATGCAGCAAGATATATGAACGGATATATCTTGGTATAAAATATAGAAATGTGGAAGTTGCCAATTTTTTGATTTTCTTTTTGGTTTACGGTGTCTTATTGCCTGCCTTATTTATTGCTTATCTGCATACTGTGATTTCTGTGAAGGATGGCTGTATTCACACACTTAAAGCTGCAGTAGGGAGTTCTGAGAAAACGTGCACACCTTACAGGTCCCTCCCTCTTGCTCTCTGCTGCGCTACAGCTCCTCCCCTCCACAGCTCCTCCCCCAGAGCAGAGCCTGCCGTGAACGCGCAGCCTAGTAAGCAGGGCCACCGATGCTTTCCACATCCTCATGGACAATACAGGGGATTTATTCTGAGGAGGGTATAGCTGTTTGGTGCTGTGCTTTTAAAACTTTTAATACTTCATGTAAAAAAAAAATGCTTATTTAAAATATTTCTATTAAAAGTTATACTTTTTTTTTTTCAATAACAGGGTTTAAAATTATTTTTTATGTAATCGCTCATTTGTGAGAACAAAAGCAGCACTTTACACAGTACATTACTGAATTACCTTTTGGATCAATTTAAAACACTAAACTTTAAGTATGAATGATGAATCACTGAGGAAGCTCACTAAGCCAAGGAATAACAACATCTTAGAAATATGTGTTAGGTTTTATTTTGCATATGGGTAAAATAAATCAGCTTTTTTTGGAAAGTTCTCCTGCACAAGGAAATACTGAACATCTTGATTTGGACTGAAAGACGATTCCTTCACGTGCCTCTGTGTCTGGGGCAATGTCTGACCTGTTGAAGGAGCATAAAGAATTTTTATCAGACATTTGATTTACAAGTTACATCCTGAGGGGGAAGAAAACGTGTATGTTTAAAAATAATCAAAAAGAATTCTGCCTTGCCAAACGTTGACAGGGACAGCGCACAATTAAAGTAGTTTCACCATAGCTACATTTAATTGTGATACTACTTATTACTAAATGTAGGTATCAAAGCAATATTACTTATACTGAGGGTGAAGGAGTTAACAGGTAAAGTTAAACTTCACCTGCTAGCTACAACATTCCTGCCGTGCTACAAGCTAACAAACTAACTGTTAGACTTAGCAACAAGCTACAAAGTAAAATGAGATTTGCGCTATCACCAGCGATACTGTAACCATTGCTATCTTAGTTCTGTAGTTCTTACAAAATGAAACAAATCAAGCAGGGATACTTACATGTCAAGCAGAAATGTGGCTAGCTCTGAATCCCTGTTGAATCCTTTCAGGAGGCGTAGCTCCCTCCACCTCTGAAAAGCCGCTCCGATGTTGACCCTCTTTTTATTTCGGGCTCGGTTTAATTCTTTTTTAGCTCGCTTTTCGTCATCGGTCTTCTTCTGTTTTCCCGTCTTTGTTTTCTGAGCAGGTGACACTCAAGAAATTGGCTGTTTTCCTGAAAAGTTGTTTCTCCGTGATTAGCACAGCTGTAGCACACGGGTAATCTTAAATTTGAACAGGGTATGCGCTGTGCGGAGGAGGGGTATGAGCAGTGCGTACACGAGAGTGATCGACACTCCTCCTGGCTCTGATTGGCTGTTTTGACCACAGGAGCTTAATTTTTTTCACAGATTCTGTCTCATATTCTACTGTCAGGACATAGTGACAGTTTTAACAAATATGTAAAAAATACATTTTTACAAAAGTTACCTACTGAAGCTTTAAGGGGAAGAGTGAAATTTAAAAAAGTGAGGAAAAAAAAATACTGGCATCCGAAACTAAATTTAATCATGTAAATTCAATAAACTGTTTAAATTTCTATATAAGTGTATTAACATTTTTTTTTATATCATGACTCGATTCTCCTGTTCCAACATGCAAGGACACAGGGCACTCACTGCTCAAGTAGTACAATGGAAAGTTTAACATACTCTTTCACTAAGGTACTGGTGACATAACAGTAAATAATATAGGTTAAAGATGGATTATACAGCTTTTATACCTGTTGTACCTTTGGTAGAACAGGAGGTAAGGAAAACTGCATGATCGGATGCCACAATATCATTTCTCTATCTTAGCCCTACCCCTCACCCTTTACCCTAAGCATGGTGCGTTCATGCGAGACCCAGTGCTGTCCCAATACTCTTTTTGACCGAGGGGTAAGGGGTGTATGGCCCTTGGAACCATAGACAGTGAATTAAAAAATCAAGGGAGGACATGATCGTACTTACATATTACTGCAAAACTCTAAACTAAATTGTATGTGTTTTATTTTTGATTGGGAATATTGTGTTACGTTATATTTCATATCATTATGTTACATTATATATCATGTAACATTAATGCATTTTATTTCAGATTTAGATCATATTTAAGAAATGCTGAAACTGTGGTTTTGATATTTTTAGGTCACTTCATTGTAAGAAAGTAAAGAGCAAATATTTCAAGTTAATTTAAAGTAAGTTTGGTGGCTGTTCAGCTTGTTAGCTGATCCTCAAAACTTTCATAGTTTATACATTGACAGAGTGGTGACTACACTAAATAAAACGGAAGACGTTTGGTCTCATCGGATTTTTATTTTATTGTGATCGATATACAGTGTATGCAATAAACGCTGATGGAAACGTTATTTACCAAATACATAATGAATGCAATTAAGTTTTAGGTCATTTTACGGCTGCAACCCGCCCCAAAACAAAGAAGAAATTTTAGTTAATTTCCGCTCTGTTTGCACACATGGTGGATGTCAACAAAGACAGATGGAAGTGGACAAACGAGGAGACGAGAGACTTAGAATTTTATCAGGAACTCGTAAAGGAAATGGCCGACAAAGATTAGGACAAGCTGTGGGACGTGCTCCGGAGTAAATGGAAGGCGCTCAAACAGCGAGACATGTCTCAAAAAAAGAGTTGTCTCACAGCGGTGCCGGAGGGACAAAAAAAAGGCAAGTTGCATCTGCATCATCATAGCAATGTGTTGATAGAGTCGTCGTTCTCTTATTATAGCTTTATGTGTCACTATCAGCTGGCACATAGGCACTACAACTACAACTAAATTGATCATTAGTTGGTAGACGGCGCGATCCATTTTGTCTAGAAAAACTTTGTTCACACAAAAGTTTGCTTGAATGTTATGCGATTCAGTGCAATAATGAATGGAAACACCTTAAAATGTCTAAAATCAATTTGATTGCAAAACATGTGATGTCATTATGCACAGGTTTTTATTGGCTTTATTCACGTGAGTGTTTTTTTAACCGAACGTCGGTTAATTTGATTGACAAGTGACTAGAAACTTAGTTACTGTTCCCCTCATCTAGAGGCTCAGCCATATGCAGACCTTTCTATTTACCAAGAAAGCTAACAGTAGTGATAGTGACTGCTGTTTACATCCCACCAGATGCTAACGTTCCACATCTAAGCCAGTCAGACCATCTCTCATGCTCCTCATCCCCTAATGTAGGATACTGGATATTAAGACCTGGCCTGAGGGTGTTCTCTATCAGCTACAAGACTGCTTTGCACAAACCGAATGGGACCTATTTGAACAACAGAACTTACACACACACACACACACTTCAGGGCCAGCGACACCGCCTTCAGGTCAGGGGATAGGACCCTTTACAGCACTGCTAGAGCCGACCTGAAGAGAGGCATAAGAGAAGATCATTTCAAGAACAAGGACAAGAAGGACAGCAGTCCCACAATCACCAACACTGACGCCTCACTGGCAAAGGAGCTAAAGTGTTTCTTTGCTCGATTTAAGGTTAAAAGACCCAACTCGGACACACCAACCCCACTAGTGCGGATCGGGCCGCATTTTAGTGTCCGAGCCTGGGCTGTGTCCGACAGAGCAGTACAAACCCGACCTAGAGCAAACCCGACTGATGTTTTCTGTTCTTTAATTACGTTTTGGTAAATATTCCTATTTGGTATTATTGTTATGAGACTAACATGGTCATGTTCAGCCAATATATTATAATAAGAACCTAATTTAATAAATATGACCAACTACTGATAGTTGAAACATCCTTTTTTATTTAATAAGTGATCAAACAGATTTTAATTCAATAAGAATATTCAATAAAATTAATTTAGAAGTTATTTAAAAATGAATTTAACAATCCCAGATGCGTATTTACATATGTAATTCTCAGAAAAGTCAACATGTATAATACATTCGTTCTAATACATGTTCCTCTTCAGTTCCCTGCAGTATCTGTACTGTTGTCTGATGTTGAATGCATGGTGGTTGAATTTAACCAGCATGCCATTGCAGAGCTCGATGAGATCATCAAGCATGATATCTCACCGTCCTTTTTGATTGTCTTCTTGAAGGTTGTTTCAATGTTTTCCTCTGTGACCCACTGCATGTATGGTACCCGGGCGGAGCCTTCAAATTCCCTGGGCAATGGGGCGTTCTTCTCTTTGCATTTCCCACAGTCATTGTACATACACACTTTCTTGGTTTGGTCACAACATATCTCTGTCATCAACGTTTCCAAGTAAGGGGTGTTAAGCAAATTCATGCTGCAAAGCTTTTGAGCTACAAAGGCCAAGTTCTCGTGCAATTTGCACAAGCATTTTTCCCTTAAAGCATTGGGTGTACAATAGTGAGAATATATGGTGCTCTCTGTTCAAATCAAAAAAAGTTAAAGGAATGGCAATTCAGTGTGTTTTCAACCACTTTGTTGAACAGAGAGCGCCATTTAGTGAGATCAGAAAATAATGAGTGGTTCGCGAAGCTTCATTTGACCATCACTAGTGTACAACCCAATAGGGCTGCAGTCGGTAAAACAGAGAACAGGACACTGATTTTCTTGGATTCTCTGCCAAGGATTTCTTGTGCAGGTTCTTCAGTGTGTCCACAAGGAATCTTTTTGTCTTGTGTTACGGTCTGCTTTTCCCCGTTGTCACACGGCTGATGTTGTCTCTGGTATAAAAGGTTCTTACATTGCTATTGTATACCTCTTCCATGCAAACACAATTCTTTCTTGAGAGTATGGATTCCCTCCTACTGACTTCCGTCGCCTTTGGGTAAAGCCAAGGGTACTTTGAGCATATTTATGTAACCTGTATTTTTTATTTTTTTTTACAATGTTCCCTGTCACCAGTCTTCTTTCCTGACTATTAGTCTGCTTGTTGAAGGTGCTGCTGTAGGTCTTCAATCAATGCTTCATGGTACAGGGAATTCCTTGCACTTTGTGTGTTTCTTGGTCTTGCATGTCTTGCTTTTGTTGCTGGGGACCCTGACCTCATCAGCACCCGTTTGAAACTTTTTTTATATCACTCTTTTTCTCATTTTTCAGTTGCTAAGGCCTCTAGTAGCTCTTTCACTTTGTCCTGGAGTTTCTTCCTCTCTTTCTTGGAACGCTTTCGCCCTTCTATCTTTTGTCTGCAACATATCACACATACTGTCACACAACCATTAACAGTCATTAAAAGCGTGCACTACTCTATTAAGTTCCTGTGTGGTTGGAAATGGAAATATGACTTCATAATGTATAAAGTGTAGTTTACTATACAGCAAATTGAATCAATAGACATTTAACTGTGTACAATGTAAGGTAACTGTGGTACCACATCATAATACAGCTTAGTAATGACAGGGTAATACCATGCTAATATTTACATTATCACATGGTAATCACATATGTGCATGTAATATTGTTTAATATTGTAGATATTACAATGGCATTATTTTATTATCAAACTGTAACATGAAGTGGCACTGTGATGGTAGATGATTCTAACCTTGAAAGCCCTGGCTGTGGATCTGTGGCCTCTCTCTTGAGCCTAGATCTTTTCTATTGCTCGCTCCATCATTTTTCACCTATGTCTTTGGTCTCGCACATTTAACTCATGAACACTTTTCCTCCCATTCTTTTTCTGATTCCATCTCTCCAATTCTTTCTGAAGATGTTTCTCCTTTCTCTCAGGATCTGCATTTCGTCATGCCCAAAATTGCCTTTGTCTCTCAGCTGCATTACCTGGAGCCTTTTAACTGTAATCTGTATGAATTGAAATAATTACAGTGAGGAAAATAAGTATTTGAACACCCTGCTATTTTGCAAGTTCTCCCACTTAGAAATCATGGAGGGGTCTGAAATTATCATCGTAGGTGCATGTCCACTGTGAGAGACATAATCCAGAAATCACAATGTATGATTTTTTTAAACTATTTATTTGTATGATACTGCTGCAAATAAGTATTTGAACACCTGTCTATCAACTACAATTCTGACCCTCAAAGACCTGTTAGTCTGCCTTCAAAATGTCCACCTCCACTCCATTTATTATCCTAAATTAGATGAACCTGTTTGAGGACGTTGGCTGCATAAAGACACCTGTCCACCCCATACAATCAGTAAGAATCCAACTACTAACATGGGCAAGACCAAAGAGCTGTCCAAAGACACTAGAGACAAAATTGTACACCTCCACAAGGCTGGAAAGGGCTATGGGGAAATTGCCAAGCAGCGTGGTAAAAATGGAAGAAGCTAAACATGACTGTCAGTCTCCCTCGGACTGGGGCTCCATGCAAGATCTCACCTCGTGGGTCTCAATGGTCCTAAGAAAGGTGAGAAATCAGCCCAGAACTACACGGGAGGAGCTGGTCAATGACCTGAAAAGAGCTGGGACCACCGTTTCCAAGGTTACTGTTGGTAATACACTAAGACGTCATGTTTTGAAATCATGCATGACACGAAAGGTTCCCCTGCTTAAACCAGCACATGTCAAGGCCCGTCTTAAGTTTGCCAATGACCATTTGGATGATCCAGAGGAGTCATGGGAGAAAGTCATGTGGTCAGATGAGACCAAAATAGTACTTTTTGGTCATAATTCCACTAACTGTGTTTGGAGGAGGAAGAATGATGAGTACCGTCCCAAGAACACCATCCCTACTGTGAAGCATGGGGGTGATAGCATCATGCTTTGGGGGTGTTTTTCTGCACATGGGACAGGGCGACTGCACTGTATTAAGGAGAGGATGACCGGGGCCATGTATTGCGAGATTTTGGGGAACAACCTCCTTCCCTCAGTTAGAGCACTAGAGATGGGTTGAGGCTGGGTCTTCCAACATGACAATGACCCGAAGCACACAGCCAGGATAACCAAAAAGTGGCTCTGTAAGAAGCATATCAAGGTTCTGGCGTGGCCTAGCCAGTCTCCAGACCTAAACCCAATAGAGAATCTTTGGAGGGAGCTCAAACTCTGTGTTTCTCAGCGACAGCCCAGAAACCTGACAGATCTAGAGAAGATCTGTGTGGAGGAGTGGGCCAAAATCCCTTCTGCAGTGTGTGCAAACCTGGTGAAAAACTACAGGAAACGTTTGACTTCTGGAATTGCAAACAACGGCTACTGTACCAAATATTAACATTGATTTTTCTCAGGTGTTCAAATACTTATTTCCATCTGTATCATACAAATAGTGAAAAAATCATACATTGTGATTTCTGGATATTTTTTAGATTGTCTCTAACAACGAGTATCCGGTACGGATAAAGCACTTTTGCCGAGTACAAGTATTATACGAGTAATACGAGTCAATATCTGTACTCGGATTGAATAACACTCCGAAGCTTACCGCGCTGCGTTCTGTGATTGTCACAGTGCCCCCCCCCTACACACACACGCTAGGCTCATTCACACAAACACAGAACACTGAGAACACCTCTTTCTCTCGCTCTCGCTCTCGCTCTCGCTCTCTCTCTCTCTCTCTCTCTCTCTCTCTCTCTCTCTCTCTCAAAATCAGGTCCGCGGGTCTGTTCCGTTAATGTTTAGGGTTTTTAACTTCGGTTTGTAGTACTTACATAGTAACCAGTAGATTTCTGGTAAACGTGGGGTTTCAGACATGCTGCTTGATTTAAATGCGACTCCCGTTGCGTCTCTGCAGTCGGAAATATTGTTTTTTTTTTGTCAGCTGGCTTCATTAAAGTCAATGCAGATCTGAGAAACAGCATCTGCCCTCCCTCCCCCCTCCTCCGTCCCGCCCCCTCTCTCTCTTTCTCTCTCTGTGTCTCTCTCTTACTCACACACACACACACACTCACACATACCTGGTGTGGAAATAAAAATAACAAAAATCACACTGATCATAAAAAAATTTAAAGTTAAAAAAAGTTATGAGTATGAAAATTACATTTCATTACATTTTACTTCATAATTGCAACCGCATGTGTTGTATTCATTGTTGCAAAACTTGTTCTGTTTATAGTTTGTTTGTTACCATGACAACACCATTGATCTGAAGCTCGATTCTGTCATGTAAATAGTTTTCTAATCAGCAATAAATATAACAATTTCTGATCAACCCATATCAATTGCATGCTTAAAATAACATACCAGTTAAAGCCCCGCCCATTTCAAGACAACGCGACCCACTTCCGGGTTAAATTCTGTCCACTTCCGGGTTAGGCCCCGCCCAGTCCGAGTACAGATACGGATACAGATAATTCATGTGGTCCCTAACAGCGACTGACCCTTAAGCTCGTCCTCCTAAATAAAAACATGCTTTAAATCATAAAAGTCATTGAGAAGAACTCACTCACTGGGTGTTTCCCAATGTCAAGGAAGGATCCTCCAAAGCCAGAATTTGGAGGATGCCACGTCATCAACGTCCGCCGAAGGACCGTTCCAATGTCAAGAATCCTCCGAATTCCTCCAAGGACTGAGTCCTTCATTCAGAAAATTTCCCATATAGACAGAGAAGGATGCATATGTATGTATCCTTCGCGGTCCCAAATCACCCACAATCCTATGCGCGGGCCTTTGCCGTCTCGCTAAAAATAATAATAGCGGACCTAAGCGGGAGTTCGAGCATCACTGACGGTGAAATAATCATTTAAATGTAAGTATCTTTAGTGTGTGCCGTACATTTGTTATCACCGTTAATGTTTTACATCAATGTAAAGCTTAACGCTTTAAAGATTATACAAATTGCTATAATAATTAGGTAGATACACCCCGAGCTAACGTTAGCTAACTGAACCTGTAATTTAACATAAGCTGTTAGCTAGCTAGGTTGCTGTCTTTGTAAAGTTTAATGTACGGTGGCATGTTCATCTCTTTTAAAATGCCGTTACCGTATATGCGTAACGTTAGCAGAGATTTAGAAAGTTGGTGTTTATCACTGGTTGTATCTGTAGACGGAGGTAACACTGCACCGTGTTAACTTCACTAGCAACGTTCAACGAAGGCTGACATGTATGAGTACTTTCCCATGTAATAACGTTGTGTTGTAGCATTCATAACGTAAACATCTTTTTGTTGTTTTAACTGTCTTTTAACAGGACTAACGGAGGCGGTCACCAAGGATGGCAAAGCCAAAGACCAGCAGGGAGACAGAGGCCAAAGGAGAGATGTTGAATACATTATTTGCTATATTAAAGATTGGCATTCTAACAATAAATGCTTTAAATAAAGTGGTTTGTCTGTGTCATTAAGTTCTTGGGCGTGTGTGTATATAATATAAACTGTTTTTATGTGACCTGGACCTGGAATTATCCAGATGCTATCTGTTGTAAAACTTCGTAAGGTTTACAAGTACCTTTACTATAACATGTATTCAAACATTACTATATACTGTACACACATGTTGAATATACTTATTCAACATGAAGGGCGATCAGACACAGCTGCCGATGATGGTGTTGCTTCCAGACTGCAGACAAGGAGAAAGTTTTAGGTTAGTCATCCAACCTGTCCTGGTAAGATTACAGTTGTATCACAAGTATATTTAAGAATACAGTTAAAGTCCACTGTGTAGTTTTCTTCATTATGAACTGACAACTTTACCATTTAACACACTAACACCTACCTTTACTGTTAGCGGGTGTTTATCAATGGTGTTATGACTTTTCATACGTTTATTGACGCTTGTGTGTCTACAGTACTATTTAATCTTTCTCACTTGCAGTTTACTGCATGTCATACCTGCCCGTGGTAGCTCATTAGCTGGTAGCGTTTACCTTGCAGTTACTGATCATATTTTGCATTTCTCGACCTGTAAAATAAGCTAATGTTATGCAGTAAACTACAAGCTAATTTTAACTGCTACTTTTCTTTTTTAAAACATGTATACCTTACGAGTTATAAAAACAGATAGCATCTGAATATAATTATTGTTTGAAGTTTCCTCTGTCCAGGTCACAATTTGATGGAAAAATAGACATTGAATATTTATGTTATATACACACGCCCAAAAACTTAATGACACAGACAAACAAGTTAATTTGAAGCATTTATTGCTATAATGACAATCTTTAATATAGCAAATAATGTATTCAACATCTCTCTTTGGCCTCTGTCTCCCTGCTGGTCTTTGGCTTTGCCATCCTTGGTGACCGCCTCCGTTAGTCCTGTTAAAAGACAGTTAAAACAACAAACAGATGTTTACGTTATGAATGCTACAACACAACGTTATTACATGGGAAAGTACTCATACGTGTCAGCCTTCGTTGAACGTTGCTAGTGAAGTTAACACGGTGCAGTGTTACCTCCCGTCTACAGATACAACCAGTGATAAACACCAACTTTCTAAATCTCTGCTAACGTTACGCATATACGGTAACGGCATTTTAAAGAGATGAATATGCCACCGTACATTAAACTTTACAAAGACAGCAACCTAGCTAGCTAACAGCTTATGTTAAATTACAGGTTCAGTTAGCTAACGTTAGCTCGGGGTGTATCTACCTAATTATTATAGCAATTTGTGTAAGCTTTAAAGCGTACATTGATGTAAAACATTAACGGTGATAACAAATGTACGGCACACACTAAAGATACTTACATTTAAATTATTATTTCACCGTCAGTGATGCCGCTCGAACTCCCGCTTAGGTCCGCTATTTTATTTTTAACGAGACGGCAAAGTCCCGCGCATAGGATTGTGGGTGATTTGGGTCCGCGAAGGATACACATATGCATCCTTTTCTTTCTATGGGAAATTTTCTGAATGAAGGACTCAGTCCTTGGAGGAATTCGGAGGATCCTCGAAATTGGAACGGTCCTTCGACGGACGTCGATGACGTAGCGTCCTCCTCCTGGCTTTGGAGGATACTTCCTTGACATTAAGAAAAGGCTGCTAATTCATCTTCTCCATCCTAAGCACAATTAAACAGCACAGTTAACACTTCCACAACCATTTTATCCAGTGTTTTGAAATGCGGCAAAAAAATTCAATGACGCGAGCCCGCAATGACGTGCACTTGATAGCCTGTTCCATTGTACATGTTCTCCAAATGCTAAGGAGGACTCTGACCTGCTCCTGAAGGATCCTTCCTTGGAAGGACTAGTCCTACCAAGGAAGGATCCTTGACATTGAGAAACGGGGATTATCAGTGTCAGCATCAACTCCGTCAAATGATGTCACATCCTCTGAGTCATGATAACCTTAAAGGCATATTACACACTTTTGGACATTTTTTATGAAATGTGACAGGGCTGACCGAAAACATGGGGACAGATGTAAAATAAGATTTATTTGTAGAATTTATGTAGCATTTAATGTTTTTAATGATAACAACTTATTTTTTCTAAATAACAGTTTTCAGATTAACAGAATTATGGATGAGGTATCATTTTTCAGGATTTATAATTTTCAATAGTGTTTTTAATTAAGGATAAAATATCCAAGGACCTAATAAATTAAATATTTCTTTACTCACAGACTCCCCCCATTTAGTGTTTTTTTGTCAGTTTTTGGATTATACAAGTTGTATTCACTGTAACAACTCCAGGGGCGTATTGCACGAAAGTAGAATAAAGATATCCAGGATAAATGAAAAAGCGCAGCTTGACTTAGTGTGACCTGCTCATCGCGGCTTAATCGGTTGCACGTTTGCCGAGCCAGGATGAACAGGTGAAGCTATGTCAAGCCAGGTGTAGATAGCTGGGATAAGTGCACGTTCACGGCTTTCTCAAATAGACCACAGTATCGATCACAGATATACTGATGCAGAGATGGAGAAGACGCATGCGCCATATGTTTCACCCAATGAGCAGCAGCTTCTAATGGAAAGTAACGAGGAGGGGAAGAATATGCAAAAAGGGAAATACGGCTCTTATCAAACGGAGAGAAAAAGCCCAACATAGCGGACCCGACTGAATGTGTGAGGATGTAAAAATATATACTTAGCCTATAGTCACTCCACATTTTTATAAAGTTGTAGGCTACACTGTGTTTGAATTGCTTTAAATATGCTAGTTTCATGTTTCTGTTTTTATATGATATATGTGCTGGTTTTACTGTAAAGTTTCTTTGACTAGCCTACCATGTAAAGCACTATATAAATAAAATGTATTATTATTATTTAGCCTTTGCCTTAAAAGTGAGCAGAGGGAATTAATGTTCCTCGGGAAATGGACCCTAATGACTCTAGGCTTAATTTCAAACCCTTATTCACAAGGCGAGTTTTACAACCATATGCACAAATCTCTATAAGCTATGTCTAATTCTTTGTACAATTAATGTTCATACAGAACGATCAGAAAGGGACAACAACTAGAAAAAGGAGTAAATGACTTCAATACACGCTGTGAGCATATGTAAAACAATATTCATGTTTTTTTATTCTTCTGACAAGTGACCGCACCAAAATAAAAAGATCAAGAAGCATTGTGGTGTTCCCGGTGTGATGAATGTAAACTACACTACATACTGTACGTACTGTATATAGGCCACGTTATTGGTCCAGGGATGGGAGACTAATGGAGAAGGTTATGAAACCAATGTAAGCTATAATAAAAAACATTAGGCCTACATATTAAGGAGTAACACAAACTGTCCTTTATTAGAGAAGGATATACAACAAGAAAATTAAATCATGAATGTATTGGTCTCTGACCAGTCTGCCATTATTATCATCATCTGGGAATATTGCTGCATTAATATCGTCACACTTAATCTTCGGAGCGCGTCCTGTATAAACCTGAAGCTGAGACCATGGACGCTGCGCTGCTCATCTCTACTTTTACAGAGAGAGTGGACACTGACGCAACTCGCAGGTCTGCCGGCAGGCAGCGGCCACCGGGCAGCGGCCGCACGCCAGGCAGCCTCGAAACAGTACCGTCCCCCCGGGAAAATTGTCCCACTCCGCATCAGGGTGCCAGTGCAACCATTTCTAACCATTGTTAGAATTAACTAACTACGTGTTCGTTGAATCTCTGAGGAAGGAGGCTCGGGTCCAATGGAAGGTTAACACAAAGATTTATTAAACAAAAATGATAAGTCAAAAGCACAAGAATTACGCTGCAGCGGGCTTGAAATAGTTGCTACACCCGAAAGTTTCACATCAATTTCGCCCCGAAATCTCGTCTCCCCCCCACCTATATTCCTTCTACTCCAGGGGCGGTTCTCTTCCA
This sequence comes from Etheostoma perlongum, assembly GCA_026937815.1. NCBI lineage: Eukaryota > Metazoa > Chordata > Actinopteri > Perciformes > Percidae > Etheostoma > Etheostoma perlongum. The sequence goes on from CM049380.1 coordinate 1,479,142, forward strand.
CCTTGTGAGTAAAGTCCCTCCTTATTGGCTCTTTGTTGCCATGGTCACAAGTAGGACGAGTCTGGTTGGTTTTCTTCGCTGTCCAATTAGGAAGGACATGCCCTAACTTCGTCCCTTTGGGGTCGTTTTCCCACACAGATCAAACGTTAATTATCATGTTAGTGAGAAGATCTAACATAATACAGTGAATCAGCATTCCAATGTCTTAGCCTAGTCTTGAGACACCAGGTGGTTGCAGACAGATGGTTACTTCCCTTTTGTGAAGCAAACAGTATCTGTCTATATGTTAATAGTCTTTTGTTCCAAACCATAAGGACAGAGACAGAGAGGAAGGAGAGAGGGGGTAGGTGAGGACACAAAAGGGTCATCTTGATCTTCCTTTCTTTAGGACAAACAATGGTAATTACATAGCATGATATGACGCCCACACCCCACAAACACAGAATTAGATCCCATCTTTTCAACCCAACTGCAGCATACATCTTTAATACATTATAACATGTATAATTACATAGTGATGAAACATTTAAGCTTTATTTTATTCAACACCATCTAAACAACTGTAGTAGAGTTTAAATCAAACTCGCTACAATAATAGTGACAAGTAGGCGAATGCATGTTAATGAAAATAAAGCAGAAGACATGCAGAAGACAACGGAATAACTGTTAAACACATTTATTTGGGATCAGACGCCAGCTGATTTGACACATGAGACTCCAGGATTAATCTTAGCCTGGCTGTTAGCCTGCTCTGGACCAGGCTAGCCGCAAAGAATAAATCTCCATGGTTACTTGGCTGGGCTTAATTCAATCTGGTTTCGTGCAACCGAGTCAAAGCTAAATTCATCCAGGATAACTTGAATATCCCGGCTTAATCCCTTATCCTAGTTTTGTGCAATAGGCCTCTGGACAGATAATGTACGTTTCTGGTAGAATGTCCCAAAACAACCAGCTTGACAGCAGCTTTATCTGTTGTCAATACCGCCGGTAAAGTGAATGGAGTTAAACATCCCTATGACCAAAAACAAGGTCAGCATTATCTCTATTAAAAACCGCTGATGGCCTTGTATGGCTCTGCTATATTATAGAGAGCATACTGTCCTACTATATGTAATTACATATCATGTCATATGCATTATCAGGCACTATAGCACTTTAATATTTATATTATTAACTTACTTACTAATCTGTTTATATATTAACTGAGCTCAGGTTTGATATGACTTGATGACTTTTCTTGTGTAAAACTGGATTATAATGTGTGTTTAAATGCGGGGTAGAACTCCAATATTTGTTGTATTATGCACATTACAATGACAATAAAGGGTTTCTATTTCTATTCAATACTTACTTATACAATACTGAATTTAAAAATGATAAAAGCCTAGAAGATCACATCCAACACAATAAATATACCCACTTGCTAAAAGTACACAATGTTTACAAAACTTCTTTAAGTCTCTGGCCAGTCACTGCGCAAGGATGGTGTGTACGTTTTAGAAAGTTGTTAGGACACATCATACCACCAAAATGTTTTGTTGTCGTTAGATCTAGTTGTAAAGAACTTTAAAAAAGTCACACTTTTTAAAGTTGTGTAAATAAGCAATTGTTTGCTTTATCCATAACAAGTGGTGAGTGTAGCAACATTATTGTATCATTCAATTGGAATCATATTTCTCTAGTCCAATATTTAGTCTCGTTTTAGCTCCACTAACCAGCTAGCTGCTAGCTTTGTTTGTCTGCCATTCAGTGATGGTCAGGAAAGTGTACAGTGGGTTAATCAGAGGTTTTTATTTTATTTTTGTGGACATTTTTAGGCCATTATATTCACCGGACACATGAAGACATGAACGGAGAGAGAGAAGTGGAATGACATGCAGCAAAGGGTTACAGGTCGGAATCAAACCAGTGACTGCTGCGTCAAGGAGTCCATCCATCCATCCATCTTCATCCGCTTATCCGGAGTCGGGTCGCGGGGGGCAGCAGCTCCAGTAAGGGACCCCAAACTTCGCTTTCCCGAGCCACATCAACCAGCTCCGACTGGGGGATCCCGAGGCGTTCCCAGGCCAGGTTGGAGATATAATCTCTCCACCTAGTCCTGGGTCTTCCCCGAGGCCTCCTCCCAGCTGGACGTGCCTGGAACACCTCCCTAGGGAGGCGCCCAGGAGGCATCCTTACCAGATGCCCGAACCACCTCAACTGGCTCCTTTCGACGCGAAGGAGCAGCGGCTCTACTCCCAAGCTCCTCTCGGATGACTGAGCTTCTCACCCTATCTCTAAGGGAGACGCCAGCCACCCTCCTGAGGAAACCCATTTCGGCCGCTTGTACCCTGGATCTCGTTCTTTCGGTCATGACCCAGCCTTCATGACCATAGGTGAGGGTAGGAACAAAAATTGCCCGGTAGATCGAAAGCTTTGCCTTCTGGCTCAGCTCTCTTTTCGTCACAACGGTGCGATACACAGAATGTAATACCGCACCGGCTGCTCCGATTCTCCGACCAATCTCACGCTCCATGGTCCCCTCACTCGCGAACAAGACCCCAAGGTACTTAAACTCCTTCACTTGGGGTAAGGACTCACTCCCCACCTGAAGAAAGCACTCCATCGGTTTCCTGCTGAGAACCATGGCCTCAGATTTAGAGGTGCTGATCCTCATCCCAGCCGCTTCACACTCGGCGGCAAACTGGTCCAGTGAGTGCTGAAGGTCACAGACCGATGATGCCATCAGGACCACATCATCTGCAAAAAGCAGCGATGAGATCCCGAGCCCACCGAACTGTAACCCCTCCCCGCCCCGACTACGCCTCGATATCCTGTCCATAAATATTACAAACAGGATTGGTGACAAAGCGCAGCCCTGGCGGAGGCCAACCCTCACCTGGAACGAGTCCGACTTACTGCCGAGAACCCGGACACAGCTCTCGCTTTGGTCATACAGAGATTGGATGGCCCTGAGAAGGGACCCCCTCACCCCATACTCCCGCAGCACCTCCCACAATTTCTCCCGGGGGACCCGGTCATACGCCCTCTCCAGATCCACAAAACACATGTAGACTGGTTGGGCATACTCCCAGGCCCCCTCCAAGATCCTTGCGAGAGTGAAGATCTGGTCCGTTGTTCCACGGCCAGGACGGAATCCGCATTGTTCCTCTTCAATCCGAGGTTCGACTATCGGCCGAACCCTCCTTTCCAGCACCTTGGAGTAGACTTTACCAGGGAGGCTGAGAAGTGTGATACCCCTATAATTGGCACACACCCTCTGGTCCCCCTTTTTGAAGAGGGGAACCACCACCCCGGTCTGCCACTCCTTAGGCACCGTCCCAGACTTCCACGCAATGTTGAAGAGGCGTGTCAACCAAGACATCCCCTCCACACCCCGAGCTTTCAGCATTTCTGGATGAATCTCATCAATCCCTGGGGCTTTGCCGCTGTGGAGTTGTTTGACTACCTCAGCGACTTCCACCAGGGAAATTGACGACAATCCCCCATCATCCTCCAGCTCTGCCTCTACCACAGAGGGCGTGTCAGCTGGATTTAGGAGTTCCTCAAAGTGCTCCTTCCACCGCTCTATTACCTCCCCAGTTGAGGTCAACAACGTCCCATCCTTGCTGTATACAGCTTGGATGATTCCTCGCTTCCCCCTCCTGAGGTGGCGAACGGTTTTCCAGAAGCACCTTGGTGCCGACCGAAAGTCCTTCTCCATGTCTTCTCCGAACTTCTCCCACCGCTGCTTTGCCTCTGTCACAGCAGAGGCTGCAGCCCTCGGGCCCGTCGGTACCCTGCAACTGCCTCCGGAGTCCTCCGAGACAACATATCCCGGGAAGACTCCTTCTTCAGTCGGACGGCTTCCCTGACCACCGGTGTCCACCAGGGTGTTCGCGGGTTACCGCCCCTTGAGGCACCTAAAACCCTAAGACCACAGCTTGCCGCAGCAGCTTTAGCAATGGAAACTTTGAACATTGTCCACTCAGGTTCAATGCCCCCAGCCTCCACAGGGATGCACGAAAAGCTCCGCCGGAGGTGTGAGTTGAAAGTCCGTCGGGGGCCTCCTCCAGACGTTCCCAGTTTACCCGCACTACCCGTTTGGGCTTACCAGTTCTGTCCAGAGTCTTCCCCCACCCCCTGACCCAACTCACCACCAGATGGTGATCAGTTGACAGCTCTGCCCCTCTCTTCACCCGAGTGTCCAAAACATACGGCCTCAGATCAGATGAAACGATTATAAAATCGATCATTGACCTTTGGCCTAGGGTGCTCTGGTACCATGTACACTTATGAGCATCCCTATGTTCGAACATGGTGTTTGTGATGGACAATCCATGACTAGCACAGAAGGCCAACAACAGACAACCACTCTGGTTTAGATCAGGGAGGCCGTTCCTCCCAATCACGCCTCTCCAAGTATCTCCATCATTGCCCACGTGTGCATTGAAGTCCCCCAACAGAACTATGGAGTCCCCTACTGGATCCCCATACAGGACTCCATTCAAGGTCTCCAAGAAGGCCGAATACTCCGAACTCTTGTTTGGTGCATATGCACAAACAACAGTCAGAGTTTTCCCCCCCATCACCCGCAGGCGTAGGGAGGCGACCCTCTCATCCACCGGGGTAAACTCCAACGCAGCGGCGCTCAGCCGGGGGCTTGTGAGTATCCCCACACCCGCCCGTCGCCTCACACCCTGGGCAACTCCGGAGTAGGACAGAGTCCAACCCCTATCCAGGAGTACGGTTCCAGAACCGAGACTGTGCGTAGAGGTAAGCCCCACCAGATCTAACTGGTAGCGCTCCACCTCCCGCACAAGTTCCGGCTCCTTCCCCCACAGAGAGGTGACATTCTACGTCCCCAGAGCCAGCCTCTGCTGCTCGGTTCTGGTCCGTCGAAGCCCCTGACCTTCGCTGCCACCCATATAGCAGCGCACCCGACCCCTTTGGATCCTCCCACGGGTGGTGGGCCCATGGGCTGGAGGGAGAAGTGCCACGTTGCGTTTTCGGGCTGTGCCCGACCGGGCTCCGTGGCAAACCCGGCCACCAGACGCTCGCTCACGAGCCCACCGTCTGGGCCTGGCTCCAGACGGGGGCCCCGGGCTTCTTCCGGGCAGGGTCCCTCTATCCCTTCCTTGTTCTTCCATCCGAGTCTTTGAACCATTCTTTGTCTGGCCCCTCACCTGAGACCTCTTTGCCATGGGAGACCCTACCAGGAGCACAAAGCTCCAGACAACACAGCCCTCAGGTTCATAGGGACACACAAACCTCTCCACCACGATAAGGTGATGGTTCCCGGAGAGGTGTCAAGGAGTAAACCTCTGTATATGTGCGCCTGCTCTACCAACTGAGCTAACCTGGCTAAGATGATGCTAGATGCTAAAATGCTAAAACAATGCGAACTGCAGAGTCAGACAATAATCTGTGGGTTCGTGAGTACAAAGGACCTCTTTCACATTATACAGAGTCATTTGAGTCATTTATAATAAATATTGATTAGTGCATCTTTAAGTTTCATAATTACTTATTAATAAACAATGAAATATAGACAAGCATAATCCATATGTATTTGTACATTTACAGCAGTATATTAACAGAACCTACTGTACATCGGAGCATAGTAAAAGTAGGAAAGGAGACAGCAAGTGATAGACAAGATAGAAAAAAGGCAGAAAAAGTATGGAAAGCATGACACAGGTCAAACTCAGCTCAGTGTACTTAACCTATGGCACATTCCTTCACCTGCTGAGCCTCTGGGAGGACCCCATCATTGTCAAGAGCTGCTTCAAAGAGAGCAGTCAGCCAACTCAGAGGCTTCCCCTGCACGAGCCTTGGCATAAGAAATCAAACGCACCCCAGCAGTGTGAGTAATCTCACAGCTAATGGCTAATATCTAATGGCTTTAATCAAAAGCCCCACTACGATGCTTTCAGAACTGTGTTGATAAATCACAGCGATAATGAAAAATGGGCCCTATCACAGTATAGTGCTGGTAGGCTGCGGCACAGCCCCATTTGTTAAGCCAGCTTCCTGTGGTTTCTGTCAGTTCAGTTTCCCCTTCTCCTCTCTCTTTGCTCTTTCCCTGGCCATCTTCAATTTTTTTTTTTATAAGCATCTCCATCTGATTTGATTTAACCTTTCAGGAAAATGGCTATAATCTGTGTCTTGGCTGTGTTTTGTTGCTTGCATGGGCGCCATGTACTGAATGTGGAAACCGTTATGTGTTACGCTAGTAGCCGTGAAGCTTATATTTGTGCTGATTGCGCAGGCCGGTGCTGCAGCTCCGCGCCCCGAACGCAGCCAGTGTGGCTGGACAGATTCAAAAACATGGGCCCCGAAATGATCATCGCTCCGCTTCTCAGTGCTTCTTAGTGCTTCATGGCTATTCACGGCGCTTCAGGGTCCGGTGTTTTTCTAGCCTTACTGTACTTATGTCTTGCTGCTTCTTGTTGCTCCGCATGTCTTCTTGAGAAAGCTTTTTTTGTTAATCTAGCTGTCTTTAAGATGTCTTATATGTCTTTTCCACCAAGGCCGTTCTGGTGCTGGTTCGGAGTCAGTGCCAAATATTGAACCGGTTCTTTGCTTTTCCACACAAATAAACCTGGCTCTGGGCCAAGAAAACGGGTTCCAACTCAGCACTGGTCTAGAGATAAGAACTGGTTACGTCAGGTGCTGGGAGCGGGTCCCGGTAGGCTTTTTGTCAGGAAAATCGTGACCGCCCCGGTCAAACCGGGACGTCTGTTCACCCTAACGGTGTTTTGCTTGACGCTACTGATGTTGCCTTCGCAAGCTAGCAAAAGATAATAATAAACGTTAAATCATGCGAGATAATTACCTTTCTTCTTGGACGTATCCTCGGTCCATAGCGGTCACAAATAGCTGTCAAGGCCTGTCTTTGAATTCCAGGGTGAATTTGTAAAGCCAGGAGCAAAAGTATCGGGATGTAGTCCTCCATTATTGTTGATTGTCATGACGCGTTGCTATGACAACGGAGGTACTTGCAGTGACGTTGTAACGTAGCCCTGCTCTGGCTCTCAGGCTATGGAAAATCGAGCTGGTTCTTAGATAATTGGCGAGTAGAACCTGTCATGGGCTGCCGCGGTTTGGGCCTGTCCTCCCTATTCCCTGTGTGTGTGTCTGTCTGTCTGTTCATCTGTCATCCACTAGAGGTCACTAGAGGATCCTGGGCCGGAGGCGTGTCCACTCATTGCCGTCTGCTTTCCGCACAGCTGCAACCCATCTTCATCATCCCATCTCCACAGTACTTAAACCCCGGGCCGGCCACCTCTTCGGCGCCAGTTCGTTACTAACCTCTAAGCGGTAACTTGGCCAGTCAGTAGTGCACGTTGCTCACCTGCTTACTATTGGACTAACTTTGTTTTGTTCTCGTCACAGTGTTTGTCTCCTGTCGTCAGTGTTGCAGCTTCCTCAAGACCCATCGTCTATACCTCACCCACCTGTTCCTCTTTTTTGTTTTGTTGGATTAAACCTTTTTCTTTACCGTCATTTTCCGAGTCTGTGTTGTTTCTGTGTCTGGGTCCAACCAACCCCTCACAGAACCAGCACCGAACTGGCTATAGCACCAGCCCAGAACCAGCACCTGGTTAGCCTTGGTGGAAAAGACATATTATTGACTTCTGTCTGTACATTTTATTCTGCACTAATGTCTTGCTAATTTCTGTTGCTCTGCTCTCAAAACATTTTCAAAGGACTACCGTTGAAAATTAGCCGGTTGGCTAACACCGGCACATTTACACAAATGTGCGTTGTCCTTTGAAAAATAAAATAAATGAAATGCACTGCTCTTTGTCATCCGTTTTAAGCTCTCGCTATTTTGTTTTGGCCTCTCATTTATTCTCCAGCTTTGCATGGTTGTCTTCTTCTTTTACATCACTGGTGTTTGCCCCATTACTCTCCTCCTCCTTCTCTTCTTCTTTCTCTCCCCACCTTTCTCACCCCCCTTCCCTCGCTCTCATTTGCTAGCTTGCAGCGTCCAGTTCTTTAATCTCATCTCTCCTTTTTCCCATCTTTTCCTCCTCCCCTTTGGTACCCATCACTGTTCCTTTGTCTCAGCGTCTCTTTGCCTCTCTGTGTAATTTGTTAACCAGAGGTGTCGTGTTGTGTTGTGTTCTGTGGTCTTGGTGGGTTGGCTGGATGGGCGAACAGAGCTGCTGTAAAGAGGTAATTAACCGCTTCTCATTTAGACAACAGGCTCAATCAGCAAGACAGAATGACTACATGTGGGCTGGAATGCCAATTGCAGAGGCTCCAGGAACATACACACACAGACACAAACGCCCTTCACCAATAAAAGGAACAGATAATGTTTAAAGCAGACCTGGGCATTGTACTCCCCCGGACCACATCCACTTGAGGTCAATGGGAAGTTAGCAATCAAACATAAATAAGTGTACATCATGCATGGAATACAACTGCATTGATTTTATTTTGAAGGCGATTGTTTTTTGTAGACCCGCAATGTGTCGGAGAGCGGTGAACTGAGCTCACAAGACGTTAGCATGGACATGAATGAGTTCATGGGGGAAAAAAGAAATGTCAAGTTTTGACCAAACATGGGATTCTAAGTATTTATTTACTGAAGTTGTGCTTAGTTTGTGAAGAACAGATCAGTGTATTGTTAATGATTATTATAGCCCAGTTATTCATTTTTGTACTTTGGGATAACTGAGGATCTGGCAGCAATGCTGCTATGACCCTGGGGTCATTGTGTTATGTCTCTCACCCTGCTATAGTAGGTGATCTCCTACCATAGATAATGGAGAACAAGTGCGCACACCGGATTGGTCCAGGAGAGGTGATTGCTGTCTGTTGATTGGTCGCCAGGAGGACGGGAGCCATTTTAAAGCCCCATCGGACAAGAACTCTTCCCCTCTCTCTTCACTCTGCCATTTCCAAATATGTGCCTCTGTATAACTGTGTGCTTCTAGTAGCAGTGTGGTAGGAGTGAGAATTACTTTTTTTGTTTGTTACCTTTTTCTCCTGTTTTTCTTGTTGAAGTTTAGGTAAGAGCTTTGTCTTTTTTTGTATGTTGTTTTGGTTGCCTCTAGAGATATTTAGTTTGTTATGTTGGGACCTCAACTCTGAACTAAATAGAAACTACTACTTTGAAATCCTTTGTTCTGGCCTTGTTTGGGAATGGGAAGAGTGTGGGGGGGCACACGTTAAGTTGCATCTCGGTTACCCCTAGACATTGGGACGTAACAAATGCAGTCAATGCAAGAAACAACTATGGGGCTGCCGTACAAGGTCTCACCTGCTCATCAGATAAACACTCACGCACATTTACAATCCGATGGCGCAGCATCGGGGGCAACTCGGGGTTCAGTGTCTTGCCCAAGGAGACTTTGACATGGGACTGCGGGGGCCAGGGATTGAACCCCCAACCTTCCGATAGGCAATCGCTCTACTAGTGATCCACACCAGCCCCTAAAAAATATGTATTTTTGGATTGTATCATACATCAGCAAGTGTTATGTAAGTCAGTGCTGAAACAGAACCATGTTATTGATGTAAAAAACAGTTCATCAGGTTCTTCATCAGGGCAACAGCATTAAATCACAGGCAGTTTTTTTTTTTTTGGAGGAGCATGAAAGTGAACATGGTGACAAAGGTTACCACACAGCTGTCAGGTGGCTCATCCTGGGCAAGACAATTAAACGGGGACCTGAGAGAAGAGATTAGAGAGTTTTGTGAGATAGATAGATAGATAGATAGATATTTATTGATCCCAAAAAATGGGAAATTACGGTGTTACAGCAGCAGTTGCACACAACACAGAATATAAATATAAATGAGATACTAGGAAAAAATATACATACATACAGTATACATGAAATAATAGGATTTAAATATATACAGGATGGGAAAACAAAATGTGCAACTGCTTAAATAATGTGCTAAATGTATGCTAAAATGTAAATGAACCAATTGTGCAGGTTGCCCTTAGTGCAATATTGTGGTGTCTAAAAGTCTCATCTAGCACCCAGTGATGACATGTTAAAGAGTGTTATTGCCTGTGGTAGGAATGATTTCCTGTAGTGGTCCGTGCGGCATCGAAGCTGTCGGAGCCTCTTAGAGAAGCTGCTCCTCTGTTGGACCAATGGGGGGTGGAGAGGGTGGTCAGGGTTATCCATGATAGATAATAGTTTGTTCACTACAGCTTCAAACGTGTCCATTTTGCAGCCGATCACGGAGCCAGCCTTCTAGATCAGTTTGTTCAGTCTGTTTGTGTCGCTGGCTCCGATGCTGTTGCCCCAGCAGATGGCGGAGAAGAACAGAGCGCTGGCCACAACAGACTGGTAGAACATCTCCAACATTCTGCTGCACACATTGAAGGATCTCAGCTTCCTCAGGAAATAGAGTCTGCTCATCCCCTTCTTGTAAACAGCAGCGCTGTTGACCTTCCAGTTCAGCGTGTTTTCAATGTTGACGCCCAGGTATCTGTACTCCTCCACCATGTCCACATCACTTCCCAGTATGCAAAGGAGCTGTGGAGCCGTTCCCTTCCTCCTGAAGTCGATCACCATCTCTCTGGTCTTAACCACGTTCAGCAGCAGGTGATTCTTACCAGACCACTCCACAAATTCATCCACCAGTGCCCTGTACTCTCCCTCCTGTCCATCCCTTAAACACCCAACAACTGCAGAAACTTCTGTAGGTGACATGACTGTATTGTACTGGACATCTGTGGTGTATAAGGTTAACAGAAAAGGAGACAGCACAGTCCCCTGTGGGGCCCCCATACCACTCACTACCACATCCGACAGAACACGGTCCCGACGGACAAAATGTGGTCTGTCTGTCAGGTAGTCCGTGATCCAGGAGACTATGGACGCACCAACACCCATCAGCCGCAGCTTCTCACTTAGTAGCAGTGGCTGGATGGTGTTGAATAAACTGGAGAAATCAAAAAATGTGATTCTCACGTGCAAATGAGCGCGCGCTGCAGAAAATAGATGACAGCGTTGTCCACTCCCAGACGAGGCTGGTAGGCAAACTGTAGAGGGTCCAGAGAAGAACTCACCCGTGGCGTCAGGTAGGCCAAGACCTGCCTCTCCAGCACCTTCATCACATGGGATGTGAGAGCCACTGGGCGGTAGTCCTTAAGGCCAGATGGAGTTGACTCCTTGGGGACTGGGTCAAGGCAGGATGTCTTCCACAGCAGCGGCACCCTCTGCAGTCTCAGGCTCAGGTTGAAGAGGTACTGGAGAACACAGTTGACTGGCGCAGGTCTTCAGGACCCTGGGGCTGATGCCATCCGGCCCAGCAGCCTTGCGCTGGGGTAGCTTCTCCAGCTGTCTCTTCACCTGGCCAGGTGGTACTGTAAAGCGCGGGGGGGTGGGGGTGCTTGAAGTGTCAGTGGGGAGAGAGGAAAAGTGCTGTAGTGGTGGTGGTGGGACTACACGGGAGTGAGGAGGGAGGTGTGAGAACAAAAGAGGGGGGGAGGAGGCAATGAGGGGGTGTAGGGGGTTGGTGGAGTGGTAGAAGCGGATGGCTGTGAGCTAAACCTATTGAAGTAGCAGTTTAGCTTGTTTAACCTCTCCTGGCTGCCTGGTGTTTGTCTTCTTCTACCCCCACACCCAGTGATCTCTTTCATCCCTGTCCACACCTCCCTCATATTGTTCTGCTGGAGACTGGCCCCCAGCTTCCTCCTGTAGATGTTTTTACACTCCCTCAGTTTATCCTGCAGTCGGTGCTGTACTTCCCTAAGCTCCTGTCTGTCCCATGACCTGAAAGCTGTCTTCTTCTTCAGAAGGACTTTCAGGTCACTGGTGATCCACGGCTTATGGTTGGGAAAACAGCGTACAGTCCGGGAGGGCATGGTGGTGTTCTCACAGAATTTAATGTATTCTGTGATACAGTCCACCATGTTATTGATGTCCTCCCCATGTGGCTCACAGAGCACGCCCCAGTCTGTAGACTCCAAGCTGTCCTGCAGTGCCTCCTCAGCCTCCTGATACCACCTCCTCACAGTCCTTTTGTGGACAGGCTGCCGCAGGACACAAGGAACATACATAGGAGACAGCAAGACAAGATTGTGATCTGATTTGCCAAGGGAGGGCGGGGGGGGGTGGCACTGTATGCATCCTTAGCATTTGCATACAGGAGGTCCAAAGTTTTATTTTCTCTTGTGGGGCAGTTAATGTATTGTTGAAAGTCCGGGAGGGATTTATCCAGAGAAGCATGATTAGAATCCCCAGAGATAGCAATGAAGCCGTTGGGCTGCTGCTTCTGGAGTTGTGAGACCGTGGTGTGAATGACGTCAGCAGCTGCCTCCGCATCAGCAGATGGTGGAATGTAGACAGCAATCATTATGGCGGACGTAGACTCCCTCGGTAGACAGTAACGGACGAAATCCCACAGCCAGCAGTTCAATGTCCAGGCTACAGAAACGTTCCTTCACATTCACATGTCCCGGGTTGCAGAACCTTTCACTCATTTACAGTGCAACCCCCCTTCCATTCTTCTTACTGCTTTATATAACATTCCTGTCCGCCCAAACGGTCAAAAAGCCGGGTACCATACCATAGTCCGGGATGTGCGAGCGCAGCCATGTCTCGGTATAACACAGTAAGCTGCATTCGCGGAACTCCCTCTGGGTTCTGATGAGCGCTGCTAGTTCGTCCGTCTTATTCCCCAGAGACCGTACATTCCCTATAATGATCACTAAGACGGCAGGCTTGTGTTTTCTTCTTTTTTCCTTACGTTTTATTCCTCCTCTGCAACCCCGGCGTCTCCTTTGTAGTTTGGATTTCAGGTTTGGCCCCTGGCAGCAGCACAGGTCCACACAGCGCTATCAGCTGATCGTGTGCGTAAACAATAGTCCCGCTGCCTTGTGCGTAACATGCAGTTACAAAACACGACCAAAGTAAGAATAAAACTAAAAGAAAAGTTGAGAAATGTACGGGCCCCATCCTTAACACAGATGTACAACACTTAAAGACTAAAAATAAATAAAAATAAAGTGACTAAAAACACACAAAACACGCATACAATCAGGAGCTGCTGCAACAGCTGCAACTGCCGTACGACACAGCGCCATCTTGCAATATGAAATATGAAAGGCAAAGACATCCCAGAGCTCTCAGATGTAAACTTAATGGCTGATCTTGCATTTACTGTTGATGTGACTCCACTAATGAATGAACTAAACACCCAACTGCATCTCCTATTTGTACATTAAATGTAAAATAGTGACATAATGTTGGCATTTTGTACTATGTCTGCTTCACTTTTTCATTTTCTTCAAAAATAGTTAAAAAAAAGCCAATTCTGTAGTTAGACTACAAACGAAATAGTAATAGCACTTTGTAAAGTTCATTGAATGCTGTTCTTCGAAAAATGGCGAAAAACATTCACATTTTGGTCACAATTGCATTCATGGATGTTGATTAAATAGTGACATAATTGTACTATGTCTGCTTCACTTTTTTCATGTCCTAATCATACCGTTTGTGCCCTTGTCACAGACCTTAAAATTGACTGCTTTTTATAAAGAAATAAAATTTATATTGAGCAGAATTGAGTTTAGCCTCTTTGTCCGGACCTCTATAACAATCCCTGTTTCTCATGTGGCCCTTTGGGAAAATTCATGCCCACCCCTGATCTAGTCTACATTGATACTGATGATGCATAGGTTTTTCTGAATATGAAATGAGAAAATTTGTCACTGCTTATCGTTATATTTTTTATCAAATTCAAAAACTACATTTGTTAACTAAGCATATTAGCAGCTCCACATGGCAGCAGGTGGTAAATGTTTGAAATTGAACTACAATTTCCCAAAATCCATATCATGCATACATATGCTAACAGAACCCCATTATTATTGAAAATAATGCTTCAACATCTATCACACACACATTTTGATTAGGTTTTCGGGTTGTAATATTGTAGCAATATTGCTTTAAGTAATTGGAAGAGATCGTTGCCTCTGCTGTATACTGTAAGAGTGAGCTTTTGTAGTTTATACTGTATGTATATTTTCAACAGAGTGGTGATCACTAATGGGAATCCAAATACACAGATAAGCAGGCACTTGACACAATCTCTCTCAACTCGTCTCCTTCTATTTACACATACCCCAAAAATTGTAAAATTCAGTTTGTGAGATAATGTAATGAGAAATAGGATCAATGAGAATTACATTTTTTTTAAATATAAATTCCAGTGAAATTCATCACTAACTGTAGTTCCCTTTTTTGTTAATCCAACCTGTATAATTTACGGATCAATTGGACCTGATGACCAGAACTCAAAATGGGGAAATACAAATTGTAATTTAGTTTGAGTGTTTGTGATTCTCTGAAAAATATAATTATGACCACTACAAAAAAATTATCCCACAGCCCAGCAATATTCCTAGGAGCTTGGGAGACGTAGGCAGCTTTGTCAACTGCAGGTTTTTTATTTTGTTTTTTGTACATTGTCTATACTATTATTCAGTGTGCCGATGTGCTGCAATAGCAGCAATCGGCGCAATGACTATTATTGCCCATACTTATTATTCTTCCGCCAGATTTTCCGTTACTAGTCCCGGAGCGTTGCCAACACGATGTCAAGGCTAGCTGGTAAGCTTAAGCTAATTTACACACTATTACTGTGTCCTGTGATAGATAACGCAGCAGCAAAATTTAATAATAATGAGAGATAAAAAAGATAAGCTAGTCCTGCTAAAAAGTAGCTTAGCAGCACACTTAGCAGTACCTGCCTTATTAACCTGATTTCATGTGGTTAAGCTACCTTTAAATCACATGTTAAAATGTATTTAATTAAATATTTTATGAAACTAGATTTGTTCGAATTGACAAGAAAGCTTAACATTTCATGTCAAATCTATGAAAAATGTTAACGGCCTACAACCTTTTTTTACTAAGTTCACTTTCTGTAGTTATACTGCTCTCTACCTTTAAGGTAATAAACTGAAAAATATTCCTCCCTTCCTCGTTAGCTTTGGTAGGTTGCGGCCCAGACGCAGCATTTAATTAACCCATAGAGTTTCCATGGTTGCTATTCTAGGCTCTTGAAAAGAATTACAAATATCAAACATTTATGGTTAAAAAAATAATCGCAGAAAGAGGAATAATTTACCCTTCTTTATAGCTTGATGTTTCCTGTCAAAAGTTATGTGGAGTCTATATTGGAAAATGTATTTTTTGTTTGCAGTAGGGCGCACAGAAGCTGTCTGACTGTACAGCTTACCTACTGACCTTCAACCTAGGCTTCACTATCCAAGTTCACTAATTTCAAATCACTAAGCCAGTCATTTGGATGCATGAAGAATAAGGAATTGTCACATAGATAATATGAACTTGGTGTTATGCCGTGTTCCCACCAAGAGCAAAGCAAATTTTCGCCTCGCATTACTCACACAGGTTTGACTGAGGGCTCATTTATGTTTGATTACATAGTACACATGGACAATGATTGTTGAATTTCCACAAGAATATATAATATAGTGTTACTCTCATCAAACATCTCGGTATTGGGAGTCATAGGTCTAATTGGAAAACATGGAATGTGCCATAATATTTATTCAGGTGGAGCACTGAAGTTGTTTGTATCAGTTGATGATTATTTGATTCTATTCATGCTTCAGCATCACTGACAGCTTGTATGATTGGCTACCATCGGACTTGTACATATAATTCCAGAATCCATCTCTGTAGTGGATCTGCATCCAGAAGGCCGTGATATTGTTTTGACAGCAGTAGTACACACACACACACACACACACACACACACACACACAGACACAGACACACACACATTAACCCAAACACATGAACACACACTACAGGAATATTGCTCATCCAATCACCATAAACAAATAATTTATGGTATTTTAACAAATTTAACCATAGATTTGTTTTCTAAATAATCCATACCAAACACACACACACACACACACATTGTTCCACCAAGTAAATCACTTGAATACATAAACCTTTGAACATTAGATTGATTTTAACCCTCCTGCTGTCCTTGGGTACAAATTTGACCCCTTTAAAAATATGTGAAATATGGGTTTCTTTTTAACCAAATTACCACAAAAATATGGTTGGATTCCATACAACGCTCTTTGCAAATACAACTGATCACTTTCATTCCTGACAAAACTCATCTGTACGTTCCTCTGATCTTAACTTTTAGTCAAACACAAGGGTTAAAGATATACAAGCACAGTAAAAACAAATATAACATACTGTACATATTGATATTATCACTGTCAAGTCTTCGCAGAGCAGAAAATACAAGTATTTGCCAACAGCAAAGAGGAAACAAACAAATAGATGATATTTATTTTTTTAAGATTATTTCTGGGACTTCAATGCCCTTAATTTCAGAAACAGGGGGGAGGTTGAATCAAACCCAGGCCGCTGCGGTAAGGACTGAGCCTTGGTAGAAAAAAACAAACATTACAGCGATTATTTTAACTGATTGCAATTACGATGATTTACAATATTGGAAGATATGATCATTTTTGTATCATTATTCTAATTTTCATTAAGATATATTAAAAAATGTTTTTATTGATTATAGTGTGACTTGCAACGTTTTTTTCTGTCTGTTGGATTTGTAGGCCGGGACATCTCTTCAGCTCTACAATACTCAATTTAGAATGGTATTGCACTAGTCCATATTGCGAATTTTTATAAAATTGCGATTCATTTCGCAGCCGTAATATGACTACTACCCTCCAATTCCAGAGCAATCTTTGGATCAGACCTTTTTTTGGCTTTTCTTAAACTGATCAGCTAGAGGGCCAAGTGCTTTTTCCCCAGTCTGACCCCTTTAAATGAAATTCCTTGATGTACTGATTAGAGATACACAGCACAATAGAGGGTCACAGGTGTTATAAACCAGCTGAGTTGAACTCATTCTGCCCTCCTATAACACCAAGACCTCCCTGGACTGTGGTATATTTTATACCTGATGCCCTGGAAGGACAAATTCAACAGAAAGTAGAAATGTAATTGTCATCTGTTTACATACATGTGTTGAAACTCTGAATTTGTCGTTGCTTATAGTAACAGATAAAAAGAGTATTGCATACATTAATCAGCTTCTCCGGCATAATCTTATTTATAAATGTCTTTTTTCAGATATTTTAGGCTGTGTCAAACTGCCTACTTGCACACTTCAAACATTTAGATTTGAGTATATAGTATAGCTAACGCAATAAGTCAGAGCACTGAAAGTACCCAGATGACCCGCTAAAACGGACAAAAAGTTCAGTGTGGAACAATAGACACTACGTGCACTAAATGGGTGCCATCTTGACTACAAAGTGGAAAGAGGAGGTACCAGGGACGTCAACCGGCAGCTGATTGGACAAACGATTCATGTGGGTCTGGCTTACACAATTGAGTTTAATGGAAGCCAGATGATGGTTCATTCAGAATACAATTACGTATTTTACAAAAATAGTTCACCAAAACATGTTAATGAACACATTTAAGGGCGAAAAATAGGCAATACAGACAAAGGTCAATTTAATAGATTTTCATCAGATCTTGAGAGGCGGCGAGCCGAGCCAACCGCTCGTCATTTCCGGTACGTGATTTAACATGAGTGTTCCTTTTGGACCATGGAAAGTGGGCACTACGGCAGTAAGTGGTCAGTGCACATTGGCAGTGTATTCCGCATAAAGGAAGTTTGCGGAATGAGACACAGCCTTTGTGTCAGTTACAATTCTTAAGGGGTTACTTTGTTTTTTTCCAACCTGGACCATATTTTGCCTATGTTTTTGTGTCTAACTGACTGATGAGAACAATTTTTCAAATTGGCCGCAGTCAGCATCGGCAAACAAGTTTGGTCAATTGCGCACCTTTAATTTCCATCCACTTTTTGCCACTGCCATTCTCAGATTATTGTTCCAAGTGTCTGACAACATTATGCAAAGGCTCCCTACAGAGGTTGACCTTTTTGCCACGCCGCGTCCCAGAAGGGTGCATGAAGAGGGTCTCCTCTCCACTCTGCTAAACATACGTGCCAGGTTTAATTTCACGCCATTCAGACAGCCTGGCAGGAAGTAGATCAGCAAGAGTATCCAGTTAATTTACCAAAACACACCCTCCAATATCGTTTATGTCTCCTTTACAACACCACAAACAACGAGAGATTTCTCTTGGAGGTTGAAAAACATAAACACAGCTCTTTATTATCAGGAGAACACCAGAGAAGATAAGGCATGGAGTTTAACTGCAGGAGTGCTTGAAGTGGAAGGTAGATACTAGCTTAATAAACACATGGTTGTTCTGTAAAGTACTTGTAGAGACAAGAAAATCTGTGAGTCGGGCAACAATATACATGACATAACAATAGGAATAAAATATACTATTGTACAATTGAGTAGTCGAGGTGTTTCAATAATTCATATCATGGCATAGTAAAACATAATTATTTCATAGGCTACATTCATATCTGAAATGTATGGTATGGAAATGCATTCAACATAACTCATAACAGGCTAATAAAACCTAAAAGTATAACATTTAGAACCTAACCTAACCTGGCACTGCCTCCTCTTTTTTTCCTCTCTAAACTTGTCTCTCAGCTCTTCTGCCAGTTGCTGCTTGAACTTCCTCTGGACAATTTCACTGCTGGTGCACTCCTTGGAAAGGATGTGTGCAGTGATTCCAGCCAGTCCAAGGATGTATAAAGTTATATGTACCCATAGGCAGCCACCGGCCATCTAGCTACGTGTACTAGCTATTTTTTTATCCAGCTAAGTTATTACATACAGTCAAAATGAAAATCATGGCTGTTCTAGTGTTAATGAAGCACCTTAGACCACTCAGCCACGCTACAAGACAGAAGGTGGACCTGTAACAGCTGTAGTTATGGTTCTGTCAAATCTTTCCCAATAAAAAAACATTGCAGCCATAATGTTGACAAGTCTTTAAAAAAAGTGCATGTAAGGAAGGAGAATAGACAGAATAGTTTTTATGCTAAAAATGCTAATGGTGAAGTGAAAAAAGGAGGAATTAATTGCCTTCTTGATCACAGAATATACAGTTAAGCCATTACGTGAG
Organism: Etheostoma perlongum; assembly: GCA_026937815.1. Classification (NCBI taxonomy): domain Eukaryota; kingdom Metazoa; phylum Chordata; class Actinopteri; order Perciformes; family Percidae; genus Etheostoma; species Etheostoma perlongum. Next base: position 1,498,182 of record CM049380.1, read on the forward strand.
GTCTTATTTTTATTTGTTTTGGAACGTTTAATGAGTTGTTCAGATGAGTTAGCCCAGATTTCTGCAGTGCTTGTGGCCAGAAATGTTAAGTACCAGGTTAACAGAACAAGTCAGTCATGACAAGGCTGCAGTGCTTAAGGAATTATGTACTCCAAATTTGCAGAAAACTGGCACAAAACATTGAAAAAGTGGTGCCAAGTTTTAAAATCTTCCTCCTAAATGGGTGGGGGCTGACGTACACTAACTGCTATGGAGTCTGGCAAACGTCTAAGGGGAGCTGGATGGTTTTCAGCCTGGGCTCAGACCAAAGACACTGATTTCCATCTGTAGCTGCTGGCACATCAATCCTATCTTTTTGTCTTAATTTAAACCTAACAGTGTCATTCTTGTGGCTTTTTTGTGTGGTTCCAGATTTTTTTCTGTCTAAACAATAGCTTCATTGTAGTGCTGTTTAGCTGCAATTGTAGAACATGGGTCTTTTACAGTCTGGTTTTGGAGTGCCATTCCCACTCATAACCCACTTTAAAATAATAAATTATTAGAATGTATGTTACAGTAGCTTGTAAACATGCTGTATGTATAACTTTATCATCAATAAACCATTTTACATTACGTCTGGCTGCCGCTGTAGAGCATTTTACATTGTGTGCTATCAGATTTTTACCACTCTCCGCATAGGAAAACGTCTCGGGTTACGTATGTAACCCTTGTTCCCCGAGATAGGGGAACGAGACACTGTTCCCCTCAAAGGGGAACAACGGAACTGCCAGCGCAGAGAGTTTTTTTTTACCAAGGATCATGTGTAGGCAGTTTTAGACTGCCGGGGCACCTCGTACGACACACTGAGATACTCTCTCCTCGCCTCTCTCTCCATTTGTGTGCCTTTATGTCCCATTAATGCACGTTACTAATTTAAGCTTTTTCCCTAGAGTCCTTGCAATTTCTCGCCTCACAGATTTCCTGGATTGTGGTGGCACCTGGATCGTGGTTGCAGCTGCTCACATGGCCTTGCTTGACGCCCACTGCTACTACAATTATTATTATTATAAGTCTAGAATGATATATTATTATATTATATTTACTCTTGCCACTGTTCATCATACCATTATGTTATACATGCTGCTATAATTCTTTCTCCATCACTCTCCCCCCCTTTCACCCAACAGGTCATGTCAGATGGCCGCCCACCAAGAGCCAGGTTCTGTCTGATAAAAGGAAGTTTTCCTCACAGGAGTTGCACTAAATGCATGCTTTTGTGGGAATTTTTGGAATCTCTCTAAATTATAGAGTGTGGTCTCGACCTACTCTTTGTGTAAAGTGACTTGAGATAACTTCTGTTATGATTTGACACTATAAATCACATGGCATACTGTATACAAATAATAAATCAGTTGTGGCCTAAGCATATAACTATCCAATATGCTACAGTGAGGGAAAAAAGTATTTGATCCCCCACTGATTTTGTACATTTGCCCACTTTGTAAATCAATTTATAACATTTTTGAGATGCGTTTTTTCTGGATTTTCATGTTGTTATTCTGTCTCTCACTGTCCAAATAAATCTACCATTACAATTATAGACTGACCATTTCTTTGTCAGTGGGCAAATGTACAAATCAGCAGGAGATCAAAACTTTTTTACCTAACTGTATGTGACAGCAATGACATCTTTACCATTATACTGTGTCGTTCTCAGCCCGGTGATAGACTGGTGCACCGTCCACGCTCTGCCGCCCCATGCTGTGATCTATCTGCCTGCACCCTTGATAAAGTTAATTGCTTTCAAAAACGGATAGATGGAAGCAGGCACGTGCATATATAGACATCAACAGGGGCTTGCGCACCGGCCCTTTTTCTTCATAGAGAAAAAGTGACCTTTTTTCTGGATGCATGTTTATTTTTTTATAATAAATATAGCCTATAAATTCCTGTTTGCACACAGCTTCCATATTAAACAAATTAATTTCTTGAATTAAAAAAAAATCTAACTATCAGATTGGGAGATTAGACTTTGTCAATCTCTTTCTCTCTCTCTCTCTCTCTCTATCTCTCTTCCTTCGTGATGTGTCTCCTCAGGCCCCACACACATTTCAGCCTGCATGCACGTTCTGTAGCCTAAACAGAGCAGCTTATATTGGTTTCATTAGAGAGCAACAAGTTAGACAGCGCTGTGACCGTTCTCTTCAAGGCACCTAACCTAACCATGGCCTAATCCTAGTGCTAATCCTAAACCCCCAACGTCGTCTTCCAGGCAGCGCTGCTGGGGGGCTTAAAACACCAAACACCGCTGTGCTCTGAGGCGTCTGCCCTCAGCATTGTCCAGCAACCTTTTTTTCTCCTTTTTCATTAATTGACAAATGGTCAAGTTTCCAATTGACTGAAGCTATACGTAGTAAGTTATTGTTACATTATGTTGTTAATAAATGTTTTTAATTTGACAATAAAATCACAAGTGTAAATTTGTTATATTTGTTAAAAGTAACACCACCCCAGCGTTTATGTCATTCTCACCAGTTCGGTGTTAGTTACACTTTGGACAGTGTGAACATTTTAAGTTGTTAATAGTGTTACATTTCTGACACCCACAATGTTGTTTCGTGACACATTCAAGTGTATTTTGACACAAAATTGTGTCATTCACTTTAACTATTTGTGTTAATATCTGACCCTCAGTGTTTTGTGACAGTGTATTTTTGACATTACATTGTGTTATTCCCTTTGACTTCCAATTGCTAACTTCTAACAGAATGTTTTCAAAAAACAAATTCTCAAAGAAGGCTACAGAACAGTAGAAACACTTGCATGCAGTAAATCTCTTAACTGTAGTTTAGTAATAATAATCATTAAAACATAATTAACATTTTTTATTCAGGAAAATAAACTTTCTAGCACCAGTTGCAGCGGGCACAATTATGCACATTTATAGTAAACTGTGAACAAGTAATAATCATTAAAACATAATTAACATGTTTTATTCAAGAAAATAAACTTTCTAGCACCAGTCGCAGCGGGCACAATTATGCACATTTATAGTAAACTGTGAACAAGTAATAATAATCATTAAAACATAATTAACATTTTTTATTCAAGAAAATAAACTTTCTAGCACCAGTCACAGTGGGCACAATTATCCACATTTACATAGAAAATAAAGGTACAATATATAGGCAAGGCAGCTTTATTTGTATAGCACATTTTAGCAACAGGGCAATTCAAAGTTCTTTACACAAAAACAGTTAAAAAAACAAACAAACAGATAAAACACAATAAGCAGTTAAAAAATAAAAACAGATAAAACACAAGAATAAAAGTTACAGTGCAGTATAAGAAATTACACATTAAAGAAATCAACAGCCATTTAAAGAAAGACATCAAAAAGAAAGGTCTTCAGCCTTGATGTAAAAGAACTGAGAGTAGCAGCAGATCTGCAGTTTTCTGGGAGTTTATTCCAGATATGAGGAGCATAGAAACTGAACGCTGCTTCATCCTGTTTAGTCCTGACTCTGGGGACAGAAAGCAGACCTGTCCCAGACGACCTGAGAGGTCTGGGTGGTTCATAGTGTAATAGAAGATTAGAAATTTATTTTGGCCCTAAACCGTTTAGTGATTTATAAACTAGCAAAAGTACTTTGAAATCAATTATTTGAGGCACAGGAAGGCAGTGTAAGGACTTCAGAACTGGAGCGATGTGATCCACTCTCTTGATCTTAGTGGGGACTCAAAAAGGACTTTCCAAATCCTGTTGACACATAAGTCCTTTAACCCTTGATATATTCTTAAGATGATACTAGGCTGACTTTGTAATTGTCTTAATGTGGCTGTTAAAATTCAGGTCAGAGTCTATGATTGCGCCAAGATTTTTGGCTTTGTTTGTTGTTTTTAACATTGTTGTTTGAAGCTGAGCACAGACTTTTAATTGTTGCTTTTTTGCTCCAAAAACAACCACCTCAGTTTCCCTTCATTTATTTTCAGAAAGTTCTGGCATATCCAGCCGTTAATTTGTTCAATGCACTTAGTCAGTTTTTGTATTGGACTAGTCCCCTGGCGATAAGGTTATGTAAATTTGTGTGTCGTCCACATAACTATGGTAACTTAATTTGGTTGTTTCCCAAAATCTGAGCTAGTGGAAGCATGTAGATGTTAAACAGAAGAGGCCCCAGAATGGAGCCTTGGGGAACTCTGCACGTTATATTTGTATGCTCAGATGCATAATTACCTATTGACACAAAGTAGTCCCTATTCTTTATGTACGATTCAAACCAGTTTTGTACTGAGCCAGAAAGGCCAACCCAGTTTTCCAATTGATCTAGTAATATGTCATGGTCGACCGTGTCAAATGCAGCACTGAGATCCAGTAATACTAAGACTGTAGTTTTGCCACTATCTGTGTTAAGGTGGATGTCATTTAAAACTTTGACAAGAGACATCTCAGTGCTGTGGTGAGGTCGGAAGACCGACTGAAAGGTATCAAGACTGTTGTTTAGTGACAAGAAATGGTTGAGTTGTTGAATAAACGCTTTTTCAATGATTTTACTTAAAAATGGAAGGTTTGATGGCGGACTATAGTTGCTCATTAGTGATGTGTCTAGATTGTTCTTTTTAAAGAGTGGCTTTATTACTGCAGTTTTCAGGGCCTGTGGAAAGACACCTGAAAGAAGAGACATGTTCACAATATGTAGAAGACATGTAGTCTGATCTCCACATAACACATAATAAGACCTTTCTCATCACTTTCAATCACTTGGTAGGCACGTAAATGCTCACTGAAATGGTCAACCACAAGCTTGCTTGTCAGGAAATACATGACACTGTTGATTAAAAGAATCTTATTTATTTTGCAAAACACAGCTATTTCATGGTCAATGTCACTGCAGATGATAAGTCCTACCCTGTACTCTGTCCCATTGATTTTAACCCAGTTAGTAGAGAAAATGCAGGCCTTGGGCTAATAGCTCATTGTCCACATTACATGATTTTAGGGGTCCATACTCAATATGATTGAAGGTGATGTCTCCCAGTGATAACATTTGGTGTTTTTTTGCAAGTGATTTAGTGATGTTCTTGAAGTTCTTATGACTTATGTTTATGTTTTTGAAAAGATTGTGTTTTGCCTCAAATCTCATGTTCCACATGGGTATTAGAGGTCCTATTTTTCTTATACAAGCCCGGTAGTGAATCATGGATCAGGTTTCTGTCTGGATAGACCTGTTTGAACAAATCTTGGTGTTCCATTATTAAATGTCAAGTGTAAGAGATGGAGAAATTATGATGTTGATTATCTGTAGTAAAAGCAGCAGCAGAGTCCAGTTTTGGTTTTCTTCCTCCACAATGTCACCAAAAAGCAAAGGAATGTTTCTTACCAGACAAAGAGTCTGAATGCAGTTGAGTCCTATTGCCAGCAGTGTCCAGGTTAATCCTTGTCGGGTGATTTGATTTGGGTGAATTACCCATAGTCAAAAGCATAGATTCTTGACAACATCTTCTGTTTTTGAGAGATATTCCAAAAGTAACTTTAGCTCATACTGAGCCATTCCTTCAAGAACATTGTGCATTATGTCCAAAGAAAAATTGTGACTAACATAAAGGAACTGTAGGCTGTTAAGAGTTGAATTCTGTTTTAAACCAAACATGGACAACTTCTGTGGGTCCGATTGCAACTCATTGCAGTGTGTTTCAAAAATCTCTTTACCATGCAAGATTATCTTGGTGTCATCCTTGCTGTAAACATTCTGGGCATCATGTTTTTCAATCAAACACAAACAACAGAAATAATGTCCACTGAAAGACTCTGTAAAACCAAGAATGGTGTGCTTGCCCAAGTTGTCCCCAGTTATCTGGCATATAGTACCACAGACCTTTTCATAAGAGAAGGGCAAATCAAGGCCATGACTTTCCAGTGTTTTGATGTCATTAATTAAAGGCTGTAGAATGGGACCAAATCCATATTTTTTCATATCTTCATGGCTGTTATCACAGCAGAGGTACATTTTGGTGATAGATTTCTTAAGACAAAACAGAGAGCACCTACTTTCTGAACACCACGTTTTGAACCCAGTGGGTTAGCAGTTTCAAAGTTGTCATAGTACATCTGAATTTGTAATGAAGTCTGTTGTTTATAGAACAATGGGTGTGTCTTAAAATAACTCCCATCACAAAAGTCTTCATATCGGTACACAACCTTCCCCAAGCAGTTTACAAATTTCAGAATTGTGGCACAAAAATTTTATTGTTTCCTAAATGGGAATGTTAACAAAAGTGGCTTTGATTGGGGCTTGATTGTAATTGCCTGTTTTCGTCTATTATTTCTACTGGCTCCACAAGCCCACATTTTTCATTGAAATATTTCATTCTTTTAGTTTCAGTATTAAAGCCAACAAATAGATTTTCAAAATCATCGAATGTGTCTTCTAAAGTAGATCTTACAGGATCATCTTCAGGCACAGCAGACAGTATTTCATGTTTAACCTGGGAATGTAGTCCAGTAGCAAGATCTTCCAAATCACTAACAACTGCTGAAACTAAACTATTTGCGCTTCAATCATTCCTAAACTCCAAGGAAGTGGGATAGCAAATATTTTTTGTATTTTCTTTCAGACCTCATCCATTGGCCTCCAAACACCTAGCCTCTGGGCTCAGCATGGCACTTGTTTCACCAATGTCTGAGACTGTGAAAATTACCTTGAAATGACTTGAGTTTGCTGAGAAAAATCCTTCTTATGAACACTGCTTACATTTTATTTGAAACCCAAACATGTTGAAAACTGACGCCTACAACGTTCTTGTGCACAAAACAACTAAAACCTGGTGCTATGATAGAAACTGTGATCATTTCTTAAATGGGTTACAAGGACTGACAAGCCACATGTACAGCTTGACTGGACTCATCTATTGTTGTAAGATAGATAGAAAGATAGATAGATGCAATATTTATTGATCCCAATAAAAATGGGAAATTATAGTGGTACAGCAGCAAAATCAGTCATACAGCACAGAATATAAATATAAATGAAATACTAGGATACAATATACATACATACTGTGGGAAGTGACCAAAATGATATTGTTTAGTAGTTATCATGTGAATATGTGGAACCTTGAGAAATAAAGGAAAGCTTTGAGACAAGGGAAGCCAGACACAGGAGTGTTTGCCCACTAGAGTAAGATAAGATAAACTTGCAGCTGTGACTGTGTGAAAAGGAGCATATTGTTTTATTTAACTTTAGTGAACTATATTAAACCTAAACTTGCCTAATACACCCAGCTACAGCTCAACCAATAGTCAAGCGAATGTAATATACTAACCCGCATTTATGTAAAACAATGATACACTAACCCACATTTATGTAAAACAACTATATACTACACGCATTTATGTAAATCAACTTTCTGTTCACACCCACTCAATAAAACGGCAGAGCAGGGGATGAGCACTTTGGAAAGACTGCAGAATGATTTTCAGTGCTCATTCCCCTTTACCTAAGAAAAAAAACAAGTCTGTGTCATAGTATTCTTTTACTTGAGGCTTTGAACCTTACACATATATACTGTACAATATACATGAAATAATAATACGAATAAAAGAACATCAATGTTGTAGACTGTGGTCTGCACAAAAGTGTTGAGCTGGACCAGGGACTTGTCATAAGTCAGGTTGAACATGTAGTGGGATGTAAACAGTTCATCAAAAGCACCCAATGAGCTGGTGGACTGGCAGGGGATGAGCTGTTTGTCTACGTCGATGTAGAATGTGTCAATTCTGTTCTGGGTCTGGCCAACAGCAAGGAGGTAGGATTGTTTGATTGCTTGACTCTTATCCATACAGTGGTTTTGCTGCTCCATGCAATGTTACAGATCCTCCCTTCGTCCAGTTAGGTTCCCGTATGTCGTGAGAACATGCACTCTACTGGAACTATGTCCCACATAAGAATCTGAACTATCACAAGGGGACTACTCACTGCATAAGTCTGTATGACACTACAAAAGTTAAGAGTTGCTAAACAGACAATGGTAAATTGCATTAATGTATGTGTGTTCATGTATCCCCAAGAAGTCTTTCCTGTTCAGCAAATATTAAGTTAACAACGTTATGTTTATTGCATCTCTGGGGGAAGAAAATACCACTGCAAGTTGTTTCTTATTACTATTATTATTAGGGATGAGCCGAGTACTCGGCTGAAACGAGTATCCGGTACGGATAAAGCACTTTTGCCGAGTACAAGTATTATACGAGTAATACGAGTCAATATCTGTGCTCGGATTGAATACAACTCCTCACCTGACCGCGCTGCGTTCTGTCACAGTCACAGCGCCCCCCTCCCCGCCCACACACACAAGCTCTGCTCAATCACACACACAGAACACGGAGAACTACGCTCCCTCTTCCTCTCGCTCTCTCTCTCCCTCTCGCTCTCTCTCTCCCTCTCCCTCTCCCTATCCCTCTCCGCGGGTCTGTTCCGTTAACGTTTAGGGTTTCTTCAGCTTCAGGTTTGTTTTTAACTTCGGTTTGTAGTATTTACGTAGTAACCAGTAGATTTCTGGTGAACGTGGGGATTCAGACATGCTGCTTGGTTTAAATACGACTCCCGTTGAGTCTCTGCCGTCGGAGATATATATATATTTTTTTAACCGTCCGCTGGCTTCATTAAAGTCAATGCAGATCTGAGAAAAAGCATCTGACCCCGCCCCCTCTCTCTCTGTGTCTCTCTCTTACTCACAAAAACACACACACACACACACACACACACACACACCTGGGGCCTATTGCACGAAAGTAGAATAAAGATATCCAGGATAAATGAAAAAGCGCAGCTTGACTTAGTGTGATTCGCTCATCGCGGCTTAATCGGTTGCACGTTTGCCGAGCCAGGATAAACAGGTGGAGCTAAGTCAAGCCAGGTGTAGATAGCTGGGATAAGTGCACGTTCACGGCTTTCTCACATAGACCACAGTATCGATCACAGATATACTGATGCAGAGATGGAGAAGACGCATGCGCCATATGTTTCACCCAATGAGCAGCAGATTCTAATGGAAAGTAACGAGGAGGGGAAGAATATGCAAAAAGGGAAATACGGCTCTTATCAAACGGAGAGAAAAAGCCCAACATAGCGGACCCGACTGAATGTGTGAGGGTGTAAAAATATCTACTTAGCCTATAGTCACTCCACATTTTTACAAAGTTGTAGGCTACACTGTGTTTTAATTGCTTTAAATAAGCTAGTTTCATGTTTCTGTTTTTATGTGATAAATGTGCTGGTTTTACTGTAAAGTGTCTTTGACTAGCCTACCATGTAAAGCACTATATAAATAAAATGAATTATTATTTAGCCTTTGCCTTAAAAGTGAGCAGAGGGAATTAATGTTCCTCGGGAAATGGACCCTAATGACTCTAGGCTTAATTTCAAACCCTTATTCACAACACGAGTTTTACAACCATATGCACAAATCTCTATAAACTATATCTAATTCTTTGTACAATTAATGTTCATACAGAACGATCAGAAAGGGACAACAACTAGAAAAAGAAGAAAATGACTTCAATACACGCTGTGAGCATATGTAAAACAATATTCATGTTTTTTTATTCTTCTGACAAGTGACCGCACCAAAATAAAAAGATGAAGAAGCATTGTGGTGTTCCCGGTGTGATGAATGATAACTCCACTACATACGTACTGTACATAGGCCACGTTATTGGTCCAGGGATGGGAGACTAATGAGAAGGTTATGAAACCAATGTAAGCTATAATAAAAAACATCAGGCCTACATATTAAGGAGTAACACAAACTGTCCTATAAGCAACAAGAAAATGAAATCATGAATGTATTGGTCTCTGACCAGTCTGTCATTAATATCATCTGGGAATATCGCTACATTAATATCGTCACACTTAATCTTCGGAGCGCGTCCTGTATAAACCTGAAGCTGAGACCACGGACGCTGCGCTGCTCATCTCTACTTTTACAGAGAGAGTGGACACCGACGCGATTCGCAGGTCTGCCGGCAGGCAGCGCCACCGGGCAAGACCACCGGGCAGCGGCCACTGGGCAGCGTGGGCAGCAGCCGCACGCCAGTCAGCCTTGACCATAGACCGTTAATATACAGTCTATGGCCTCGACACAGTACCGTCCCACCGGGAAGTCCCACTCCGCATCAGGGTGCCAGTGCAACCATTCCTAACCATCTAAACAGCTGTAGTAGGGTTTAAATCAAACTCGCGACAACAATAGTGACAAGTAGGCTAATGCATGTTAATGAAAATAAAGCAGAACACATGCAGAAGACAACGGAATAACTGTTAAACACGTTTATTTTCGGATCAGACGGCAGCTGATTTGACACATGAGACTCCAGGATTAATCTTAGCCTGGCTGTTAGCCTGCTCTGGACCAGGCTAGCCGCAAAGAATAAATCTCCATGGTTACTTGGCTGGGTTTAATTTAACTTGGTTTCGTGCAACCGAGTCAAAGCTAAATTCATCCAGGATAACTTGAATATCCCGGCTTAATCCCTTATCCTAGTTTCGTGCAATAGGCCTCAGGTGTGGAAATAAAAAAAGAACCAAAAACAAAAATCACACTGATCATAAAAAAAATATAAAGTTAAAAAAAAGAAAGTTATATTGAGTAGGAAAACTCTTGTTCTCATTTTACTTCATAATTGCAACCGTTGTATTCATCGTTGCAAAACTTGTTCTGTTTATAGTTTGTTTGCTACCATGACAACACCATTGATCTGAAGCTCGATGCTGTCATGTAAGTAGTTTTCTAATCAGCAATAAATATAACAATTTCTGATCAACCCATATTTATTGGATGCTTAAAATAACAGTGGTTAAAGCCCCGCCCATTTCAAGATAACCCGACCCACTTCCGGGTTAAAACGGACCACTTCCGGGTTAGGCCCCGCCCAGTCCGAGTACGGATACGGATACAGATAATTCATGTGGTAAACAGATACAGATACAGATAATGCTGTTCTCGCTCATCCCTAATTATTATACATTTTTGTGCAAAATTGTTACTGTGACTGTGTTTTGTGTGTGCATGTTTCACATGACTTATGTTGTTCTGTATGTTGGTTGCTTTTTAAAGTGCTTTATAAATATATTTTGATTGATTGATTAACAACTGCCTCATGGAATTTAAACAGATTAGAACAAATGTACCTTGTGAAAGTGCAACATTTTTTCCATGGCATCACTGGGACTTATTTTGATCTTCTTCTGTCCAGCTGTATGGAGGACCAGGTCTTTCATATTTAAAAATAAATACAGAAATAAATAAATGCTCAATAAATAAATAAGCACACAATTAATTGCCCCAAAAAATACAATGACGAAATAAATGTAGGTAGAAATTAAATTATACAGTGAGACATAAATGTATATATCTCTTTTAATTAGCTTCTTTATTTATTCACCTTTGTAATAATTACCTTATTTATTTATTGTCCGTTATAATCTTCAACTTTATTTATTCCTTACTTATTTTTTAAATGTATTTATTTCTGTGTGTGTTTAATTTTTTTGTCTGTTTTATTCTTCCGTTGCATTTTCTACCCTATTTATTTTCACCCCTGGTATTTATTTCTGCCTGTCACTTTTACATTTCTGCCTGTCACTTTTACATTTCTTCATGCATTTCTGCCTCATTATGCAAATGAGGAGGGGCGGGTCTTAAGGGGTTAACTTCTGCCCATTGGTTGGTTAGCATTTTACTCCCTCTGTCAATCTACATGCCACCAGCCACAGAGTCACAACAAAGGTGGCTAGCTACGGTGAAGTTGTCAATGAGCTGAGGCATTTAGCAGCTGTTTTTGAAAACAATGCTAACGTTATAAGTATTGACTTTATAATTTTTCGTTTAGACGCTCTGACAGAACGTGTGTTTCAGTCAGCGGTGTCGTGTCAATGTACTCGTGTATCCCCTGGCCGCGGGAGCGCGCATGCACACAGAGCGGAGCTTCTGCTGCCCTTCGAATTGTTTAACTGCTGCACTTTGAATTAAACGGAACAAACAGCGACGTGGAAGACTCGGCAGGGTTTCCATAGTAACATGGGTCTCAGTTAACTACATAAATACGTGTATTTGTCTGTTACATTAAGGCGACGTGTCAAATGTTTATAGCGTGGTTTAATATCGAGTGATAGGCGTATCCTCCCTGTCCCTGTCTACCATATGAGTTACATAGGAGGTACTCAAATATCAGGCCGTTTTTTCACCTGATATTTTGGGTATCCCCTATGTAACAGGTTGTTTATTGTGACCTATTAAACACACAAAATAACACCCATGATGACAGGACAGACCCTTTGCATGTTACAGGTGACAGGCAGAAAATGTAAAAGTGACAGGCAGAAATAAATACCAGGGGTGAAAATAAATAGGGTAGAAAATGCAACGGAAGAATAAAACAGACAAAAAAATTAAACACACAGAAATAAATACATTTAAAAAATAAGTAAGGAATAAATAAAGTTGAAGATTATAACGGACAATAAATAAATAAGGTAATTATTACAAAGGTGAATAAATAAAGAAGCTAATTAAAAGAGATATATACATTTATGTCTCACTGTATAATTTAATTTCTACCTACATTTATTTCTTCATTGTATTTTTTGGGGCAATTAATTGTGTGCTTATTTATTTATTGAGCATTTATTTATTTCTGTATTTATTTTTAAATATGAAAGACCTGGTCCTCCATACAGCTGTGGGTGGCAAGAGATGAAAAGGAGCAGCAGGGAGACCATATCACTGTCCCAGTCTATAAGGAGGGAATACAAAGGAGAAAAAGTAATTATCTAGTATCTACACGGAATGCATAAAGTAAATAGAACCAGCTATTTGGAATACAAAGAAAGCATGTCATGCAGCGTACTGGTGTCATCGTTCTCGGTGAGTTTCTCAGCAGATTTCAGAAGTCAGCATACACTGATTTAGGTGTTTGGCCTCCTCAATAACCTTGGGATTGAATGCTGTGTCCCACTTCTCAAGCATTTTAGAGGCAGTTTCAGCACCAAACAGCAACAGAAAGTCTTGGTTCAGCTGTTGATCATATGTCGCAGGTATTGAAAAATATTTGTATTCCACCAAATATCCCTCATTTTACTGTGTATTCTTTTTTTTGTTTGTTTTTCATTTATTTAATGAAGGGACTGTTTATGTGTTTTACATATAAATAATAAATACGCGAGGCAGATGTATTAAATACAATGTGCAATGTGTAAGTGTTAGATAGGGTGATTGTGATTAGTCTAGGTTTTTAGCATTTGTACTGCTTCATTCTCTTCCGTGTATTTTTGTGAATTGTTCAGTTGTGACTGTTTTAGTGAGCTAGCTTACATGCTATGTTTTCACATGTATCTGTGTTGGCATTCTCCATTCTGTGTCCTGCACTGCGCCTGTATAAGTATATGTATTTCTTTTTATGTTGTTAGGTGTGTGTTGAGGGCATATGACCAATGCTGTGTTTTCTCTTCCTAAAACCCTGAACAGGTATGTTGTTTGCACAGAACCTATTGTGATTTAAAGTGTATATTTTGTAATGCTGTGAGGAAGTGTGAGGCATCTGAGAGCAGTTTTATTTAGGCTATATATGAAAGTATTCTTACATTCTTTAGTTGTATTTTTGCATTTATTGTTTAATATGTGGGATTTTTATTTCATTGAGAAAGTAAATTCTCTTGTCAGATGATGTTTGATCTGGCCGAGAGCGGCGTGTGTTGAGGGCATATAACCAATGCTGTGTTTTTTTTCTCCCTAAAACACTGAACAGCAATAAATGTCCTGTGCCAAAGCCTAAGTCTCCAGTCGTCTGCTTCACTTGTTAGACACAACGCGGGTAACCAGTACTGAGGCCAGACCGGTTACACATACATACAGTACATGCATGCAGTACATTAAATCAATGGTGAGAGCATTGTAACTCACTAGTCCTTTGACATCTAAAAGATGTGAAAATATCTTGAAGACATCTGTGGTTTTCTGCGGGTCATGCACTAGTTCCTGGCAATGTTGGAAGGTCACCTTCATCTTCTGAAACACACCAGCTTCATCAGGAGAGTGAACAAGAAACGTGCTCCTGTCATTTGCAAATTATACACACACACGTTGTTTATTGAAGTTCCTAACACAGTTTCAGCAATACTATAGTGTGCCATTAAACCAAGGAGAGAAAGGATCCTTCAGTGAGGGAAAAGGCCTAATGATTCCCAGGGGTTATTTTTCCTTTTGCTTACGGGAGGGGATCCTCCTTTAAAGCAAACAATACAAACACATACAATTCAATATGTTCCATGATGAATATAGAACCCCACATGTTAATTAAATGCTTAGTGTTTAGAAAATTCCTCACATTCCATTCCCATATAAACCCTTTCAGTCTCAAACTGAAAATGTTTAGGAACACTTTCCCATGCATCTCAGTTATATGGCTAGCCAGTACGTTGACAAGCTGGCTCCAGGTGCTTCAGGGACTTCTCTAACTTGTATTCTTCAAGTACATCCTCCCCTCTAGGTTTCTTATGCAAGGCATTTTCCACCATCTACTCACATAAGATGGAATAGGTTTTCAATGTACAAGTCAGTCCTCCAGATAAATTAATTTGAACAACAATACACCAAACATTGATAAGGGTAAAAATAATTCACTCCATTACCACATGTAAGTGACAACACCATTGTTGTCAGGTTAAAAACCCTAATAGAAAAAAATGGTCTGTTTTCTGTATGGGAAATGTATGAAAAGAAAAGTAATATAGCAGTTAGGGCTGTTACGGTTCTGAAACCGAGACCAAACGACACAAAGTCGCCCGCTCCCAGGACTGTTGCGCTCTCATAAAGATAGGGTAACAGTGGCAGCAGCAGCAGCTGGTAGGGTGGGGGCTGGGTAGCATTGAATATCCTAATTATATTAATAGTAATAGAAATGATTCTAGGTCATTTTCCACTTTATTTTAGTGTCTATAGTGCCTATATTTTGTAACCTTCGACCAATTTTATTGTCTTCCAGCTGCGTGTGTCACATGATTATTTTAGTCCAGTCATGACTGAGTGATCACACCTGCAAGTTTGAGTTTAATTAACCAAAGATGGAATATAAAAAACAAAAATAGGGAGGAAAAGAAATCGAGGTCTGAACTGAACCGTGGACTTGGTGAGTCGTTACACCCCTAATAGCAGTGAATAGCAGCAAAAGCTTGGTTTCATTTGTCTTCACCAAAGTTTCCTCAGCCTGTCATTCACAATTTTAAATGTCACAATACTCTTAATTTTGTGACTGATGATGTTATAAGTCAAAGCGGTGTTCCAGAGAGAGAGGGAGAGAAAGCACATGTACTCAGCTTTGCAGTTAAATATGATTTTAAATAGCCCTAAGTTAGTTAAAAAAAATTGAATATTAATATGTGGTGGTCAGCGGTGATATTGTAGCGGGCCGCTATAAAGAACTAAATGTATGAGAAACATTAATAATGTCAGGTAAAACGAATACTGTTAAAATGTTATTTGTTATCCTAACCTTGGGCCTGGTCTGTTCGTTAGCTATCAAAATTAGCTGCTCATTGGTAGAGTCCAGGGTTTGAATCCGACATGTGATGATTTCCTGCATGTCCCCCCTGCATGTCCCCCCCCTTCTCACCTAGCTGTCCTGTCACATAAAGGCGGAAAAGCCCAAAAATATTAGCCCCTCTAATGCCGTTTTCTGGTACCAGCTTAACTCGACTTGGTTTTGGCCTGAATTTTAAATTCAGATTAGCGGTATGAAAACCTTACAGCTGTGTTTTCCTCAGCCATTGTTGCTGCAGCGGTCTCTGTGACTGTGGGACCAGAGGACTCCGTGAGCTGGCGGCTCACCTGCCTCCAATCTCCTCCCGAGTCCCGCAGGTTGACGCAGGCTTCCCCCGCCGCCACTTGCAGTCAGCCTAAAGTTCTAAGCGCCAGTATTTTGCCTAAAGCAGCTAAACCTGCTAAAACCGATTGCACAGTGAGTTTATTGGATATCCTAAATGTCATATTAACATGCAACTATCGTTATTACGTTAATTGACCACCATTAACATACAGCTTGTTAGCTAGCGAGCGCTAAGCTAAATTTGTATCAGCTGGTATCACACTTCAAAAACCCAAGTCAGCCCCCCCCCCACTCATTGTTAATAAAACATTTACATAGCAATTAATGGTCAATATAAGTAAATAGACTTGTTCTTACTGTTTTAAAGAGTATATTGACATCACTATTCTTTTGTCATCGTGCACCCACGAAAATGACTGCGAAGAAAACTGTTTCAGCACTGCCAGCTTTCTTTGTATTGGAATTTTAAATTCAGTCCATTTATGAGGACTATTGTAGACTGCTCCTCAAGTCTCTGCAGGGTAAATTGAGACAGCTAGCTGGACTATCTGTCCAATCTGAGTTTTCTCTCACACAACTTTTTTGCAGCAGCTCTGTGCGGAGTTTAGCACCACCCATGATGATTATGATTGGTTTAAAGATATGCCATTAAACCAGATGACATCTGGCAAAGTGAGACTACAGCGACGGTCGCTCTCGTAATATTTTCTTACCAGTGTATCGTTGTGGCAATCCCCACCTAACGGTCCCAACACGTCCCAGTCAGAGAATAACTGGCAAAAACAAGTTCTTTGTAAATCTTAACAATTATTCCCCAAAAGAAACAAGCAGGCTTGCCTTCTTGCGTGATACAAACTATCTTCAAAACTTGCCATTTTTAGAGTGTAGCTGTTCTCTGAAGCCAACAGAGTTTAAGAACAGCAACACATAGAGAGAGAGCAGAAGGTGCATGGGATGTTAGGCAATTTTCCTGCGCCTAAAAAGCCCACTCCAACGTGAGACTTTCTGGATTTGACAACTAAAAGCAGCAAAATACTCTGGTCTCAATGATGCCATAGACATCTTCCTTTTCTGTGAAATATCACATCATTATCAGCAATAATGTGGAAAGAATGTAAAAAATCTACTGAGGAATAACCCCTTCCCCCATCTCCTCTCTCCTATACTCCCTCCTCTTCCCTCCTCCTTCTTTCTCCCTTCTGTTGACGATGTATTACTTCCTTGCTCTTGACCAATAGATTTTTACATTGATAGAGAAACACCCTCCCACTCCACTGATTGGTGTAACCGTATAGGTGTGAAGTTAGTGCTGACATTGACCCTGAAGAAGACCCATGTTGGTCACAATGCATTGTTCATTTTAAATGCATATTGCCATGTAAAAGAAATGCATTTTCATTTTTTCACCAACCCTACAGTGGGCCTTGGATTCTTTTTGAAGGTGACTTGCATTTAAAGGCCCTGAACAACCCAGGTGTTGTTTTGAGTGATTGAAATCTTCCTGAGCTCACTGTTAGTGTTGTTACACCTGTTAGGACAGGACAAATGACACCTTTGTCATCCTTATTGGTAGAAAGAATTTGTGACGTAATAAGTTTCCATCAAAGCTCCGGCCCACCTTCAACCTGAAAAGAGTCTCATCAGCCAGAATGACTGAAAACACCTGCGTTAAAACCAGATTTAACCCATACTTCACAAAATGGAAAAAGCACAGTACACCTACAAAGAGCACCTGTATGTGATCCCCACAAAACCCCAGCAGCGCTTCTATTCCATTGTCTTCACAAGTTCTGACTGACACCCCAAGGCGAACATGACTTTCTGAACATTACTAATGCATATTCAGTCCTGTTTCAATACCCATTCAGCATTATTCCAAGATTATTATTGTTCCAGCTCTTAAATTTATTCACTTGTTTAATTTCCATTTAAGTCCAAGTGTTTCCTCTCTCACTGCCAGAAGCCGAAATGAATACCTGGGGTTTATACATGGACAAATAAACAAGTTGGCACTAACTCCATCAATCTTCTTGTTTACATGAAATTTAGACACATAATCCATAAACAGTGTTTTAAGAGCCTCGTTGAAAGTAATAAAATCCATCATAGCTTTGCATAACAAATTAAAAAACCCTTGCCCTTACCTTTCTTATTCTACAAAAATCAACATCAAATCAAAGAGCTCTCTTTTAAAGAAATTAATTCACCTCACCAGCCTCGTTAATAATTGGCTGTGTATGTATCCTGTTTGGCAGGCTATTGCATTTATGGTCTCTGTGTTCACTTTGGAAGATTGTTGTCACAGCAGTGTCACATTTACAATCTGGCAAATCAGCCAGGGATCACAAAAAACAACTAATCTATGTATGCAGCTGCTGGGGCAAGCATTGATGACCTGTTGACCTGCCAGCAACATCGCTACATGCTTCTGTTGAATGCAAAGCCTTTATAAGTAATAATGTGTTAAACATTTCAAATAAGTAAGTTAGTAAGCAAAAGCACTGAGCAAGACAGCATAATTAACATGGCAGCCACTCATAATCAATGACTCTGACTCAAAAAAGGAAAGAAAGAAGAGACATTTATTACCATCTCTCTCTCTCTCTCTCTCTCTCTCTCTCTCTCTCTCTCTCTCTCTCTCTCTCTCTCTCTCTCTCTCTCTCTCTCTCTCTCTCTCTCTCTCTCTCTCTCTGTAGAAGTGTCCAATAATTTCTCTCTGTTAGATCGTGCATTAGCAAGCGCCAGCACCAAAATAAATCTAAGACAGATTTTCAGTGCACCATTAACCTCAAATAAGCATCAATATGGTATAATTATGGACCATGCAAATGCTAAAATTAAACATTGGAAGCTGGAATGTATTTCAATATAAACATCTTTCGTAACAGTAGCCATGAATATTTTAGCAAGCATTTCTATTTTTAATATATTTACATTTTATACTATTACATCCCAGCCTTATCACAATTAGGACTGCATTCAAGTTTGACAAGATAGAATCACAGCACTTAAAGGGTAGGTTCAGGTATTTTTAAGACTTTATTAATACCATACTAACGTACCCATATGTGCATTGGGAGATTAATTTTAATAATGTATGTAAATGTTGTTGTACATTTATACTGGCCCTGAAAACATCCTAACCTAGTCCCTAGGTGGGGGTGGTAGTAGCTCAGTCAGTAGGGGGTTGGGTTCCATGGGCAGCCCCCCCCCCACACACACACACACACTCTGACATCTTTCTATTTAGTGCATGTATAGGTTCTGAGCATGTGTGTGCAATTCAGGCCTGTGTGTAATAACAACAGAGTGTAAATTGACATTTCCCCATCCACGATTAATAAAGTATACATCATTAGTTAAAATTCAGCCCGCTACTATGAGGCCACTACAGCCCAAACTGTAACTTTGGAAGGTAGCCATTTGACTTGGCTAAGTCAGACTGAACCCTAATATTAGCTTTAACTGGGCTTTCAAATGCATTTTTGCAAAGAACAAGTGCTGTGGATTTTGTTACCCATCTCTTCAAGCACAGCATGGGCAAGAGAAATGAGTGCAACATCCAATAAAACTTCTGACCTACATGTGAGGAAGTATTAAGATTTTCATGTCTCAACATAAATAAAAATATATATTAATATAATAATAAAAACACTTTCTTGTTTCAGTGCAGTTAGTATTTGAAGCAATCATGGAAATCAAAACTAGAAGTAGGCTTTCAGCTGCACTAGTATTCATATTGAATGGATTGCATTGAAATTTAAATAAGACATTTGTGGTTTTCAGAGGACAAAGCCTATTGACGTTGGTGATCCCATGACCTTTCCTCTAGCGCTACCATTTGGACAATCTTTTCATTTGGCCAATACTATCCCCAAACCAATTAATTTATAGTCCCCCCATGGACTGAATCTGATTATCCATCTACTAATGTCACTCAATTCAACTCATGTTGAAGGAACACGCAGACTTATTGGGACTTTAGCTTATTCCACGTAGCAGAAGCACTGCTACTTCTACGACTTGGGTGGAGTGATTTGCGCGCAGCTGCTGAGAAGCCCCTTGGTGAGGAGCAGAGAGTAAGCAACAGTGCTTCGGCTTCTGAGAATATAGTTCCCAGTATGTATACTGTTAGAAGATGGCTGTGTCTCATGTGACCTTGTTATTTGTACATGCGGTGACTATACCAATCACAACATGTAAATATGAAAATGTTATGTGTTATTTAGTCACTTATTGGGAGCAGTAGGCTAGATGGAGCAGGTTACATCCAGGATCTGTGCTAAGCTAGGCTAGCGGTGGGTGCGTCAGACAGATGCACGGAGATGAGAAAGGTATGTATGAACTTATCTAACTCTGGGGGATACAGTGAATAAATTAAAGCCCCAATAAGTTGGAGTATTCCTCTAACTGTTAATTGCAACTTGAGACATTTTAATTTGGTCGTATGGATATTAGGGCTGTAACGATATGAAACCAAAACCGCTGTGAGAAGGAAGAATCACAACACACCCCTTCCCACTCCCAGAGTTATCCTTCCTGTCCAGATCACATCGCAAGTTGTGTTTTAAGCTCCTTTTTTCTGCTTGTGGCGAGGTAAGTGACACATGAAACTACATTGCTGAGGACCGGCGAGTTAAATTGTCCGTCTGAGACTAGGCAACACCAGGCACACACACAGCTGACAACCTGCAGGTGGAGGTGCTGGAGACAGGTTCGGACATAAACGCTGCGGGCCGCTGTGGACTTCAGTGTCAGTATCGCAAGCGTTTTCATAAAAGAGGCTGCATGTGTCCAACAATGCCCAGAACATCAACACCGGTACAACCCTACAACTGTCCGCAAAAACGTTGTGCGGAAAGTGGGTCAGAGCCTCTGGATGTGATGATGTGAGACTCGTTTCCTTTGATTTCTTTTGCAAGACTGGGTGCTAAAACTTGCACCTTACTTAGTCTAATTTTTTGCGTTTTGCATTTATGAGGTCGAATTTGAAACCTCAGTAGTGCAGAAGTCTGAGGAGCAACAGCATGGAGGTATAACAATACATCACCCCCACTCTTGATTACACACACAAGTGCACTGACGAACACTTTACTCCCCTTAAATAACTTTTAATTTAAAATAATTTTTTTTTATTATCGTCTGCTCTGTTTTTCTCTTAACTTTTAAAACCCCTCATTAACTTGAGATGGTCTACTAAATCCTCCATGATAGAAGGGAATATATTATCTGCTTTCAGCTTATCCTCAGGGATAAGATGGAGAGAATGGTTGGACAGTTGGATAGAGGGATCGGGTGAATATGTAGAGGCCACAAAGTTTCTGGCTTGTGGACAAGAGTATGAGTGAAGGGATTGATTGATGGATATGTAGAGGAGAAGTAATAAAGTGAGAGGGTCAGAGTTCTCTGATTGAGCGATTGGATAAGAGTTGGCAAATAGAAGTCGGCAAAATCAGAGGAGAAAGATGATAGTCCTTAATGTTTGTTAATGTTGTCCAGTGATGTCCATAGATTGGAAATGGGGCGAGAGATGGGGGATGACACACAGCAAAGGGCAGCAGGTCGAATTCGAACTCGGCCGCTGCGGGACTCAGCCAACATGGGGCCAACGCTCATCTTTATTTCTGTACTATGCTGTAGGAGGTGATAATGAAAGCTGACCATCTTATTTGTGTTCCCAAGCAACAAGGTGTAAGCATATTTTCTGGGGGAAAGCAGACTATTTTTATTTTTATTTTATAGCAGTAGTAGGCGGTGGTGTGCCACTTTGTTTGTAGGTACCAAAAAGAGCAAGAAGGAAAGTGACAACAACAAACAAGGATAAAATGCAACAATAAAGTAAAGAATAACCCCTTGGTCCAACAATAAAATGATAGGAAGACGTGAAGCAACAGCTATGTTTCCAAACAGACTTGGAGATGGCGTCTAACCTGCTAATGTAACTTTTACCATTGGCTTCTGCGAGGCATTATTATTTTGAAGGGGCAGTTTGATGTAGGGATTTCATTTTTCTGTAATTAAGGGTCCAAGCCCAAGGGGGCTGGGAGCCCGTGTATGCAAGGCAATCCAGCTCGCAGTACCAGCGGTTCTGGGAACCCTATTGAAGCTGTTCAGATTTTTATTATTATTGCGTATATATAAGTATAAAATCCTATATCCAATCCAATTGTTCCTTGTCAAAACAAAGTATTGCGTATCTTGAACAGTTATTTTGATTAAGACGAAACTTGACACACTTGTTCCCCAAGCCCTACTGGGGCTCTGTACCGATAATCAACCACTGGGTGGCGCTGTTATTGTAAATTTTACTATACTTGCTCTGATTCACACGAAACTCAACTCAGTGGTCGGCTGAGACTTTGTGAAAAACATTGAGGCTACAATTATTTTCCCAGCTTCTCTTCTCTCAACTTGCAAGTCCGTGGGCATCCAGACTTGCGCGGGGGGGGGCTTGGACCCCGTTCACAACTGCTTGCAGTTCTAGTTACGATTTGTGGCAAAACCCAAACTTTGGGAAGGGGACTGCTGTTTGTTTTGTTTTGAGGAAGCATAGGTAACACTTAGGCTGTGTCTTATTCCGCATACTTCCGTACACTGCTAATGTGCACTGACCACTTACTGCCGTAGTGCCCACTTTCCATGGTTAGTATTGTCCCAAAAGGAACACTTATGTTAAAACACTTACAGGAAATGACGAGTGGTTGGGTCAGCTCGCCGCCTCTCAAGATCAGACGAAAATCTATTAAACTGACCTTTGTCGATTAAAAAAAATAAACAGCCAGATTCAGCAACTGTATGGCCTATTTCTCGCTTAAAATGTTTTCAGAAACACGTTTCGGTGAACTATTTTTGTAAAATTTGAGATTGTATTCTGAACGAGCCATCATCTGGCCACCATTAAGCTTGGTTGTGAAATTCGGGAGAAGCCAGACCCACGTGATGCCTTTGTCCAATCAGCTGCCGGTCGATATCCCTGGTCCCTCCCCTTTCCGCTTTGTAGTCAAGATTGCTCAGGTTTAGTGTGCGTAGTGTCTACCATTTTTAGGTACTTTCAGTGCACTGACTTATTGTGTTATCTACACTATATACTTAAATCTAAGTGTTTAAAGTGTGCACACAGCCTTAGTAACACAAATATTTTTGTCAAGCATACCCAGGTTTATTTATGTCATAAGTAGTGATGGCCAAATGAAGCTTTATGAACAATTTTCTGAAGCTGTATTTGGACATCACTAGGCAGCACAGGCCGCGTTTGCGCCTGCTCAATGAAAGTAGTCTCGCTTTAAATGAAGCTTTGTGAAGCTTATTATTTTTATTTTCGATACCCAGTAGATAAAGCTCTCTGTTCATCAAAGGGTTCAAAGCAAACTGAATGCCATTTGTTGAGCCGTTTTCTTAAAACCAAGAGCCCAATAAATTCTTGGGTCAACAAATACAACCAATGGTTCATGAAATTTCATTTGGACATCAGTAGTTTCATTTAAAGTGAGAATTTAAAGTGAAAAAAGAACTTTCGCTGAGCAGTGCTCACCAGCGCTCTTAAGCTCTTAAATGAGGTTCCACAAAAAACTGTTCACACATTCATTCCACCCATACTCAGTAATAAAACGGCATCATAATGCAGACAAGCACACTTTCATTCAGTCACACACATCACATACAAGAGGTTTACCAGTCAGACAGAGTGGGAGGAACAAACAGTCAATATCCCATAGTTTTGGATAAGCAGGCATCATATTGAGCAGATCCAAAAAATCAGCATCTGACCTTCACCGCAATCACAAGTACAGCCTTGTGTTATTTGCTTCAGGCAGCCAAGCGTTCTTGAAGAAGCAATGAGGGAAATGGGTAACATAAACAAGATAATCATAGCTGAGGGCTCTCACTAAAACCACTCCCTGTGTTAAGGATTAGAAAAAGCTTTTAAAAAATTGGCAGAGTGGTCTATTTTACAGATACAACATCAATCACTGTTTGATGCACTTAATGATTTCTGTGAAGAATTGGTGCTATGTACCTGTTTGTAGCACCCACTACCTCAACATTACTAAACTTGAATTGACATAACCTGTTTCACTGACAACATCTTAGGGCTCTTGCACACCGCCTGCGTGACACATGCCGAAAAACGCATACACGCGAGAAACAGCCGACGTCTATTTTGGCATGTTGGAAGTGGTTGCAGGCAAAATATAATACAAAGAGATGTTTATATGTCATTTTTATGTTTGAAAGGTTCTCTAAGTTTTGACAAATGCAGATATGAATGTAATTTAAAAAGAAAGCAAAAATGTATTCTCAAATATTGCACCTGTCAATACAGAACAAAATATTCTGTCTTTCTATTTTGCCATCAATACTGCCAACATTGTCTTTGTTGTTTTCAAATCAGTATACATGTATTGTAAACTTCCACACATGTCTTTTGGAAACCACTATTAAAAGACATATGTAATATAATCTGTCATTTACAATTGGGATCCTAGGATTGTAGTAAATAAACACCTGAATGTATGTTGTTATTTTTTCTTTCCAACACTCTGAAAGAAGACCTTATGGAAGCAAAATAGCCCAACATCTCGAAATTGACCAGTGCATGAAAAATCAATGTGTTTGCCTGCAGTGCCTGGCATTAAATGAGCGGTCATGCTGCATGTCTTCGCTCCTCTTCATCAAAGCGAGGCTGTGGTGGTAGAGTGGTTAATTCAATGATGAAGAGACACGTTATCCACCACCACCAACGGCAGCCTCGTGGATGAACCAATTCCTCTGATACTCTTTCAACAAATACTTTTCCAAGACAGAGAAATAAACAGCATACATACTTCAACTAGTATGTCATTAACTCAAATCATCATGCACATTTAATTATAGACAATTGGGAGATCATTACAGCTTAGTGCGCCAATAATTACATTTTTGCAGACAAAAAAGAAAGGTTGCCTTACACGACGCCTTTCCTTCCATCTTTTCTGCACACTTGCCTCACAAATCCAAGTACACAAACACATACACACATACAGTTCTGTGTGCTCATTTCACAGATCCATGTTCTCAGTTATAATCAGCATGCTCTATTTACTTTTGAAACAAACTAATTGTAATTATGGTCACATTGTGCCCGGGGCAAGTAAAATCCTAATCTTTCATTCAATTTACCAAGTTGCAGATATGTACTCCCTTCACTCTCCACACACACACACACACACACACACACACACACACACACACACACACACACACACACACACACACACACACACACACACACACACACACACACACACACACACACACACACACACTTGCTAATGTCTCTAGAAAATAAGGAATGAAAACATGAAACTTTTAAAGGAGAACTATGCAGTTTTTTTAGCTTAATTTACCTTAACTCAACAGCTTCAGAGTCATTGGAATGGTTAAATGACTTTTTTCTAGTTGAATGTTGGTCATCTCGCTCCCCCCTAGCACCTTTCAAACACCCTTTCAAAGCCCCTTTAAGTTATAGCAAAAAAACAAGAGGGCTTTATGGTCATTTTTGCCCTGGACTTGTCCCTGAACAGAACTTGACTTGTTTCATCTAAAAACTCGCCTCCTCTCCCGTTAGCCTGGCCTCACATCTTTACCGCCGCAAAGCCCAAAATGCCACTCATGTGTTTGTGTCCCAGTTGAAAACATGAGTAGACACCTGTTTAACTGCCTCCGAAAAGCCTGCTGGATCACCTTTAAGCTGCTATTAGTTCTTGGCAGATTTCATGGCTAATCTATGTGATTCTGTTTCCTCCTTCCCTCTCTGGGATTTTCTAACAGGACATGTACAGATTTGTTTTGTTCTAATCTAACACAGATTTCATAGCTAATGAACCTCCTCTCTCCCTCTTCCTTTCTGCTTTCTTCCCAATCCCTCCGTGTCTGTTTTGGGGTCTTATTGGATCTCACAGACTTATTATTGCATCGGTTTGTGTCTCAGAGGTTTATAACCGCGCTTGTTCAGTATTTTCTTCAGTAATAATTCACTAGACATCATTATGGTTAAAGGCGTGGAGGCCAGTACACTAGGCCGCTCTTGTCACTACGCTCAGGAGCATTAAGGCTGTGCTGTGATTTTGTTTGACAGTGATGCAGCAAAAAGTAGCCAAGAACACAGAGAACACAGCCAGAAGTAGCCAAGAACACAGAGAACACAGCCAGAAGTAGCAGGATCACATTGATTCAGCAAAATAGCATAACATCAAAAATAGCCTTAAGTAGAGAGGGGAATACAGCAGGAAAATGGTCTAATGAGGCAGAATGATAAACAGATTGTAGTCTGGAAGTTCCTGCTGGTTCAACAAACAAATAAATAAAAACGGTAATATGTACCTTGTATTATTAACCTCTAAGACAGGGGTTATAAATGTGTCCAATGGCCAGTATGTTACTCAACAGACACTGGCTGCACTGGCCTTATTTATTGTTTAATATTTAAACATTTGTTTTAGAAAATTAGTAAAAATTTTAGTAGCCTATATCAGTGTGGACATAATGATAAGTAGATATTTAACTGGGAAAAGCTGCACCTCCGTAAAGGAAGCAGTTCACTGAAGATTGATGGTTAAAGACATTAAATGTTAAATAAAAGCATGTGTTGAAAAATTAAAACAGAATGTTAAAACAGAGTTATCTGACCTTTATGTTGTCCTCGGGTCAAATTGACCCGTTTTCCTATATCAATGTTCTTTTTAATTCCCCAAAATAACATGATTGATTCCACACAACGCTCTTTGAGGTGATTTTGATGGGTAATTTTTGGGCGTCTTATTCAATTTTACAGCATTTGAAAAAAATAATTGAAGTGGTTTTGAAATAGTATTGAGTAAAAGTTGACATATTCCAGTCTGTGATTATCCATCAACATCCATTCCTTTAATTTCAGTCTAAATAAGTCCGAATTTCTGCTTTTCTAAATCAAACATTAGGTATAATTTCATTATTTATTGACCATAAATTCCAAAAATAACTGTAAAACTAAAGTTAGTGTTACGTAGTGTTGAAAACGTCAAAGTTTGAACATTGAACAAACATTGAAAAAAAGCTTCAGAAACGTAAGAAAAAGTTAAAAAGATCGATAAAAAGCATCAACAAAATTGTTGATTTTCAATTTTGATGGGAAGACA
Organism: Etheostoma perlongum; assembly: GCA_026937815.1. Classification (NCBI taxonomy): domain Eukaryota; kingdom Metazoa; phylum Chordata; class Actinopteri; order Perciformes; family Percidae; genus Etheostoma; species Etheostoma perlongum. The sequence continues at coordinate 1,525,197 of CM049380.1, forward strand.
ATGTGGTGTTTGTATCTTCACTGCCCCCAAGTGGCAAAAGAATTCAGTCAAATGCTATCTAGCTACAACATACAATGCTGGAAAATGATGTACGTTGTATTATTTACCGACAGATAGTGATGGCCAAATGAATATTCAATTAAGCTTCATGAACTATATTCTGAGCCCACTAGATGGCCCTCTCCGTTCAACAAAGGGTTGAAAGCAAACTGAACTACCATGCCTTTTGCCTTTTTCAACAGAGTGCCATCTAGTGCGCTAGTACATAAAATGGTTCACCAAGCATGATGAAGTTTCATTTGACCGTGACTGGGGTTTATTATGGAAGTCTTAAACTGTGGGGAATTAAGGCTCTGGAAGCATAATGTAAACAGCTTGGTTGGGATAGTGTCTATAACACATGTAGAAGACCTCATTTCAAATGATGACATCATAGATGCAGGCCTGGGAAGGGAGATCCTTGGGGGTGTGATTTTTTTTTTTTTATAGCTGAAGTGAAATACTCTACTTTTCAACGTAAATGTATTTCTTGATTGTTGTGTTGTTGCATATGGATCACTCTGATGCTTTAACTTTTATAAATTGAATTTTACGACCGTATCAGTACCTTTTTAAAGATTCAGGTTTTATCCTTGTTTTTGTGATGGTATTCTGTGTCATCGGTGCAACATCCTTAAGAGGCCTAAGAGGCTGGACATCTGAGTCTCTAACTCTCATTAAATAACTGACACTGACAGATTCAACCTTCACTCCTAATTTCCACTGGGTGTGGAATGTCTGCAGATCCGCTCCGAAATGGCAGCGGAGTCATTAGGTTTCCATTAAAGTCAATGTGTGTATTTTCACTGACTGTGGAACGGCTGCGTCCCAACTCTGATCCCTGGCCCTGCAGTCTACTGTCAAAGAGTCCTTGGGCAAGACACTGAACCCTGAGTTCCCCCCGATGCTGCGCCATCGGAGTGGTGTAAATGTGTGTGAGTGTTTATCTAATAAGCAGGTGGCACCTTGTATGGCAGCCTCGGCCACAGTGTATGAATGTGTGTAAATGGTGAATAGATCCTGTACTATGTAAAAGTGCTTTGAGTAGTGGTTAAGACTAGAAAAGCGCTATATAAATACACTCTATTGACATTTACTTCAGCTGTACGGCCGCAGCCGTTCTGCAACCGGTTGAAATTGGGGGTCAGCCTGTAGAGAATACGTGGGCTGTGCTTTCTACATATTCTATAAATCACCCTTGCTATAAATCTACTCTATTGCGTTGCAATATCGTTTTCTCACATTTGACACGTAGATGGCTTGAGACATAGTGACAGCACACTCTTACTGAAGATGTAAATCTAGTGTCATTTAAAAAAAAAAAAGGCTAAATCATTTCCTCAACAATCAGGGCACTGTAGGTTTTATCTATCTACCATACCCACATCCTGGCATCTTTCTCCCCTCTGCTGTCCTCAAACCATGTTCTCTTCAGGGAAAAAACAACCAACTTTGAGCTAGCAAGTGACACGTTAAAATGTTTTCAAAGAAAAATTGGATCATGCAACAAGGCAGGCCTGCTTGGTTCTTCAAACGGGGAATGATTGTAAAGATTTACAAAAAAAAAGAACGTTTTACTATCTAACCGGGATGTTTTGGGAACGTTTGGGAGGGATTGCTATAGACGAAGTACACATGGCGATACACGGGTAAGAGCAAATTATGTTTAACCATGCATCCAGCTATGTATTTCACCTAAGCAACCTTCCATGAGTCAGGGTGTTCCTAAAGATGTCACTCCTTATTAAGTATGACTTTGACTAGATCCTGCTCTGCGCTCTGTAATGATACCTGGGGGAATGTACAGTATGAGCTGTATGAAATACAAAGTGATACAGAGAAAGAGGGGGGAAGACAATGGCACAGCAAAGAAGATGGCAGAAGAATAAGGAGGAAAAGAATGCATGAACATTGAATGTACAAGTGGGAACTTAAGGAAACAGAACCTGCTCCCACTAATACTTTGATCATGTGTGTGTGTGTGTCCACACTGGTGTTAGCTATATGCAGCTATTGCTTTGTGTCTCGGTGGGCCTTTTTAAAATGATTCATGTTCCAGGCTTTAGAAGCAATATTCACTGTACCCTTAGCTTTCATCTGTTCTCTTCTCCTTCCTCATTCACCACTGGCTTTGGATGAAAAAGCTTTCCCATAATGCAAGGCTCAAACCCAGCCAAACCATATTTGTTGGGGGGGGCAATACAAATACAGTACATTTGTCATCACAGTAAAAAAAAAAAACACACGACAATGTAGTAGCTTATTTAAAATGATCAATGGAGCCTGAAGTCCAGAGACATTTATTATTTTTATGACCTAGGTGTTTTCATTCATTTCTCCTTCCTGTACTCGGTTTGAAATACTTACTGTGTGTGTGTTAGCGCTATGCCATATAATTCTACTACTAGCAGACGTTTTACTCCAACAAGTCCTCTAAACCATACGATAATATACAGTAGGTTGTTTATTTCTACCTTCTAATCACAGAACGTGTGCATTAATCTCACGTCAATTTGCGTTAACCCGTTATCGCGTCAGTGTAATAATGTAAATAGTAATGTTGCTTTAAGACCAGAATGTAACCAAGGGGACCGACGACCAGATAAAGATCACATCCCAAACACCACCTTTGAACAGAGACAGGAGTTCTCTCCCACCCGTTTATAATGAGCCCTTAAGTGGTCACATTATAAATTGAATGGATTTATCTGCTTTTACCCGAACATGTAATCTGTGTTTCATTGTGGGACTGCAAGGATGACAATCATAAGAATGATATATTTAGATTATGACTCAAAGCTCACAGATGTAAGCTTAATACATCTGCACGGAGACAATCTTCTATTCCTTTTACTGCTTTTAGTGTGTGTGTGTGTGTGTGTGTGTGAGAGAGAGCGTGCGACGGAAGGTATGTCAGACGTTGTTGGGTGAACATATAGATGCTTATTTTTATGTTTGTGTGTTTTTTAATGTTGACTGTGGGAGCAGTCGATGCAAGACAATAGTCTGTGTGAACTATTGTCTTTTATCTTATCTTAACTTATACCAGCAGAGTAGAAACACATTCAAATACTGGATCCCAAAAAATGTTTATCAAAAATATTGTTGGACAAATTGTATCGAGTGGTGGCATTAGAGAATACAGTGAATACATCAATATGCCTATATATATATATGCATATTTTTTTGCCTTTTCAATCACCATCCATACACATAGTAGTTCTATCCATTTAGCATGTGAGCTGAAAGACTATGATTCATAAGGACTCTATAAATGTGGTTATTCTGTGTTTCACTCTTGTAAGTGCTGTATCGCTACACTTGACAACCAGCGGAATGCATCAATATGATTCCTCTTGGGGAGTTTGAAAGAGGCTGCAGCTACATTATTTCAGTGGGTTTTTCAGAGCCAAATGCCTAAATTGCTATGCTTAGGGAGCTACAGGCACTGTGTCAGACATGGATTTGGTTTAATGTGTCACGAATGGCTTCATTTCATTCTCAGTCCCTTTTCAGAAAGTTGGAGTCTTCTCGAAAATTGAATTATTGAAAGGCATGAGCTTGTCACATCCAACCTATGAAGAACGAAGAGGGATAACTTTGAGTGCTGTGATGTATTGAATGGACTGGGGTTTGGAATTCAAGTCAATTCAATTCAAGTATAAATTTGAGCTGACCCTGGAATGTATAGAGCAAAACGCTTTACCCACTGTGTATCTATCAGTGTGGTCATTCATCAGAGGAAAAAAGAGGATGCATGTGGTTCATTTTGAGGAAGAGGATTAAAATTCCCCCTTTTGACGTTTGTGTATGTGTGTGCGAGTGTGTCATTGCCTTTCAGTTTGAGCCCAGAGTATGAATCCTGTTGCATTTAGTGATTTCCTGACCTTTCCCTTAAGTCAGTTTTCACTTATCAAGTGACACATCTCGACATTTACGACACACATACATTTTAAATAAACTTTGTATACATATAAATATATACATTTCTAGTTCCCAGACCATGGGGCTCATGCAAGAACATGTTTATATTCTTATCCTAAATCACGCTGACGTTCTTTGGAGGTTTCTGTGAGTATTCAAAGTTGGATTCACTAAACTCTCTTGCTCATTTCCGCCTGCAAATTACACAGACATGAAATAATCTTATATTTAGATTTCAAATCTAGTCTGATTTGTTTTGAGTATGGGTTGTATTGTCTAGTACTAACTATGCCAGACTTAATTCAAGGTAATGTCACTTGCCTTGTATAGCAATTTTATTGTATTTGATACAGCACCATCATCAAGAAAACTTGAGTCTGAGTCCTTAAATCAGACAAAGTACTTACTGTATGTGATTTTAATATCCATGTGGACGTTAGTAGCCTTAGTATTGCTTTCAACTCACTACTAGATTCAATCTGTTTTAACCACACCGTCGACCTTGTGCTGGCATATGGCATCAAAATTGAAGATTTAATAGTATTTCCGCAGAATTGTTTATTATCAGACCATTCTCTAATAACTTTTTAATTCTTACTACCCGACTATACAAAATTAAATAAAAGCTATTACGCTAGATGTCAAGGAAGACATTCCAACAGCATTTAATTCGTTAATATAACAGAACTCCTTTGTTAACAACATCCCAAATTGATAATTTTGTGGACGTTTGTATGATCTCGCTACGGACGACTTTAGACTCTGTTGCTCCTCTCAAAAATAGGATGATGAAGAAAACTGGAAGAATCTCATTTATATTGGCAAGACAGTTTGAAAACATATAGGAAGGCCCTCAGAAATGCCAGATCAGACTATTAATCCTCACTAATATAAGAAAATAAGAACAACTCAAGGTTTCTTTTCAGCCTTGTAGCCAGGCTGACAGATAGTTCCAGCTCTATTGAGCCATCTATTTCTATAGCTCCTTTAATGATAAAATTATAGCAATTACAGATAAAATTCATCACCTTTTTCCCCTCAACTTCTAACGGTTCAACTTTAAATGCAGCACCGCTAGAAAGAACAACAAGACCTGACATTTACTTAGACTGCTTCTATCCTACAGACCAATTAATGTTAAAAGGTCTCTTCAGCTAAGCCATCTACCTGTCTCGTAGACCCCATCCCAACGAGGCTACTTAAAGAAGGGTTACCCGTGGTTAACACTTCATTACTAGATATGATCAATATGTCACTATTAATAGGTTATGTACCACAGTCATTTAAAGTAGCTGGGATAAAACCTATTCTGAAAAAACCGACCCTGAGGTCTTAGCAAACTATAGACCTATATCTAATCTAACTCTTCTCTCCAAGATCCTTGAGAAGGTAGTCGCTAATCAGTTAAGTGATTTTCTACATAGCAATAGTCTTAGGATTTAGAATGCATCATAGCACAGAGACGGCACTGGCCATATTATTAGGAAACACTCAATTAACTTTCATTGTTATGTGGATGACACCCAATTATATCTATCAATCAAGCCAGACAAAACCAGTTAGCTAAACTTCAAGCATGCATAAATGATATAAAATCATGGATGACCTACAATTTCCTAATGTTAAAGAAATGCCAATAAACCAGAGCACGATGTGCCAGACCCTCCTCCGCAGCACTGTGGAGGAAGGTCTGGCAAAGTGAGACTACCTTTTAGTTGAATGATTACATTCTGAGTTGTATTTATATCAAGTAATACAAAGAGTCTGTATACCAGTTTTTTGCAGTTTCTGGGTCATTATGAGGTTGTAGAAATCAAAATATTAGTCAAAGAAAGTGACAAACATTGAAAAAAGGGACAAAAACATAAAAAGTTAAAAATGTCGATAAAAAGCATTGATTTTCAATTTTGTCAAGAAGACAACACAAGGGTTAAACTCAGACAAAACTGAAGTTATTGTGCTGGGCCCTAAACAACTCCAAACCTCATTATCCAAAATGTATAGTTTTTTTTTTACAACATATTCATTGTTTTGCACATAGAAAATATACAGTCAACGGGACAGTAACGTTATGAATCCTAAGATATAGCTACTCTGGATGGTAATGCCCTGGCCTCGAGCACTACTGCCAGAAATCTAGGAGTTATCTTTGATCAGGATATATCCTTTAACGCCCACTTAAAAACAAACCTCAAGAACAGCCTTTTTTCATCTTCGTATCATTGCCAAAATTAGGAACATCTTGTCTCAAAACGATGCTGAAAAACTAGTCCATGCATTTGTTACTACGCAGCGCTGTGGAGGATGGTCTAGCAATGCGAGACTAACAACCATGACAATCCTCAGAGAGTGAGTGTTTGAAGGGAGAGATTGATGGGGAGAAAGGCAGAGAATGGAGAGTTGCTCTGCATCATAGTCTTAATTCTATGACTAAGCTTAATGCATGCATGCTAGATAATACCCAGTCATGGAGAAATGCACTTTTTGTGTGCAAATGCCAACATAATTTCTCACATCAGGCTTTTGCTTTAAAATCGTCTTTACTTTCAACTCTTCCTTCCAATAAAATCCCCCTCTATATGGTAACTGGATGACATAGCAAAGCTTTTGAATGTCACACTGGCATGATTTTGTGAGCTTATTTCTAGTAAGTTGTGTTGTGTTCTGTATGTTGATGTGAGGATCTGCTACCGTATATTCTGTGTTTCATCATTTCTTTTTCTTTGAGTTACTCGTGCTGTGTTTTGATATAAAGACTCAAGGGTTACAACTCAATGTGTCAGGGTTTTATGAAATTTCATTTGGCCATCACTAGCGAAAACTTACATTCAGTAAATATTACTGATGATGGTATAATGTATGTATTACTTTTAGTACCTATTGGTACCCTGTTTCTCTTGTCATTCTCCATGCCCTGTCAGGGTTAGACAAAAATGACTAAATAAAAGAAAAAAGGGTTAGGAAAAAAAAATCAACAAAGAGAAAGAGTTAAGATGTGATGGACAGGACTTAAGTGGGACCAATGCAAGAGTAAATGGGGTTGTGATGTAAAACTAAACATGACTGTGTGTAATGGAGCTTGATAATAATTAGTGAGTCATTGCTCCAGCTCACTTGATGGACAACATCTACATTCAAAAACAGGCATACGGCGGAAACACATTTAGGAATTACAAATTTAGATTTACCAGTGAAGATGCTAATTACAATTTCATGTGATTGCTTTACTCAAGGAGGTTCAAAGTGGGCAACGTGTGTGTGTGTGTGTGTGTGTGTGTGTGTGTGTGTGTGTGTGTGTGTGTGTGTGTGTTTTATGGGATTAACTCTAAAATTCCTCTAATGTAGCTCAGCGTAAATTCTTTCAGGAAGCCCTAACTTTTAATCAATGCACTCCTAAATCAATTCAGCTCTTATCATGTGCTGTGTAAAACTGTTGCATATCTGCAACTAGTCTCTCCTGATTTAAATATAGCTCAGCGTAAATTCTTTCTTATCAATGTTCTCTTCCTAAATGGAATCAGCTGTTGGAGGCGTTCACCTCCTTGCTTAACCAATCAGAATTGTACACAAATTGCAAGGGCAAATCAGAGTCACAACCCTGCTTTAAATCTGTTTCTCCCTTTTCCATTCAGCTGTCGTTGCAGGCAAAGAGTGCAACCCTCCATGCCCCTCTTCCACCTCCAGTCATCTACTCCAGCTGACCGGTCCGGAGCCTCCTTCGGTCTGGTCTTCGGGCTCCTTCATCGCCACCACCAGTGTCTAGATTCCATCAGGGGGCTAATGGTTGTCTACTCCTATATACATATACAAAATATTTGTATAGCGATGGAGTCTAATCGCCAAAGACTTTGTACATTTTATTGCGCTGTACAAAAAACTAATTTGCATATCTGCAAACATGTCTCTCCTGATTGAAATGCCTACAAAGAGACTAAGTAACTCTACACAAACAATGATATGAGACATTTTTCGTAATACAGCCATGACCTCCATCAATCTTTGCCTTTAATTCTGCTGTTCTCAATCTCACATTTACATAAATATGATCAATCATTAAGTGTCACTTTCATTTTCCAAAAGATGACTAACATCAATTTAACCATGTTCTTGCATCTCCAATTTGAAGATTTCAGTGGTCTTTTAATGAAACCTGACAATCCTGTTGGTTTATATGAAGTCTGATATAATGTTATGGTTTACAAGATGTTTGTAGGAATTAATTTGCAGAACAAGGTCTTTTGGAAATGATGAATACCACCACTTTGGCCTAGACTGAAATATCTAACTATAATAAATAACTTTTAGATGGATCATCATGGAAGTACACTACCGGTCAAAATTTTGGGGTCACATAGAAATTCCCATTGCCCTCCATTGTAGACAGAATGCCAGCTGAGATCAGTTGCGTTGTTTTTTTAACCAGGGCAGCCGTTTTCAGATTACATTATGTGCTTACATAATAGTAAAATGGTTCTCCAATGTTTTTCTAGTTCTTTATTTTTAAATGATAGATTAGTACACAGAATGAGCCTTTGGAACATTGGATGAATGGTTGCTGGTAATGGGCAATGTAGGTATTGCATTAAAGATCAGCCCCCCCACCCAAATTAGCAGGTATTCTGTCTATAATGGAGTGGTATGGAAATGTATAAGTGACCCCAAACTTTTGACCGGTAGTGTAGGTACACACAATTATGAAGACCTTAAAAGACAACTTTAGTTAGCATCTAGCATCATCAGGTCAAAATTTCAGTTTGTCAATATTTAGTTAAACTAAGAATGTGTTACTGTGACATCCCCCCCAAAATTGGGACAGTCTGTCATGTCGTCATTGCAGCCAGTTGTTTCTCTTTGTTTTGTGTGCCTTGTCTGTTTCCCCTTGTGTTTTTTCCCCTCCTGTGCTATCTGTGAGCTGTGGGCGTGGCTTAACTGGCAAGTAGCGCCAGGTGAAGCTCATTGCCTAATTATCCTGCTGCAGTACCGGCTCTGTGATCCAGTCGTCGCCAGATCGTACTGTCTACTAGAGCGGTATGGTGGCACTCCTGGTTCCCTGTTAATCTGTGTTTCTGGTGTTTTAGCTTGTGTAGCTTATGTGTTCTGTGTTGTTGCAGCCTGCCTTGCTTACTCCTGCTCACGTTTCCTGTTTGCCTGCCTGCTTGCTCCCCCGCTCACTCCACGCTAATTACTAGGATTGGATTCAGCCTTGAATTGTTTGTTGGACTCCGGAAGTCCTCATTATCACCAAGTCAATGGGTACGCTCTGGAGAGCGCACCTCACCCACCACCACTCCTCTTGTCACCTGCACAATTATTGTATATAGATTAACAAATTAAATCACTTTACCGTTTATCTTGTAGCTTTTGGGTCCAACCTCCAGTGCCATTCCGTAACACAGTCCCAAATAAGAAGCAGTTGTCTAGAATCCTGTCTTGTTTGTCCAAAATATTAGACTGAGTTTGAATTAGTTGTAGTCTAATAAACATTAAATACTGATTGTTGTAAACATTATGAAACATTATTTTGGGTTTGTCCAACTGTTATGTTGGTAACCTACATGAATTATAGTTATCGTTTTCTTAGGTCATGTACAGCAAATTGATGAACAACTACGCATAGCAGTGACACATGGCTATGACTTTGAATTAAAAACTTTTATGGAGGGAAATTATGGAGTTTCGAGGTAGCCACCCTTTCTTTTTTGATAGTGCTGCACCCTTGCTGTTCTATCAATGAGCTTCATGAGATAGATACCTGAAATGGTTTTCACTTCACAGGTCGGCCTTGTCAGCGTTAATTAGTGGAATATCTTGCCTTATTAATGGGTTTAGAACAATAAGTTGTGTTTTGCAGAAGTCAGGTTGATACACAGCCAACAGCCCTATTTGACAACTGTTTATATGTTTATAATGTACATATTATGGCAAGAACCAATCAGCTAATTAAAGAGAAATGAGTGGCCATTATTACTTTAAGAAATAAAGGTCAGTCGGTCCGGAAAATTGCGAAAACTTTGAATGTGTCCCCAAGTGGCGTCGCAAAAAAACATCAACTGCTACAACAAAACTGGCCCACACAAGGACCGCCCCAGGAAAGGAAGACCAAGAGTAACCTCTGCTACTGAGGATAAGTTCATCTGAGTCACCAGCCTCAGAAATCGCAAAATAACAGCAGCTCAGATTAGAGACCAGATGAATACCACCCAGAGTTCTAGCAGCAGACATATCTAGAACAACTGTTAAGAAGAGACTGAGCGACTCTGTTCTTCATGGTCAATAGCAGCTAAGAAACCACTGCTAAGGAGAGGCAACAAGCAGAAGAGGTTTGTTTGGACCAAGAAACACAAGGAATGGACATCAGACCAGAGGAAATCTGTGTTTTTGTTTGATGAGTCCAAATTTGAGATCTATGGTTCCAACCGCCGTGTCTTTTTGCAATAGAGAAAAGGTGACCGGATGGATTCTACATGCCTGGTTCCCACCATGAAGCATGGAGGAGGAGGTGGGATGGTGTGGGGGTGCTTTGCTGGGGACACTGTTGGGGATTTATTCAAAATTCAAGACATACATTTATTTTATTAGGACAATGACCCCATACATACATCCAGGCTGTGAAAGGGCTATTTGACCAAGAAAGAGAGTGATGGATTGCTGCACCTCCACAGTCACCGGACCTGAACCCAATCAAGATGGTTTGGGGTGAGCTGGACTGCAGAGTGAAGGCAAAAGGGCCAACAAGTTCTAAGCATCTCTGGGAACTCCTTCAAGACTGTTGGGAAACCATTTCATCCTCCGCCCGGAAACTGTGGTGAAAATCATCCCAGAGAAGACACCTCTTGAAGTTCATCAAGAGAATGCCAAAGCAGTAATCGGAACAAAGGGTGGTTACTTTGAAGAAAGACATATTTTCAGTTATTTAACACTTTTTTGTTAAGTACATAATTCCACGTGTTCATTAATAGTTTTGATGCCTTCAGTGGTAATCTACAATGTAAACAGTCATGAAAATAAAGGAAATGCATTGAATGAGAAGGTGTGTTCAAACTTTTGGCCTGTGCTGTGTATATATAGTATATTTTTTAAAGCCTATAGTTTCACACAACCAACATTATTGTCTCTGTGTGTTAAAGTAATATGAAACAGGCTGAAAGGTTTCTGACAAGCGTTAAGGTTTAGTAAACAGCGTTAATCATGCCATGGCTGCATACTATTATTCACCTACCATGTGTAATGAAACTAATGAAGAAGAAAAGAGAATGTTGTGCCATTAATTGTAGCTCTTTTAAATGTAAATGTCACAACACACAAACACATCTGTAAGTGGCCAGATTTAATTATTGCCGGTGAAAGGCTTACAACACACACAGACACGTGCAGACAGTGAGTTCACAGGCTGTTAAGGATTTTTTAGAATTTTTCTGCAAGAAAATTTAAAAGTGGCTGTCCTCTTCCAAGCAAAAACACCTAATTGTGAGATTAGGTAACAAAAACGCTAGCATTCAAACAGATTGACAAGCACAAGGCAAGTGTGGGACTTTTTTTCTATTTCCTTTGCTAGTGGTACCTGCTGAAATATATAGCACATTTCTTGGTGTTATATTTCAAACTTTTCCTAGATTCAGCTTATTGCTACACTCTTCTCTCCTGCTGTTGTACATCACCATCCTCTGACTTTAGTTGACAGAAAACTAAGGGTAGCACACCGCCCACAGCTACACCTCCACAGTACTGTGAGACAGAAGTGCTGGTCATTCAACACGCTAAAGTGCATAGCAGGCAGTTGCAATACTTTAGGTGTGAATCTGTTTCAGAATCTTCTTATAAGTTTCCTCTGTTCCTACTGAATCCCTAAAAAGGTCTATGTTAACATAGTCTGGCTTAACAGATGTACATTGCTGGGATAAAGCCTGTCATCCGGTGCGTGAGAGACAGATGTCAGGCTAAAACACTAATTTGTCTGTGAACTTTGTCTATAGGCTACAGGACAACAAAAGTAGGACATAACAAAAAAGCATTATTAAAACAGACAAAAGAAACCATTTTATTAAGTAGCCTATTTACTTTTACAAATGCAGACCCCGTTCGAAAAGCATGACTTAAGAAAAGTCATGTTTTTTGCACTTGTGAGAAAAAACATGACTTTTTTGAGAACCGGACATACAAACAACTTCACACTTGACAAGGTGTGTCCTTGGAATCTGAGCAATACACATCAGCACATAGTCTAGGAAGGCTAGAGTCACCATGTGGGGGCAAAAGCTGACACTAACTTTTTTTATTGTTTAAATGGAGTCAAAGCCCCATCGAATTGGTATGGAGGGTTAAAAAAGTAGAATGGGAGCCAAAGCCTTAAGCTATAAGGCTCCTCTCCTGTGGAGCCAGCTCCCAGTCTGGGTTCAGGGGGCAGACAACTTCACTACATTTAAGAATAATCTGGTATAATAATCCCTCCTCTTGGATAAATATTATAGTTAGGGAGTGAGGAGTCACAGCGTCTGCCTAGCCAGGCCCAACGGCTTCTCGTTATAGTTGTCATATTAATTTACCATATAATCAATAATATAATAAAAAGTAGAGGGAGGCAGGCCAGTACAGCCCGATCCGGCTGGGGAGAGTTCTAGCCCGACCAGGCTCCTCTCCTTAACATGTCACTCTTAGTTATGCTGTTATACTTCTAGACTGCCGAGGGACTTCCTTCCTTTGACACACTGAGTTCCTCTCTCCTTTATCTTTCCATTTGTTTGCATCCTGTCCCAGAAATGCCTGTTACTAATCTAGTTCTGGGGAGTTTACTCCCCGGAGTCCTTATGTTTTGTTTTTGCCCAGCATATTTCCTTGGATTAGGATGCACCAAGATCTTGGTTGCAGCTGTCGCCGTGGTCCTGCTGCACTACACCCTGCACGTGTGTAGAGGTTTACTCCTCGAACTAGTGGCCGCTGATTTGACTCCCACCTGTAGCCCTTTGCTGCATGTCATTCCCTATCTCTCGCCCCTTTCATATCATCATCTTTCCTGTGGAAATAAAGGATTAAAATGCCTGAAAAATTATCTTTAAAAATACACACACACACATATATACACTATATACTGTAGTACAGGCCAAAAATGTGGACACACATTTCCTTTATTTTCATGACTATTTACATTGCAGATTATCACTAATTGGCATCAAAACTATGAATGAACACATGTGGAATTATGTACTTAACAATGAAGTGTGAAATAACTTAAAACATGTCTTATATTTAACTCATTTGAAAGTCTTGTTCTTAGTCTTTCACACCCAAGTTGGAAATCACTGCAGCCAGTTCTATTTGTTATAGTGTACCGAGCACCTGGTCCATAGAGTTTTTGTCAAATTTAGTGCTAAAAACGGACAAAGTTATTATTGTAGGGGATTTTAATATTCACGTGGACGATGAGAATGATAGCCTTAGTACTGTGTTTATCTCTCTATTAGATTCTATTGGCTTCTCTCAAAGTGTTCATAAACCGACTCACCGTTTTAACCACACCCTCGATCTTGTTCTGGTATATGGTGTTGAAATTGAACATTTTGTAGTATTCCCACAGAATCCCCTTCTATCTGACCACTGTTTGATGACTTTTGAGTTTATACTGCTGAACTACACGCCATTAGGCAAAACCTTCTATACAAGATGTCTATCTGATAGCGCTGTAGCTAAATTCAAGGATGTGATTCCATTAGCATTTAATTCATTACCAAGTCACAAAGTAACGGAGGACTCCTATGCTAATTTCAGTCCCTCCCAAATCGATCACTTCGTTGATAGTGCAGCAGGCTCGCTGCGAATGACACTTGACTCTGTTGCCCCTCTAAAAAAGAAGATAATTAAACAAAGACGGTTAGCTCCATGGTATAACACTGAAACTCGCAAATTAAAACAAATATCGCGGAAACTTGAGAAAATTTGGCGTTCCACCAAACTAGAAAATTCTCGTTTAATTTGGCAAGATAGTCTTAAAACGTATAGGAAGGCCCTCCGTAATTCCAGAGCAGCATACTACTCATCATTAATAGAGGAAAATAGGAACAACCCCAGGTTTCTTTCAGCACTGTAGCCAGGCTAACGGAAGGTCACAGCTCTACTGAGCCAAGTATTCCCATAGCTCTTAGTAGTAACGACTTTATGAGATTCTTCAATGATAAAATTATAACTATTAGAAGCAAAATTCACCAAGACCTGCCTTTAACTGACTTATCTCTAAACTCAGGAACCTTAGAAACAGCTGTAAAACCAGATGTATGTTTAGACTGCTTTGCTTCACTTGATCTTTATCAATTTAATTCAATTATTTCTTCATCTAAACCATCAACCTGCCTCTTAGACCCCATCCCCACTAGGCTACTTAAAGAAGTTGTACGGCGGGCGGCTGTGGCTCAGCGGTAGAGTGGTTGCCTGCCAATTGGAAGGTTGGTGGTTCAATCCCTGGCCCTGCAGTCCCATGTCGAAGTGTCCTTGGGCAAGACACTGAACCCCAAGTTGCCCCCGATGCTGCGCATCGGAGTGTGAATGTGTGTGCATGTTTATCTGATGAGCAGGTGGCACCTTGTACGGCAGCCTCGGCCACAGTGTATGAATGTGTGTGAATGGTGAATGTATCCTGTATGATGTAAAAGCGCTTTGAGTAGTCGGTAAGACTAGAAAAGCGCTATATAAATACAGCACATTTACATTTACATTTACCCTTAGTCAACACTTCTCTACTACATATAACCAATCTATCTTTATTAACAGGCTATGTACCACAGCACTTTAAAGTAGCTGTAATTAAACCTCTTCTGAAAAAGCCCAACCTTGATCCAGATGTTTTAGCCAACTATAGACCTATTTCCAACCTTCCATTTCTTTCTAATATTCTTGAGAAAGTAGTTGCCAAACAGCTGTGTGACTTCCTGCATAGCAACAGCTTATTTGAGGATTTTCAGTCAGGATTTAGAGTTAATCATAGCACAGACACAGCACTTGTGAAAATTACTAATGACCTCCTAATTGCATCAGACAAAGGACTTATCTCTGTACTGGTGTTATTAGATCTTAGTGCTGCATTTGATACCATTGATCATATCTTATTACAGAGATTGGAACATTTAATTGGCATTAAAGGAACAGCTCTAAGCTGGTTTAAGTCTTATTTATCAGATCGATCTCAGTTTGTTCATGTTAACGATGAATCCTCCGTGCACGCCAAAGTTACTCATGGAGTCCCACAAGGATCTATGCTCGGTCCAATCCTGTTCACTTTATATATGCTTCCTTTAGGCAATATTATCAGGAAACACTCCATAAACTTTCATTGTTATGCAGATGATACTCAATTATATCTATCAATCAAGCCGGATGAAACTAATCAGTTAGCTAAACTTCAGATGTGCCTTCAGGATATTAAAACCTGGATGACCTGTAATTTTCTAATGTTAAACTCAGATAAAACTGAAGTTATTGCTCTGGGACCCAAGCACCTCCATGACGCATTATCCAAAGAGATAGTTACTCTGGATGGCATCACCCTGGTCTCCAGCACCACTGTGAGGAGTCTTGGAGTTATCTTTGATCCTCCTGATCCTTTAATTATCACATAAAGAAAATTTCAAGGACCACCTTTTTTCACCTAAAAAAAAAAAAATTCAGGAATATCCTGTCTACAAATTATGCATTTGTTACTTCTAGGCTGGATTACTGCAATTCTTTATTATCAGGCTGCTCAAAAAAGTCCATAAAGACTCTTCAGCTGATCCAGAATGCTGCAGCACGTGTTCTGACAGGAACCAGGAAAAGAGATCACATCTCTCCTGTTTTAGCTTCTCTGCATTGGCTTCCTGTAAAATCCAGAATAGAATTTAAAATCCTTCTTCTCACCTACAAAGCTCTTTGTGGTCAGGCACCATCTTATCTTAAAGAGCTCATAGTACCTTACAACCCTACAAGAGCACTACGCTCCCAGAATGCAGGACTACTTGTGGTTCCTAGAGTCTCTAAAAGTAGAATGGGGGCCAGAGCGTTCAGCTATCAGGCTCATCTCCTGAGGAACCAGGTTCCAGTTTGGGTTCGGGAGGCAGACACCGTCTCCACATTTAAGAGTAGACTTAAGACTTTCCTCTTTGATAAAGCTTATAGTTAGGGCTGGCTCAGGAGAATCCTGAACCATCCCTTAGTTACGCTGCTATAGGCAAAGAGATCTGTTGTTGTGATTAAGCACTATATAAATAAAATTGAATTATTTCTCTCTCTCTCTCATGTCCACTTCCTCTAGACAGAGGGATGGTTATGTCTCTCTCTCTCCCCTCTCTCGTCCACCTCCTCTAGACAGAGGGATGGCTCTCACTCTCTCTTCCCATCTCCTCTAGACAGAGGGATGATATCTCTCTCTCTCTCATCCACCTCCTCTAGACAGAGGGATGGATATCTCTCTCTCTCCCTCTCTCACCCACCTCCTCTAGACAGAGGGATGGATCTCTGTCTCTCTCTCTCACTCATCCACCTCCTCTAGACAGAGGGATGGATATCTCTCTCTCTCACTCATCCACCTCCTCTAGACAGAAAGATGGATATCTCTCTCTCTCTCTCACCCACCTCCTTTAGACAGAGGGATGGATTTCTCTCTCTCCCTCTCTCATCCACCTCCTCTAGACAGAGGGATGGGATCTGGTTGGGGAGAGTTCTGGCCTGACCAGGCTCCTCTCTTTAACCTGTCTCTCTTAGTTATGCTGTAATAGTTTTAGACAGCTGGGGGACTTCCTTTGACACACCGAGTTCTTCTCTCCTCTATCTTTCTATCTTTCCATTTATGTGCATCCATGTCCCAGAAATGCTTGTTACTAACCTAGCTCTGGGGAGTTATTCCCCGGAGTCCTTATGTTCTTTTTCCCCCAGCATGTTTCCTTGGATCAGGGAGGCTCCAAAATCATGGTTACAGCTGTCGCCATGGTCCCGCTACACGTCCTGCGATGCCCTGCTATGTCCTGCTGTGCCTTGTAACGCCGCACAGTGCCCTGCTACGCCATGAACTACTACAAACTACTATTTTTTGTGACTGTTATTGCCACTCTTCATTGTAACCCCAACCGGTCGTCAGACACCGCCTACCAAGAGCCTGGGTCTGACAGAGGTTTCTGCCTAAAAGGAAGTGTTTCCTCACCACTGTCGCACTGTTGCTTGCTCTGGAGGGAACTTTGGGTCCTTGTAAATTCTGGAGTGTGGTCTAGACCTGCTCTATCTGTAAAGTGTCTCGAGATAATGCTTGTTATGAATTGATACTATAAATAAAATTGAATTGAATATATTCTAGTTTCTTCAAAGTAGCCACCCTTTGCTTTTTTGATAGTGCTGCAAACCCTTGGTGTTCTCTCAATAAGCTTCATGAGGTAGTCACCTGAAATGGTTTTCACTTCACAGGTGGGCCTTGTCAGGGTTAATTAGTGGAATTTCTTGCCTTATTAATGGAGTTGGGACCATCAGTTGTGTTATGCATAAGTCAGGTTGATACACAGCCGACAGCCCTATTGGGCAACTGTTAGAATTCATATTATGGCAAGAACCAAACAGATAAGTAAAGAGAAAGGAGCGGCCACCATCATTACTTTAGGAAAGGAAGGCAGTCGGTCCGGAAAATTGCGAAAACTTTGAATGTGTCCCTATGTGCAGTCGCAAAAATCATCAAGTGCTACAATGAAACTGGCTCACATTAAACTGCCCCATACAAATGTGTGTGTAAAATGGAGGTAAATAAACTTGAAGCCCAAATAGTGGCCTATGTACACAGTTGTATTGATTAAAACAGAAGTATGTGTTTCCTCACACCCATGTGAGACAGACGAAATTTGTCTGAAACGTCTCCTGTGCAGACAGTGTCAATCTAAACATTTCAAGGCCTGACCCTGTCAAAACTTTCCATTTGGCTCTGCAGTTGGAAGACATTTTTGACAATTTAGGTATTGTCAAAGCAGGCGGACAGGCTGGCGTACGGAGACAGAAGCTGGAAAAGATTTGTTTGATCACTCTGCATGTGGAAACACAGCAACTAATCTACAAAGGTAGTAAAGGAGTGCTCAAACAACTTGGGATTTCCATTCAGTGTTTGTCTACACAGTCTGACAACCTGACACAAAACTTCCTGGACTACCGTGTTCATTTGACTTTCACAAATATAGAAACAGTGTTGTATTTCTAAATTGAAAGTCCAGAAACACTAGGACACCTACTGTTACATACATACCAGCAAACCTGATTCATAAAACAGAGCCATTTCATTCAATTTGAAAATCCGTCCACTGAGAAATAAAATTTTAATATTTCTTAAACCTATTTTTTCTCATATTGAATTAATACACAAAGGACCGTATTGTCTTACTGGGTTAATTGTCACATAGTCTCGGTTTGCTAGATCTTTCTCCACAACGCTGCGTAAGAGGGTCTGGCTAGTCCACATGGGATTCCCGGGATGGGAGAAAAACGTGCTCTGGTTTATTGGCATTTCTTTAATCAATCAATCAAGTTTATTTGTATAGCCCTTTACAATAGCCGAAAGGTACCCAAATTGCTTTACAACAAAGCCATAAAACAATACAAAACACATGCCAAACAAACAGATACAATTAAAAGTGATGCAGCGCTGCAGGACGTTAAAAGCCTTCCAGAAATGCATAGAAAGGAGCAGACAGAAGGAGGACACCTAAGAGACAGTATTGTCCTAGTCAGAATTAAATGCTAATTTAAAAAAGTGGGTCTTAAGCTTCGTTTTAAAAAGGCTGAGGTCAGTAGTGGTGCGGATGTCAGGGGGTAGTTTGTTCCACAGTCTGGGAGCAGCGACGGCAAAAGAACGATCACCCCACTGTTTAAGTCTTGACCTAGGGACCTCTAACAGAAGCTGACCCGAGGAGCGCAAGGCTCTGCCACAATTGCAAAAAGTTAAAATCTCAGACAAGTAAGAGGGGGCCAAGCCATAAATGGCGTTGAAAACAAACAGCAGGAGTTTAAAATCAATTCTAAATCGGACTGGAAGCCAGTGGAGTGACGACAGCACAGGGGTAATGTGTTCACGTCTGGACGTACTTGATAAAAGTCGGGCAGCAGCGTTCTGCACAAGTTGGAGACGAGAAATTGATGACTGACTGAGGCCAACGTAAAGGGCATTGCAGTATTCCAGTCTTGAACTGATGAAAGCATGGATTGCCTTCTCAAGATCCTGCCGACTGAGAAAGGACTTGACTTTGGCCAAAAGATGGAGCTGAAAAAAGCTTGAGCTGACAACAGAGATAATCTGTTAAGCCCATTATCAAATGGTACCCCGAGATTTTTGACATGAGATTTAAAAAGGGGGGCCAGGGGGCCAGAGTGCCAGAGTTTGTGGTGAGAGCATTTGACATAGATGGAGAACCAAACAAAATGCATTCAGTTTTGCTGTCGTTTAAGTGCAAAAAGTTCTGTGACAGCCACTGCTTTATATCTGTGATGCAGTCCAGTAGCTTAGTAAGTACAGTGTTTTCGTTTGGTTTCATGGGCAAATATATCTGCAAGTCGTCGGCATAAAAGTGAAAAGACAGGTTGTGCTTTTTTATAATTGCTCCCAGAGGTAGCATATACTGTACATTGAAAACAGAATAGGGCTAAGAATAGATCCCTGTGGCACCCCACAGGGCAGCGACGCCTTTGAGGAGCAGTGGTCACCAATCGCAACAGAGAAACTCCTGTTTGCCAGGTATGACCTAAACCACTGGAGAGCGGTGCCACCGATGCCGACATGCTCTAGGCGAGATACAAGGACTGCATGGTCAACTGTATCAAAGGCTGCTGTGAGGTCAAGCAGTACCAGCACAGCAGGATTCCCAGCATCCAATCACTACCGTCATGGGCGCCGGACAGAGCCGCGGTGCTGTTGCAAAATAGCCTCGGGGAAGAAACTTGTTTTGGTGGAACGTGTGTACGTTCAAAAGTTGTTTTAGTCACACAACAAAAAACTCAGACAGATAGTCTAGCTAGCTGTCTGGATTTACCCTGCAGAGATCTGAGGAGCAGTTAACCATAGTCCTCATGAAGCCATCGGAGCTTAAAATTCCAAACACAAAGAAAGCGGAAGTTAACGGACATCCGACCAAAAAGATTGACATCCTGCAATATTTTCAAGCAGCAAACGGAAATGGAGCTATCCCCGGAAGTGGAACATTGTGTATATAGACTAATTGTCACAATAAGCAACGTACCACCTAGTTTTAAAAATGATGGCTTCCACCCTTAAATTTTAGATCAAAGAATAAAAATGTATCCTGCTATTGAGGTAATATTGTGAAAAACAGCAGTGTGCAACTTCATACCGACTGCAGCATGGCAGGGCGACAGTGTTAGGTTATAAATTGGATTAGATTTATTTTTGTCTGTTTTAGAACTGAACCCACAAAAGCTCTTGGTTTTTGCTCAGAACAGAATGGCTGACTAGAGCTGCAAAGATAAATCGATTAGCTATCAACTATTAATTAATTGTTGACTATTTTGATAATCAACTTATTGGTTTGAATAATTTTCATGAAAAATAGTAAAAGGAAATCTTATTCAAGCTTTGTAAATGTGAATATTTTCCCGTTTCTTTACTTCCTTGTGACAGTGATGATGTGTAGAAGAGAACCTGGAGCCCCTCTACTAGTGTTCTTCCATATTATGCACAATTACATACTGCATATAATCTGTTGTAATTTCATCTTTATTCATCATCGTTCATGATGTTCATCTAATTATCTCAATAACTATGCTCAAAGGAAAATTCTATTTGATAGATGAAGAGGAGCAGGGGGTCATCATCCTGCATCTTCTCCCCCAAGACCCCCATCCTATTTAAATAATCAGTTAAATAATGAATGAATGGATACATTATTTATTCATTTCACTTCATTTATTTGTAGTTACTTAATTACAAGTTAACTAAAATCTTTTTTCCCTTGTCAAATCAAGAATGTCTAATTCATTTGTGTGTAAAACAATGTCTAGCTATTAAAACATTCATTGAAATTTAAAAATATAAAATAAAATCATGAAAATAATCAAAACAAGAGCTACCAGAAATAAAGTAAAAGAATGAAACATTGCAAACATTCGCCCATCTCACCATTAATATTAATATGCAATAATATGCAGGAATTGGAAGTGTTTCCATGGCAGCAAAAAAGCAACGCTGACTTGGTTGCTAGTTAGAAACGTGTGTGTGTGTGTGTGTGTGTGTGTGTGTGTGTGTGTCAGTCTGTACAGTGTGTGAGATAAACTGCCTATGCATGAAAGAGGGAGGGGTTAAATTGTGTAAAATAAAGTGTAAACACTAATAATCTGCATATTTGTGTGTGAGTGTATTCAAAGTGTTGACAAAGTGCATTATCCCCTGACAGTACTCCCCTGCCCCCCATCAGAAAAATGTTCTAGGTTCTGGCTTAGATCTGGAGTTGGTCTTCGGTCGCTGTGATCTGCTGCTCACTGGTCCCTAGAGGGATGGGTTAAATGCAGAGAATGAATTTTGCTACATGTATGTGACAATAAAGTAACCTTTACCTTAGGAAGGAAGTTTAACCACACCCTCCATACCAGAGAAAAAACAACCTATCCGTGAAAACAGCAGCATCTTGTGACCAAGCTGGTCAATCAGATTTAAGGGTTAATCCTCATGTTGTCCTTGGGTCAAATTTGACCCGTTTTCAGTTTATTGTTTTATTTTGGCACAAAAAATGGGCCGTCAACATTAGAAATATCAAAAAGCACCCACAACAATGAAAATGTGACAAATAATGTCAGAAAAAGCGATAATAATGTTGAAAAAGTGACCAACACGGGTTTTTTTATGGTTGATGAAGACAACACAAGGGTTAGGGGCCACCAAACTGCTCAAGATGCACATTCACTTGAATTACTACTTTTTAAATCTGAAATAACTTTTGACAGAGTCGACCGAAAACACTTTTACCATTTAGGTTAGCCTACTTTGTATTTACGTTAGCCTTAACTAGCTTAGTGCTATCATGGATTTTTGTAAGATCTGACATGAACACTTGCAAGAAGGAAATATGGCTCAAACATGTATTGATTGTTGTGGATAGAGCAGATGACGTGCATTTCTATCTTCCATGGATTATATTAGATTGCATGGAAAGGTAGGAGGCTTGTGTAGCTCCGGGCTTGTGTAGCTCCCGGGCTGTCCCTGACAGATCTGAACCATCGCCCTGAACAAAAATGACATTTATGACCACCTATTAGCTTGCATACCATCTAAGTATGGCTTGTTCACTTAGCTTTGTTTCTGATTGCATACTTGGAGCAGTTTGTATGACCAGCTAAGTGGTGCTATGTTGTTCTCGCAAGCTAGCTGAATTAAGCAGAATGCAATTGAAAATGTATCATGTTTCTAATCAAGTTCATCATCTCTTATGTTCTTACCTTGCTCATGAAGTCTGCGTCACTTTTCCACAACAGTAATGGGCCATTACATTATCACAGAGTAATAATACAAACATGCACTCTGCAGTCTACACTTTATTTCAAAGATGTGTTGTGGGTATGTTACTTGGATTGATGACAATTAAAGAGCGGCAAACTTTGACAGTATGACAAAGCCAGAGTACAGTAACCTCACGGCGGCACAGTAATATCTCTCTTGATGCCTGGTTAAACAATGCCAGAACACCTTAAAGTGATGGTTCTGAATAATTTCACCCTAGGGTCCTTTGCACCACTACCACGAGCCAAACTCCAGAAGCTTATTTCAGCTGGGTTGAACAATGGGCGAGTTAGCG
Organism: Etheostoma perlongum; assembly: GCA_026937815.1. Lineage (NCBI taxonomy): Eukaryota > Metazoa > Chordata > Actinopteri > Perciformes > Percidae > Etheostoma > Etheostoma perlongum. The sequence continues at coordinate 1,547,945 of CM049380.1, forward strand.
TTATTAGGTGAACATCTTAATGCAGGCCCTAATGGAACCAACTATGTATCTCGTAAATTATGCCACTAATAATGCCCGAAATGATACCAAACTCACCAAAGACACCAATGTACTCATAAAACAATGGATTTGTAAGTACACCAGGAGTTTATTTAAATACTTCTGCTGTCTGCTGCTACCACTACCGACAGTAAGACGAGTGCTTAGGGACGTCTACAAATTACAACACTGAAAAGAGATACAACAAACATGTTTATTCATTTAACTTATTTTTTGAAACTAAGTGCTGTAGTACAACTAGCAGGAGACAAGTTGTAATTGAGGTAAGTTTGGAGACAATACCTTTTTTCAATCATTAATACATATGTTTGTTGTATCTCTAAAGGCTAACTCGCCCATTGTTCGACCCAGGTGAAAAAGGTTTCTGGGGGGTTGTTTGGCTTGAGGTCATGGTGCAAAGGACCCTAGGGTGAAATTACTCCAAACCGCCACTTCAGCGTGCCCGGAACAAAGGCCAAGAGCTGTAACAACTAGTTACGGCGTTCTGCTCTGGCTTCTTGTATAGTTTTGGAAGTTACGGTTAAAACAATCAACGATATTTATTTACATGATAAAGGAGGTCTCAAATACCCCAAAGCAAACATGATGTTACAGCGTTTGCCTTTGTAGGGCAGAGTACTTATGCCTTCCAAAGTAACTAGTGTTTCTTTTTTTCTTTTTTAAAGTGCTCATATTATGCTAATTTTCAGGTTCATAATTGTGTTAAGAGGCTTTACCATAATACGTTTACATGGTTTAATGGTTAAACATTTTTGTTATACTGCATATTGCTGCAGCTTGTCTTTTCACCCTATGTGTTGAGCTCTCTGTTTTAGCTACAGAGTGACACATCTCACTTCTATTCCATCTTTTTTGGGAGTTGCACATGTGCAGTACCTAGGTAAGGTCTACTAGCCAGTCAGAAGCAGAGTAGGAGGGCGTGCCACGCTAGCAGCTAGGCGAGCATTATATAACATGTGTTACAAAGTTCCTCTCTGAAGTAAAGGCTATACTACAATAGAGCTGTTTGAAATTGTTTGAGAACAGTGGTTTCTGTTGAAGATGGTAAGTCCCTTTGGGGGAGACTTTGGGCTTTTCCACTTTGTAAATCTATAACATGCACAAAAAAGATATATAACACAATAAAGGAAAGGGAAAAGCCCAAAAGCATAATATGAGCACTTTAAAGTTGAGTATGTAATTACCCTGGGGTTTAAAAATGGATTCATATGTGACGCGTGACCTGCATGTCAGCTGCAGCATTGCTACAGGGCCTACCCGTCGGCTACATTTGAAGGCTCCATAGCTACACTGTTACCCCTCAACACACAACTATACATCCACTTTGAAAAAATTGTAACCAAACAAATGATCTGGCCCCTTAAGAGCAACATATGTTGAAAGTTTTAAGTTTTTTTGTATCTTTCAACAACAGTTCAAGAAACAAGCAAAGACTTTTTAGTAAAGTATAGATATATAACTATATATTTTTTAAATCAGGCAAATATTGCAACTTTTGAGCACAAAAACATTAGCATGACAAATAAATCTTAAGTCCAGGCTGGACGATTATTTAAATATTAATCGCAATCACAATTTTGGCTTGCTCTGATTGAATAAACATGATCGCCTAGGACAAGAGTGTCAAACTACAATTTTACTAAGGGTTTATTGACATGCTTTTATTTATAAAAAGTCAAATTCCTTTGATTGTATTATTGCATTCTCATAAATCCTTCACACTTACAGTTTGGGCCTCATAAAACCCTAAAAAAAGGTCCTGAGTCAATATAGAAATAAGCAACAAAAAACTGACTGTGGAAATGGCAACAAAAACGCTGTAAAAAATGATAAAAATGCCAGAAGATAAGTAGAAAATTTTGGCCAGGTTGGCTCAGTGGTAGAGCAGGTGTATGTATTGAGAGGTGTATGCCTCGACGCAAAGGTCCAGGGTTTGAGTTTGACATGTGACGATTTCCTGCACGTCACCCCCCTCTCTTTCTCACCTTACTGTCCTGTTGGAAAAAATTAAAGGTGGAAAAGCCCAAAAAATAATCTTTGAAAAAATGGAAAATGCAACAAAAACAAGTTGGGACAAAATAATTTATGAATCTAAAATTGATATGTGGGCCAGGTCAGAATCTGCGATGAGCCAGATTTGGCCCTTGGGCCTTAGGTTTGACACGTGGCCTATGAAATTGACGTTTAACCCTCATGTTGTCCCTCCTTGGGTCAAATTTCACCCATTTTCAGTTTTTTCATCACAAAGAATGGCCCTTCAAAATAAGCTAACATTAAAAATATCAAAGAACTTTGGAAAAAACATAAAAAAGGACCCACTACATTGAAAAACTGACAACAAATGTCAGAAAATGCGATAAATGTTTTTCATGGTTGACAGGAAGACAACACATGGGTTAACCCTTGTATGGTATTTAGGTCAAATTGACCCATTTCAAATTTTTACAAGACGAAAAATGGTACAAATATACATTTTGTCATACCTGAAAATCAATGGCCTTACCTTATTTCCTGTGATAAACATGTATTCCTGACTCAATTCAGAAATTATTCTGGATATGACCACTTATGTTTTTTCCAGAGTGGATTTTTAACATGAATTATAACCTTATGACAAAAATGAGTCTCACTTCCATTTTTAATTGTGTTCTAGTAGAGACTGATTGCATACCCTAAACATATGTTATCTCAATTGTTTGAATCTGAGATAAAGACAATATTTGTTAATAGATTATGAAGTAAAGTTTTATTTCAGAATTGTTTTTAAAACCCCAAATAAGTCACGGGTCAATTTGACCCGAGGGATACGAGAGGATCCCAAAAGTGAAGACAATACAAAGGTTAAAATGCATGCTCTGCCAGTGATATTGATACTTAGCACAGCGGCTTGGAGTGACTTTGAATGAAACAGTGGAGGAACAAACAGCTCTGTGAGAGAGTGCTGTAAATTCTCATCCTTCCACTCAGCTCACATGCTCTGATGGAAACAACAATTGTGTCCGATATCAAGCAACCTGAAAAAGTACCTGAAGTGCAGTGAGTGCCAGTGTGTGGAATGTGAGTTGAAAGAGATTGACCCCTCTTAACTCTGGTGAATCAGGATGAGGACCAACGGTCAAGTGTAAGGATTGTAGTCATCTCACCTCTTAATCATTAAAAGCAGTCAGCCTTTCTAGCCTTTTCCTTTTACACTTTTGACCTGAATGACTTTTTTTTGCTGACAACACTGGGAATAAAGCTATTGCGTCTTTCAGTCAAGCTTCTCTTCACAACTCTCAACTTTTCATCTTTTGCTGAGCTTTGTTAGGGATTTTTAAACTGTCAGCATCCTGCATGTACCTCATACATATGAAAACTAAGCTGTCTTTGAACAAGAAGTAGTTTTTAAAAAATAAATAAAGATGTCCTCATAGGCAATGGATTTATTTTACTGTATAACACTATAAAGTCACTAGTGTGTAAAACTGCTTATTTAAATGCCAGAACACGGCTGTGCAAAAAACATATTTTACACAGTTTAACATATCTTAAAGTCTTGCGATTTAATTTGTTGTATAAATTTGAATTTTCCTTGATCCATACTCCAAACTAGGAATGCCCTCTTTGTCTATCATCCTATTGGCCTGTGTGAAATTCTGCATAAGAGTTTTGTTTAGTTTGCAAACATAGGAACCAGGGCCAGTTTTAGCCTGCTATATTAGTGTTGGCTGGTTTAAATGATATACTGTAAAAACGAGAACTTGAAATTGCTCATCTTACTTTGATTTTCAATTAAACTGAACAAAAATTAAGTAATGGCATTGTAAACATTGTTAAAGTAGTTACTTTAACTTATTGTATTAAGTTTCTTGTGATGATTGTAGTTGGACTCAAGTTGAGGCCACGTCATGTGCTCCACGCTAAGACAGGGTTTCCTGGGCAGTTCTGCAGGGGTTTTCTTCCAAATTTTCCGACATGTTGGATTTTGCAGAAAACTTACCATTACATATGTGTGTAGGATAAACTAAATATGTGTGACCCTTCTCATTGTATAGTAAATAAGTATAACAGAGATTCAATTCAAAAACTCATAAGCCTCATGAAGGATGGATTTAATTCAGAGCTTTTGTATGACACTGAATTAGTTTAATCTTGGTGTACCTAATAATAAACTGACAACGGAGTCTACTGTATACCTGCACATGTACCCACACAGTGTTTAGTACATTTCTGCATTTTTACAAATACAACGTTGACCCTGCATATTCCTCACAAAAAGTAAACAACTCATTTGTTCATATCTTTTCTAACTGCAATGTCCTGCATGCTGCTCCGGGAAAGGTTTACTGATGTACTACCACAATCCTACCTTGTTCGCTAGAGGTAGGTATGTTCACATGCAGAGTTGTGCATTAACATCTATAATATTCACATTTGCCAGGTTATGAGGTGCACCCAGATGTAACAAGTGTTGGAAGTAACTCAATTACAGTAATGTATTCCTTTTTGCTGTAACGCAGTAATAAAACGCATTACTAATTACATTTTGGCAATATTATACTCGTTGGAATCTCAGTAACACAACAGTTTGTGGTGTTTTGATTTTTAAGAATTCCCTAACACCACAAAACATTTCTTCAGGAAAAAAAGTAAGATGACAACATAATTTACATACTGTTTGATTGTGTCTTAGGCAGATCAGAGGTGTCAAGGTGGGTATCCTGACTATTTTTGTAGGTGATGCACCTACCTTGCAGCCTGCAGCCAACAGCATTGACATTGTGTTGGATGAGGCCATTGTCTTCACAGACTTTCCAGACCTCCCCACTGCATTGGTGTACCTTTTGGGCCTGCTCTGTGCCTTGGAACATGGAGTTTCCAAAATAACTCTAAAAATCTAAATAACAAAAGTACACTTTTGAAGCTATTCAGCACATCTTCATGGAACTTTCTATTAGTTGCTCACAGCGTGTCAGGAGCTTGAAAACAAAGCTCTTACTTTGTTAGCTGGTCTTTTTGATATTACATTATGGCTGGACTTGGTTTTAGTATTAGTTGGCACAACTATTTTCAAAACTCAAAAAATCTAGTGCAGTAAGTTACCTTGAAATTATGAGTTTTCACAGCCTTTTCGTTTTTACAGTGTAGGGGGGGAACTTTGGGCAGTTGGTAGCACAGAGATCAAAGAAACGCATTAGTGGCCTAAAGGTTGCCAGTTTCAAACCCCTGGTGAGTTGGCACAAAAACCTTGTCTAATCACAGCTGGCCTGGCAACCCACACATTTCATTTCAACATTCATGGGGATGTATTAAGTAGAGGTTCTGGGGGACCTCCCCAAGACATTTGTTTTAGCATTAAACACTTATTTTTCTGCATTCTTATGAACTGTCATGCACTCTGTCATGTATCTCTACCCTTTTCTGCATCGAATCATGGTGAACATGTCTTTATTTATGCAAAGGTAAACACAGGTGACAATTCAAAATATAAATACACAATAGAATGAAATGCAATAAGGCTCTCAGGCATTCTGTATTGCTTCCAAATATATATTCTCCTGTAGATTAACTTTTATCATTTATCTCTGGCATGATTTACACTTTCCTCCCCTTTGGTATCTTCTGTTTGGGGAAGTAACCTCTTTAACCCTTGTAGTGTTCTTCGGGTCCCAGAGACCCTCCTCTATGCAATCAGATTTTTCCGTTACCGTGGCCTTGTCCTTTGGGTCCCAAGACCCATCCTGCACTCAAACTCGTATCCCACTAGCCTCATCTCGTCCTTTGGGTCCCGAGAACCATCCTGCACTTGAACACATTAAACAAGTCCCTTTCACACAAAGGACAATACAAGGGTTAAATGTGCATGTGGCACTTATTCATCTCAATGATACATTAATTCACAATATGTAATACAGACAGCTAGCGTTTAAGAGCGTCTAGAGCCTTGCTGCCCCCCCTAACTTTGGTGATCCAAAACCTGTAGGCCTGTAGGAAGGTAAAGCCAGTTTCCCCAGGTGAAGTTTAAACACACGTTTAACTTAAAACTACATTTGTAATGTATGCTAAAGACGATTCAGCATCAGCAAAAACTGCGTGTCTATTACGTTAGCCAAAAGTCAAATCGCTCCCTTGTGATTTGTAAGAGCATTCTGCAGTTTTATTAGTTTTAATTTTTTTAATTTAATATTTTGGTTACATTTTAGTTTAAAATCTGGCTCTTGACAGCAACTCAGAAAATTTCCCAACGTGGCCACGATGAATCAAAAACCTGAAAAAACTGGAACTTTCCTCGAGTTTTTAGATCTTGTGAGTCAACATGATACCTTAGTGAAAAAAAGGGTCCCATATGCAAAATACACAAGCAAAAGCACTCAAAATGAGATTTTGGAGTGTTTGCCATAAATGGGTGAGAGAGGAAATTATGAAAGAGGTTAATAGAAAGTGAGCACTAAAGACTAAAGACATTATAAAAAAGGAGCAGCTGTCTCTGGTCGTAGAATATAATTCTAATGGTGTGGTTCAGGAGAGCTGCCTTGAGTACCACTTGCTTAGAGCACTTAGATGCAGCCAGTTTGATGGAGAAAATTATTTCATGTCTGGAAAAGTATGGACTGGAATACAAATAGAATCTGGTGGGCCAAGGTTATGATGGGCCTGCAGTCATGAGCGTCAGGTGCTCCGGGGCCCAAACAAGGGTTAAATAAGTTGTGTAATATGCGTTTTATGTTCACTGCAGGGCACACTGTTTAAATCTTGTCCTGGTGGACAGTGTAAGAAATGTCCCAGAAGCGGCATGTTTGTTTCACTTGGATGGAAAGACTACACTTTCATGTCAGGCTCATGTTCACATTAAGTGGATGGCTGTTCAAAAAGAAGTTCAGTGGGGCACCATAAGAACTACTAAGACTAAGTGCCACTTCGGCCGGCCTCTAGCTCACCTAATAAGAGCGTTTGCTCCATGTAGGCTGAGTCCTGCAGCGGCCTGGGTTTGAATCCAACCTGCGGCCTTTTGCTGCGTGTCATCCCCCATCTCTCCCCCTTTCATGTTTATCCACTGTCACTTTAATAAAGGGTAAAGCCCCAATAAATAATCATTTAAAAAAAGACAAAGTGACACTAGATGGGCATGCTGCATGTAGAAAACTTATGGACAGGCTGACTGCAGTAATGAGAGTGCTGGATGAAATTTCAGATGAGGCCAATCCACAGAGAGCTGTAGACACAAGTTGACTTTAATTTCATATTTTAATTTAATTTCATAAAAAGTGCTAGGTGAAACCAAGTTTTTTATCTGAGATCCTCCTGTCAACTAATGTGGACCTTACCAAAGCAGTTGACCTTATTGAAACCCAGGGACAGACATTGGAGGATTATCACAAAGAGGAGAGCTTTAATGAGCTGTGGAGTACAGCAATTGAAACATGCAATGGTTGCAACATTTCTACCATTGTCAAATCAAAAAGAACCAAACACACATCTAGGAGACTATGATACTCTTGCAACATACAATTGGACAGCACAAACATGTTGACAGAAAAAATGCCTTTAGAATAATATATATATATATATATATATATATATATATATATATATATATATATTTCCATCATAGACTCAATGATCAGTGAGTGGACAGGCACTTTTCAAACTCTAGCAGCAAGATAATGAGGGGTATACAAGCTTTAAACCCATCAAACAATGACTTCTTAGAGGAAGAATTGGTTTTGTTAGTCGCTGACGAATATGGCTCTGACTTACAAGACTTGAAAACTGAGATACACCAGGCAAAGACTTTGTGAAAGAAACAGAGAAAATGGCAAAGTAAACCCATCCAGTCTGAGTTTGGGACGTTCTCAGCGCCTTTTAAGGAGGTTTTCTTTGAGCTTTTTCGCCTGTGCAAGATCGCTATTGTTTTGCCAGTGAGTACTGCTGGGTGTAATCTTGTAAAAACTCACCTGCGCCCAACTATGGCAGATGACTGTCTGTGAAATCTGTCTGTTCTCAGTAATGAGAAACAGCGTGCAAAAGCACTAGATTTAGATACGTTTGTGAAACGTTTTACTGCAAAACATAACAACCGTCACCTTAAGCTTAGCTAAAAAAGATGGGTGATCATGGGTCATTTGTGGACTGTGTATTAAGTTTTTAATTATAATAAGTACTTGAGTATTGTCTGCGGTTTTATATTTGTAGTCCACTGCAGTGGAAGTGCAAGTTATATTATTGAGAATAAAGTCACTATTTTAATATTTCAAGAAAAAATCCACCTGCCTGAAACCTCATTTGGCCATCACTAGTAATATTGGATCCATTAGACACAGAGGGAGACCATTGGCAAAACGCACAACCACTTGCCCAAAAGCAATTACACATCTGTCTTTTGAGAGCTCCTTAAAATTCCTACTGTGAAAGTTGCCATTATGGAAGTATAAGAAGAGTGTATCAATGAGGAGGTATGTGATTTTCTTCTCATTTAATTTATGAATTAAATAATGGGAGATGTTGGACTTTTCTCAAGGGCCAATACTGTCTACAGAGAATGGCATAATTTTCTCTAACATAACGTAATACATGTCAGACATGGGAGAAAGGCATGCTTGAGTAGACTTATTCCAATGGTACCCATCATAGGTACATTTAGTTGAAGTTTTTTGATCAGCCAGTTAATTTTTTTGACTATAGAGCATAAAGGGGAAGGAATGTTTTGCACCCCGCAAAAATTATAATATTAAATTAACAGTTCACACAATTTAAAGAGCCCCTATTTTGCTTTATCTTTAGTTTTCCCATATTTTAGTGTTATATAGTTTTAAGTGTATGCAATAGATGTATAAATTACAAAAAAACACATTTTACCCTAAATCCAACTTTCTTTTCCACAGACTGCATTGTTCTCAAATTGTTAAAAACAACATTCCTGTTTGAAAATTCTCAATTAATGATGTCAGTGATTAAGAAAACGCCAGCCCAGTTTTTCATATGTGCTGCCCATAGGTGCTGCGCAAGCAAGCATAGCCCACCCAGTGGCTTGTTTAAATTTGGTTGATCAATCACAATAGAGTGGGCCATCTGACCAATCAGAGCAGACTGAGTTTTTCAGGAAGGCAGGCCAAGAGCTCAGACAGTGTGTTTCAGGTGAAGGCACTGCAGCAATGGGCAGTTTTTTTAACATCAAAGCATGTAAACGTATTCTAGTAGACCCCAAAAGTACAAATATGACGCTAAAAAGGACTATAATAGGGGCTCTTTAAAACCAAAAAATAGCTGGATACATGGTTAAACTTAATTTTCTCTTACCAGTGTATTGCAGGGGTACTTCGTCCACAGCATTTCCACCAATCGGTCCCAAATTTAAAACATATTTTTCTCAATCATTACAATCATTCCCCATAAGAACCAATCAGGCCTGCCTTGTTGGACAATCCCAATTTTCTTCATTTTCTGTCATTTTCAGTGTGTAGCTTGCTAGCACAAAGGTTGTTGTTGGTGTTTCCCATAGCAAAGGAATTTTAATAACACCAACACACAGAGAGCAGAAGGGGAGGGACATCTTGACAATGACACCTCTAATATGCCAGGAGTTGGAAGTCAACCGATTTTACAACCATGTTGCTTTTACCCCGCTTGTGACTGTCCCCAAATGCCATGTTGTTTCCAACATTTATTATTTCCACCACAAATATAATTCCATAAATGATCAGTGGTAATGTTTCTGGACATGTCAATGTCAATGCAGAAAGGTCCTAAACTACTCGAGAGCTGCTAATAGGGAGGTTTTGTCACCTTGCCGGAGGAGGTGATTCACAGGAGGAATGAAATAGAATTTTCTTTAGCAATTCAGGGACAAAAGACACTTTAAATACTTTTTAATTACCTGTGAAATGTTTCAATAATATTTAAATAAAAAGAACTCATTGTATACACTTGTATCTCACTTGAAAGCTAGGTCTTTCTGCTAAATTTGTTGCTCTCACAACGGCCATCTATATGACACATGCTACTATATTAATGAGGACTGGTGGGTAAATCGGGTAAACCTACACACAGAATATACCAGGCATACACACAGCTGACAACCTCCCAGGTGGATGCGGTGGAGACAGGCTCAGATATACATTTTGCATCAACGGACAGCTGTGCACTTATACCGTTCGCATGGATGCACAAGTGGATCTATTCTGGCAAAGTGGCTGGTAGTGTCCACAACAATGCAGGCGACCAGTATTAGCCCACAGTTGTCCACAATCGCTTAATGCGCAAAGTATGTCTGAGCGTCTTGGACGGGAGACTTGGAACTATTGGTCCTGCTTGTCCGTTTATAGTCTCAAAATGCCAGACATACAGTATCTCCACAGCGCTGTGGAATAAGGTCTGGCTACACCACATACATTCTGGGATAGAGGAAAAAAATGCTCTGAGTTGTTTGCATTTCTATAAATCCACATTTGTCTTGGGTGGAGCTGAGTTCAGGACGCATTGATGGTGGCTCTGCAAAAATAGTCTCGGGAACTAACTTGTTTTGGTGGAACATTTGCACCTGGCAAAAGAAAACACCACATACAAAATTAAATGAAGTTAACTGTTCAAACAATACAGTAATGTGAGCTATTTAAGTTAGCTGTGTACATGGTCTTGCCAGTGTATCACTGTGTGTACTTTGTCCATTACATTTCTCTTATATCGGTCCCAAAACGTCCCAGTTAGATAGAAATTCCCGTAAACATATTCTTTGTTAAACTTTACAATCATTCCCCGAAAGAACCAAGCAGGTCTGGCGTGTTGCACAGTCCAAATTTTCAACATGTAGATAGCTAGATAGATGAAGGAACCTGAACGAAGTTTAAGAACGGCAACACATGGAGGGATATTCGGCGTGTGAGCCACGGCATCAGGTAATTATCCTGAAAATGTACTACCGTTGAATAATATAAATTAACATCCCTAATACAGTGGTAGTAATATTAATATAGTACTACCACATTATAGTATATTAATATCTGCAGCTATACATTTTCTACAACAAAACATGCTAGTTACAGAAGTACTCTTTCCCTTGTCCTTCTCAATCTCTTTCTCATTCCTTATAAACTAAATCTGAAGAGGAAGACTGAGAAAACAAAATGTTCTGTGATGCTATGATGAAACTTGAAGTAGGAAATTGTACCTTCCTTGCCCCCAAGAAAGTTAAACCAAGGTGACAATGACAAATTTATCATCAATTAGCTGCCATGAGCCTATAATCACTAATTAGGTGCTAGCTAGGTGGGATGGTTCAGAAATGGTAGAAGCATAACAACTAAGTCAAACATGGCCTTAATATTAACACAGCTGAATGTAGAGCTGCATATAAATGTATGTACTGTATGTATAGATGCTGCAGCTATTTATACTCCAAGAGAGTGGGATGAAATTAATGCAGTGGATATAGAGGTGACAAACGTCATTGAGAAGAACAATGGCTGCAGGGAAAGCACATCAAAGCATTCTGAGGTAATGACATGAATTACAAACCATTTTACTGCACTGAATTCATGTTTACTTGCTAAATCAAACAGGAAATAAGAGAGGAGATCAGACAGATATAATGGATGTAGGGTATCTCCAGTCTTAGCCTTTGTTCCTGTGCTGACTGGCATTCTCTGACCTAGTTTGTTACTTCCAAACATAAAGAGATCCATCATCATCCCAATGCACAATATACATACATACATCTTAACAAGGCTGCCAAAATGACTATCACCCCGTTGTACTTACCCCTGTTGCAATTACATGTTTAATTAAGTACTCCCACTTAGCATTTCACTTCTACAACATTGGTTGACCCATGATGGTCAATTTAAAATAAAAAGAGCAGCAGAACCAGATATAGGCCTTTTTATTCCACACATTCTAATTACTTGTCAAAATCTGGTGCCTACACTACACACAATGCAACTTGATCACCGAAAGTTGGATACAGATTCATGCACCTCCATATGTAGTTAGGAATTTCAGGAGTGATTTTTCGTTGCCACTGTCGCACGGACTATAACTGTTGGGTCCTTGTAAATTATGGAGTGTGTTCTAGACCTACTCTATCTGTAAAGTGTCTCAAGATAACTCTTGTTATGAATTGATACTATAAATAAATGAAAATTTAATTTAATTGAATTACTAAATGAAGGATTGTGAATCATTTTTGTTATTTTCTGCGCCCACTAGATAAAGCTTTCGGTTTAAAGAACACGGCTTAAGGAATGGCAATTCAACATGCTTTGAACTATTTGTTGAACACAGAGCACCATCTCTAACTTTCTGCAGACGCCAGATACTGCAATCACGCATCACAATCAACCGTCATTTTCCCAGTATTGCATCCGTACTTCCCAGCTGTACTGCCTGTACACATACTGTATGTACAGTATGATGGACCAAACACAACTCCAACATCATAACTTTCATCATCACCTGGGGCCTCATTTACAACCATTGAGTATACAAGCGTGTATGCCACTTTCTAGGCATAAACTGGGACTGGGAAAATAAGACTAGATGAGGAAGGGTTTGCACAATTTAGGGAAATTTGACCCATGCATACGCACATTATGCAGACAGAGGGAAACAGCCACTATGCAGGCAATATGTTCTATTGACAATTTCCCTTCCTGATTTGGATGCCATATAATTTCCCAAAGGTAATTGTCTGCACTCATAATGAAATAAGGGTTGTTGCCGAATTTCTTTTTGTAAATTAAGAACATTATAATTCCATCAATGTCCAAATTATCTGTGATGCAAATCGGATTCTGGTTACCTAATGCTTTAGCTTGATGGCCTGGCACCCATGAGCCGTTTCTACTAAGACACGTCTGTGTACGGAACAGACTTGAACCTGAAGCTGTGCATGATGGTCGGTTACTTGGAAGTTGGCCCAAGTAGTGATGGCCAAATAAAGCTTTGTAAACCGTTTTTTTAATTTATTTTCTGAGCCCACTAGATGGCGCTCCGATTTCAACAAAGGGTTAAAGCACACTCCACAAATCAAAGGACTCCACACACCCTAACAATAGCATCTCCCTCTGTGGTAAGGGAAATGTAGCTTGAAGACCAGACAGATAATTACAGAAGGAGCTTATTTCTTCAGTTCATCAAAATTCCTAATGAGGACAATGCCTGGGACCTGCACAGCGGCCCATAAGGTCAAAACAGGGAAAATGCCATACACCTGGTTTACTCTCAGCATTTACTTGAATAATAAATGGAGCGTTCCTACTGCTCTAATGCCATGGGTGCCTGCCACAAGTACCGTGCATTTGCATATACACTGTATCTAGCCATGAATATTTTAATACATATTGTGTACTTTGTGTACATATTGTATTTGCTATTTAAAAAATAATAATTGTGATTATACTAATCTTCTATTGTGACTTTAAATTTTAGATTTGCTGCTCTATATTGTTTTTTTTCCTTTACATGTATATGTTTGCTCCTTGCACTTGGCATAATCAGAGGAGAAACTTAACATTTCCCTGCACAGTGTACTGGCAAGATTGTGTCAGGATGTTTTTCCCTCATTGCAGCATATTTGTTAACCATAAAAAGTTGCTAAATTAGTTTCCGTGGCAATGTGGCGCACATTTGATTGAGTCAGTTGGATGAGGCACTCAAACATTGTTTGATTTGATTAAGCTGGGAACCAATAATTAGACTCAGTCTAATTCTTGCCAAATTGTTGCAGCAGGGGACTCAAGAATTGTGTGCTTTGTCACCAGATTTCTGTGGGCATATGTAACTGCTGCAGCAGTAGAGAGAGAAAAAAAGGGATTGTTTGTGATGGTGGCTTCAATCCCAAGAGAAGAGGCAATCATACGTCTGTAAGACATTTGGTGACAATGTGGTTGTAAAGAGAAATAAAAAACACCTTTGATAATCATAACCCAACTCCGTGTTGGATATGATGAAACTGTCTTGTAAGCATGATGCAGTCCCATCCCTGTCACAGAGGATCTGGAGACAGTCAAAACCAAGGTGACAGTGACAGATTTAATCTGCAGCCAGCCGCTAACTGGCTTTCATCTAAATACTCAGGGGTCCTGTGACGAAAACGGGCCTCAATGTTCTCCCCAGTTTCAGTCATCTCTCCACCCTGTTTGTGCTTCTCTTGCACCCATTTTTAATCCTTACCCTTTCTTTATGCTCTTTTCCTTCTACCTGTTTACTCCATTCTCACACTGTAGCTTTACTTTCTTCCTCCTTTCCTCCCACCCGTGTGACTGCAGTCCTTTTTATCATTAGTCTTGTTTGTCTCACTTTGTCGTATCTTCTCTTTTCTTTTCCCTCTCATTTTTTTCCATTTTCACCTTGTATTCTGGCCTCCCTCTCTGATAGCTCTTCCTTTCTTCTTCTGTTTAACAGAACCCTCTTTTCCTCTTTCCTCCACTGCTTCACCTTCCTTCTCTTTCCCCATCTAACTTGCTCTTTCCACCTTCCCACTTTCCTCCGTTGTCCCATCTTCTTTCCTCCATCTCCTAACCCTCCTTCCTCTCACTTTCTCCTCTGTGTTTTTTATGCACAAAGACAAAATGCGCATAAAAACAGGTGTATGGAAACTCACCTATTGTCTCAACCTCCCTACCTCCTCTTCTATTTTTCAGTCACATCCCTTTCATCCTTCCTCTTTCCCCTCTCATGCCTCTCTTCCCTCATTCTCAGTGTTATCTCTCATTCCTCTTCCCTGTTGCTCCCCTCCTTCCAGTTAGACTCCAGCAGACGTAATCAAACAGCTTCCCAACTCTTTCACCATTCTAAGCTGTCCCCCACCCCCGACCATCACTACTTCACACCCCTCCTCAGGCACTGTGAGTTTGTACGAGTGAGTTGGGACATGATGATGATTTAATGACACAACATGATTGGACGCTGTGCACATCCACTTCTTTTTGTTTGTGTGTGTGAGTAAATGAGTATGCATGTGGTCACCACAGTGAGTGAGTGAGATGCTTCCTGACATTTCAGCAAAGGTTAATGGAGAACTGCTTCACACCTTCTCTCTGCACATCAGACAGAGAGAGTGGGAAGGGGAGGAAGTAGCAAAAAAGAAATATTGCAGGAGATGTGAAGACTACAAAAAAGGTTACAGTAAAAAGAAAGAAAATCCAATGTTAGTGTAAATACACAGCCCCTTAGAGTTCACACACACAGTCCCCTTATAATGTAGAGAAGGCGCACATGCAACCACACAACGTTTTGAGCATCATATTTAAAATAAATATTTTCTAATTTATGGCTCAGTTGTGAAATTTATGGTAGAAAAAAAACAAGACTATTGCAATCCAAATCATTAACTTTCATTTATTGATGCAGTAGTCTATATCCAAAACGTTCCACTTCCGGAATTGTTCCATTGCCGCCAGAAATTCTGGCGGATGACACTCTTTTCAGCCTGATGTCTGCTTTCTTTGTGTTGGAATTTTAAACTCCGGTGGATTTATGAGGACTATGGTTACCTGGTCCTCAGATCTCTGCAGGGTAAATCCAGACAGCTAGCTAGACTATCTGTCCAATCTGAGTTTTCTGTTGCACGACTAAAACCACTTTTGAACTGGGGCTGTAACGATACGCAATATGAAACCAAAACCGTGACACTCAGCTCCACAAACCTGTGTTGTGGTGGGAGAAGGCAGAATCACGACGGAGCCCTTCCAACTCCCAGAGTTATCCTTCTCCAGAAGGGTCCAGATCCAATGCTGCCACATCTTTAAATTACTATTAATATTAGTCCTTTTGGTGCCTTATCCCCGTTTTGTCTGGTAAATTTACAGTGTAAAGACAACTAAAAGCACAGGTAAAGCTAACGTAGGTGTAACGTTACTAATGGCCGCTGTTCTGACTCAGGTCAGGTGCTGTTGTCAGCTCTCATCCCGACTGAAGCCACGCAGCACCGGGAGACTGAGGCAGAAGACAGGGGTGTGCTATCTGGCTAAATTACCTTTAGATTATTTGTCTATCTATACAGTTAACGTCATTGATGAACTCGTGGGTTAGCCCAGAGTTGTGAACCATGGTCAAAACAATCATACTAAAGATAACTTGAGTGTGTTGAACAATGTCGTACTCTTATTTACCCACCCACAATTAGCTAGCTAACGTTATAGACCAAGCATTAGCATTAGCTACTTGCTTGTCAACCAACACATTTACAGTAGGCACCAAAGCACTTTTCCCAGAGCTGCCAACTTTTCCCAAAACCCATATTTTGCCGCGTACAAAGCAATTTCTTTGGCTCTTTCAGCATCAGTATCCTTCACGGTTTAAATTGGTATGTGTGGGGGGATGGGGGCTCTCCCTAGGGGGGGTCTGGGGGTATGCCCCCCAGGATTTATTTTTGAAAATAAACCATTAAATGGCACTTTCTGTAGAGTTTTGTGCAAAAAAAATGGAGAAATCAAGTCTTGCATGATATGTGCAAAACTGTAGGGTTAAGAGCCTTTGCATTGTTGTAGTATCAACAGGTATTAGAGCATTTAGCATTTACATCATTTACATTATTAACTTCTTATGATATAAGAACTGACCCAGACATAATGACCCACATGAAGAGACAGTAGCATATGTCAGCAACAGCTGAGAAGATTTTGGTCTGTGGTAAACAGGTCCAGGGGCCAAGGAGGCCAGGTAGGGACCAGGGACCCAAAGTTAAATTAATGTTGAGGGATCAACTAAGACCACTGAAATTCCAAAGAATGAGAAACACTGATTTACATAAATTCTATTCCTTTAATCTTTGTGCCAAGGCTCAGTAATGTTTGGCCCTCATCCTCTGTGCCCCACTTACTGTATTTACTTTTTTTGGGAAAATAAAGACTATTTGTTCATTTTATGAAATATTGAATGAATTATTTACATTTGCACCGAGGTTAGAGAAGCACAATAGTGGCCCAAGTGTTTACAACTTTGTGCACATTCAAAATATAACTCTTCCCATCTCAGTTGTCCGATTTGGAGAGTTGTAATATAGTCTGCTGTGCATGTTTTTGCTCCGTTGATATGGTAGTATTTCATTCAGACTGTCTGACAGACACAGAGGCCCATTTGGGTCTCTGGTCTCTGACAAAGTTTAGAAGTGGCTGTACGCTGCTCTTCATCAGAGGTCTACACAGATGCGTCACTACCCACAGCAGAGCGAGTCCACTAAAATGAACTGAAGTTGCTGCACTACAGCCGCGCTGCTCACCTCTATCTTTACAGAGAGAGTGGTCACGAAGCGACGGACGGGTCTGTGATACTCAGAGCACATACCTGAAGCCGGGGAAATGGACCTGGGATGGCTCGTGAAATTTTTTTTCTCAGTTTGCGAAATTTCGAAACTTCCACAGACAGGGAGCGCTCTTGAACCCCCTCACAGTCTCTGAAAGCACAACTAGTCGATCATAAGTGGCTCAACAGGTAGATCTATAGATAAACTCATCTTTCAGAAATTTGACCGACTGGGTTGACACTTCAGCGTGAGAAATCGGGGGTGTGGCGTGTGAGCGTGTGAAACCAGTCAAATGTGTGTGTCTCATGGCCAATGCGTGAGAGTTGGCAGCCCTGACTTTTCCTCTTTGGTCCCCCTACAGGTTGGAAGGGGAATTGCCTGTCACCTCATTTGAACAGTGGTTACAAAAGAGATACAAAAAAACCTTTGGTGTTGGATCGATCAACACTGAAATCAATCACTATCAATAAATAAGGTCTCTGTTGTATAACTGTATAGCAAAGTGGGATGTAATCAATGACAAAACAATGCCATATGGCAGAAAAAAAGTTGTCGTAAGTTTACTGATTATAAATCTTCATGTATCATTTTTCCATCCCGGAATGCTGCGTGGACAGCCAGACTATTGCTGCATTAACTAACCTGAAGAAAGCATAATACCAATAGAATTCTGATTTACTGTCATTCAAGTCTCTGAATAACCTGCTGAATAAAATGGTGCCTACTGACTTCTAGGGGTGGGAATCACTGGTTCCCTTGTGATACGATACCCGATATATGGCTCACAATACTGATAATATCACGATTACTGGAATTTTGCTGTAATCGATACATTGCTAGACAATCCTATAATAATATCTGGAGAGCATCTCGTAGGCGCTGTTCCAGCGGACAACAACCGATAATGAGCTTGTGTTGTGGAAGCTGCAGCATTTTCTGGTTTCTCTTCAGCGCATCCACAGCTATGCTGCGTTTGTGGAGCCAAAAGTCTTCCAAACAAGCACGAGCAAGCAGTCGAGCAATGGTTACAGCCATATTCAAAGCATTATCAGTAACTACAGCCTGTTTTTCTTTCAGTCATCTTTCTTTCCTTAGTGGCCTTCTCTATGAACTCTGCGATGTGAGCACCAGTGTAACTCTTGTGCATTGCCCTTGTTTGCAACATGTAGGAGTGCATTTCCCACTAGTCGTTATCAATAAAATGGGCAGCTGTTGTCACGTAGGACTCCGTGGCGCGTGAGGTTCAGCCATCACATGTGAGGTGTAATAAATATATTTTGTGTAGAAGCCTTAGGGTCAGGACAGACCTGGCTCTCTGCTCCCTGACCGTGAGAATGCCATCTGGATTGATAAGGTAAAAGGGAGAAAAAACACTGGGGAAATTGAGCTTAGCAAAAGACTCTTAGATCGGGAAGATCAGAGAGCCAAGGAAGCTGTGTTTTAATAAGTAAAAAAGGTAAGGTACAGGTCATAGAGTGACCTCGACTCCACCGATAAAGAACAAACCACCTTCATGGGACTGGGAGAGGGGTAGCCAGGTATTTTGCGCAACCTTGCTTTAACAATGGGATGAGAAACCAAGATATCTGGACTACATCCAACTGATAACAACAAACCAGGGTGGAGAAGAAAGCTTGCTGCAGGTGGTTCTGGCTCTGGATCTGTGGTTGGAGTCACCTGCTGCCTCCCTGTTCCTGCTCAACACCTTCTGCTACAATTCTCCATGTCTCTCTCTCTCTCTCTCTATGTGTGTCTGTCTCTGTCTCTCTCTGTCTCTTTCTGTCACCCCTAACCGGTTGAGGCAGATGACCGCCCACCCTGAGCCATGGTTCTGCTCGAGGTTTCTGCCCCTAAAGGAAGTTTTTCCTTGCCTCTGTTGCCTAGTGCTTTCTCTTGGTGGGAACTGTTGGGTTTCTGTAAATAACATCACAGGGTACAATCTAGACCTGCTCTTTTAGGAAAAGCGCAGTGAGATAACTGTAAAATTGAAATTGAATAAGTAGTGAGGGTTTTGAGCGAGTCCAAATCCAGTTCCTGAAAAGACTGTCTGTTGGTAGGGTGAGAGAGAATCTGTCTCGAAGGGAACTGAGTCCTTACGCATAACATATAACTTCTTGCAATATTGTCACTAAAGATGATTAACTTCAACTAGAGGACTCCTGAATGTTATGCTCTGGCCTACCATTTAATGAACACATAGGTTAAAGGTGCAGTCTGAGACAACTGGATCCAGGCCCAAACGATCACCAGAACCACATAATCTGCAGATTGGAGTACTTCCTCAACCTTTCCTTGTCTCGTCATAACAAGTTGGAATAGCTTTTTCAGTGAAATATTTTCTTAGTTCCAGTCTTTGCATCATTTACAAAAACCTTAATTTTCTATCACGCTGTATGGATGAAGGTCCTTGCAAGAAAATATAACAATTAACAATTAAATTAATTTAAACTTTTTAATTTAAAAATTTTGGCAAGGAATTTGACTTTAAACATTGCATTCACAACTGCAGGTTGATTTACAACGTTATCCATCTTCATCCGCTTATCCGGAGTCGGGTCACGGGGGCAGCAGCTCCAGTAAGGGACCCCAAACTTCCCTTTCCCGAGCCACATCAAACAGCTCCGACTGGGGGATCCCGAGGCGTTCCCAGGCCAGGTTGGAGATATAATCTCTCCACCTAGTCCTGGGTCTTCCCCGAGGCCTCCTCCCAGCTGGACGTGCCTGGAACACCTCCCTAGGGAGGCGCCCAGGTGATTCACAACGTAAAGTACACGGAACAAACATGCAAAGCCTGTCTATCTCATCGATAATAATTTAATGCTGATTCACAACGTTAGCATTAAATTATTATCGATGAGATAGACAGGCTTTGCATGTTTGTTCCGTGTACTTTGCTTTTACCAGGCAACTCTTGCATACTCTTTGTTGAGTTTGTTTGTCCCATTAATGGTATAAAAGCCAGATTTTGAAATTCAATGTGGCTGTTACATCTTCTAATATTATTTTCTTCACACTGCTGTCATGTTAAAAAGCTCTTCCTCTTTGGCTGGTTAACGTTAATGTTCAAGTTTCCCTCATTCATGTGTTAAGCGCCACCTTGTGGAGCCATAAAGTAGCGGAGCAGGAAAATCTAATAAAAGCGCATTATTTTATTAATTAAA
Organism: Etheostoma perlongum; assembly: GCA_026937815.1. NCBI lineage: Eukaryota > Metazoa > Chordata > Actinopteri > Perciformes > Percidae > Etheostoma > Etheostoma perlongum. Next base: position 1,568,384 of record CM049380.1, read on the forward strand.
GTATGGATATTTGTTCCTCTCCGGGAACCATCACCTTATCATGGTGGAGAGGTTTGTGTGTCCCTATGAACCTGAGGGCTGTGTTGTCTGGAGCTTTGTGCTCCTGGTAGGGTCTCCCATGGCAAAGAGGTCTCAGGTGAGGGACCAGACAAAGAATGGTTCAAAGACTCAGATGGAAAAGCAAGGAAGGGATAGAGGGACCCCGCCCGGAAGAAGCCCGGGGCCCCCGTCTGGAGCCAGGCCCAGACGGTGGGCTCATGAGCGAGCGTCTGGTGGCCGGGTTTGCCACGGAGCCCGGTTGGGCACAGCCCGAAAAAGCAACGTGGCACTTCTCCCTCCAGCCCATGGGCCCACCACCTGTGGGAGGATCCAAAGGGGTCGGGTGCGCTGTTATATGGGTGGCAGCGAAGGTCAGGGGCTTCGGGCATCCCTGTGGAGGCTGGGGGCATTGAACCTGAGTGGACAATGTTCAAAGTTTCCATTGCTAAAGCTGCGGCGGCAAGCTGTGGTCTTAGGGTTTTAGGTGCCTCAAGGGGCGGTAACCCGCGAACACCCTGGTGGACACCGGTGGTCAGGGAAGCCGTCCGACTGAAGAAGGAGTCTTTCCGGGATATGTTGTCTCGGAGGACTCCGGAGGCAGTTGCAGGGTACTGACGGGCCAGAAGGGCTGCAGCCTCTGCCGAGGCAAAGCAGCGTGTGTGGGAGAAGTTTGGAGAAGGACTTTCGGTCGGCACCAAGGTGCTTCTGGAAAACCGTGCGCCACCTCAGGAGGGGGAAGCGGGGAACCATCCAAGCTGTATACAGTAAGGATGGGACGTTCTTGACCTCAACTGGGGAGGTAATAGAGCGGTGGATGGAGCACTTTGAGGAACTCCTAAATCCAGCTGACACGCCCTCTGTGGTAGAGGCAGAGCTGGAGGATGATGGGGGATTGTTGTCAATTTCCCTGGTGGAAGTCGCTGAGGTAGTCAAACAACTCCACATGTCCAGGTTCTTGGCAGTAAGTCGGACTCGTTCCAGGTGAGGGTTGGCCTCCGCCAGGGCTGCGCTTTGCCACCAATCCTGACAGGATATCGAGGCGTAGTCGGGGCGGGGAGGGTTTACGGTTTGGTGGGCTCGGGATCTCATTGCTGCTTTTTGCAGATGATGTGGTCCTGATGGCATCATCTGTCTGTGACCTTCAGCACTCACTGGATCGTTCGCCGCCGAGTGTGAAGCGGCTGGGATGAGGATCAGCACCTCTAAATCTGAGGCCATGGTTCTCAGCAGGAAACCGATGGAGTGCTTTCTTCAGGTGGGGAGTGAGTCCTTACCCCAAGTGAAGGAGTTTAAGTACCTTGGGGTCTTGTTCGCGAGTGAGGGGACCATGGAGCGTGAGATTGGTCGGAGAATCAGAGCAGCCGGTGCGGTATTACATTCCGTGTATCGCACCGTTGTGACAAAAAGAGGGCTGAGCCAGAAGGCAAAGCTTTCGATCTACCGGGCAATTTTCGTTCCTACCCTCACCTATGGTCATGAAGGCTGGGTCATGACCGAAAGAACGAGATCCAGGGTACAAGCGGCCAAAATGGGTTTCCTCAGGAGGGTGGCTGGCGTCTCCCTTAGAGATAGGGTGAGAAGCTCAGTCATCCGAGAGGAGCTCGGAGTAGAGCCACTGCTCCTTCGCGTCGAAAGGAGCCAGTTGAGGTGGTTCGGGCATCTGGTAAGGATGCCTCCTGGGCGCCTCCCTAGGGAGGTGTTCCAGGCACCTCCAGCTGGGAGGAGGCCTCGGGGAAAACCCAGGACTAGGTGGAGAGATTATATCTCCAACCTGGCCTGGGAACGCCTCGGGATCCCCCAGTCGGAGCTGGTTGATGTGGCTCGGGAAAGGGAAGTTTGGGGTCCCTTACTGGAGCTGCTGTCCCCGCGACCCGACTCCCGGATAAGCGGATGAAGATGGATGGATGGATGGATATTTGGTGCCAGCGTAACAATTCTCGTATCGCTATTTTGTCCCACCCCTACTGACTTCTCTAGGAGTTGTTTCACCATACACATCAGTTACAGACACAGGAAAACGTCCATCAACAGCCCCCACATGTGGCACTCAATGACACAGCAAATTCAATCACTTTGCAGCACCATCACAAGAAGTCACACTGGGAAACATGAATAATAATAGGTAGAAAAGGAAATAAACAAAGAAAATTCTTCCAGTTATCTCCTTTTGAGAACAGTCATATTGAATATTTTTATATACAGGGTAAATGTGTTCTTATTGTTGCTGTGGTTAAAGAGATTATGAATGCCTTTACATGGCCTGGAACCAGAAAATATGAACATATAAATAGAAGGGGTGTTGGAAGATCATTTTTATTAATTACAAAACCACAGTACAACTCATACATTTCCAATTTCACATATTTGTAGCAGATAAGTTGATGGTGATGTTGCGACCTTGGATTTGTTGAGCAACTTCTTTCACATGTAAACAAATTCAGGGGGCACTGCAAGAAGGGTTTTAAGAATGAAACCTGGTCATTGTGTTGTCTTCGGTCAAACGATCTATCTGCGTCACGTCAGTTGTCTGAAATTCCCATATCAGCATATCAATATTTTGCATGCAATAGCGTTATTTTGAGGCAGCCACTATAAAGTATTTCTGCTTCTCGGCACAAAGAATGATGCCAAATAACAGATTCACAGCTAGATTCAGATTTCATAAAATGCTATTGACCCCAAACCATATATTCAATGGAAAAACATACAAAGGCACAACAGATTATTTCTTTTTAACAGAGATTTATTTCAATTTTATTTTTATTTTATAAATTCTTAAATTGTATTAATTTGTCTGTAAATGTACCATACAAACTGTTGCTGGTCTTGAATTTGGACATGGACTTGGATTTAGGAAAAGCCAACCTTTTAAGGACACCAATTTTCATTGTGAATGAATAATGTATTGTAAATTAATAAATGTTCTTCCTTCATTATACAGGGGGGGCATAAGTATACACCCCCTATGTTAAATTCCCATAGAGGCAGGCACATTTTTATTTTTAAAGGTCAGTTATTTCATGGATCATTGGATTTTCCTATTTCTTTTAATTAAGGCATTAAGATCACTTTCCAAAAATGTTTTTTTATTCCTCTTTTTGATCAACTTTAGCATGGGTGTGTAAACTTTTTACTAAAACTACTAGAATAAATTGGCAGTGAAACTTTAGATTCCTTTTAACATTTTTTCAGCTGGTGTCAGCTCATATAACTCATTTGAAACCCCAAGTTTCATCAGCCATATTACAGCATCATTTGGAGCCTTAATGCATTATTGAGAAACATAAGTGAATTCAGGACCAACGCTTTTCTTTCCTCTCTTTTTATCCATAAAGTGAAGCGAGATGTTCTTTACTCTTCAGAATATTACTAAAAGTGGGCACACTAGCTTGGTGAAATAGTGTATTTACCATGTAAGTATTGCATTTTTATTCTGATTACATTTGTTTTCCATAACTGGTGGTTTTTGAGGAACTTACAATAAAACTAAGTATAAAGGATAGGTGCGAAATGGTGACATTAAGACAAGAACAACATGAAGCCTATAGGTCAGTTAGTGTTTGTTGTGTTTCAACCCTTGTATTGTCTTCCCTGTGACCATGAAAAACATTTTTCCCCTTATCTACACGTTTTTTTTTAGGTTTTTGTATTTTTTAGTGTTTTTGATGTTGTTTTCATTGATCATGATGCTTTTTCCAACATTTTTCACCTGTATTTTGACTTCCTTTATTTCAGATATAAAAAAAACAACTTTGAAAACGGGTCAAATTTGACCTGAAGACAACATGAGGGTTAAACTGATCCAGTGAAAGTCAAAGTATCTTTTGCCATCGGAAAGTCAAAGTATTTTCTGTTGCTCAGGTGGTCACGATGTGCATTTTAAATAAAAAAAGTTTAGAAGTTATTTAAATAAATTGGTTTCCTGGTGTTTCACACTTTTTGCTGGATGGCTTAGGTTCGAGTTTAAGTCACAGGACCCTGACCTCGGACCTTCCTGTAGACAATGTGAGACAAAAGAGAAGTTCATGTAGTTTCCTGCAAAATGTTTGCATATTCTAAGAGGAAAAATCCCAAATCACATATCTGATTTAAATCATTTCATTCAGATTAGTTCAATATTTGTAGTTACTGAATATAACAGTTTTTGCCAAATTGAGCTTTATGAAGCTTTGTAAACCATTGTCTTTTGTTTTTTGAGCCCACTGAAAGGCGTTCTCTGTTCAATAAATGGTTGAAATACACTGAATTATCATTTCTTGAGTCTTTTTCTTTAATTTTATTGGAGAGAATGGTTATTTGGCCATCACTACTAAAAGCCTACAATTTCAAAATGTTTAAGATTCAACGCAGGCAATCTTAGTAAGAGTTTTGGGTAGTTGGCATAAAAGTCACTGTACCTTTTAATATGGTTAACTCTTGTGTTGTCCTCGGGTCAAATTGACCCGTTTCAAAGTGTTTTATATCAGAAATATGGATTTCTTTCAAACAAAAATAATATAGAACATACAACATTCGTCAGGTATAATTAATGATTACTTTCATTGAATTTTTTGGGTGTTTTATCTTATAGCATTTGAATTTCATTTTTTATTTTTAATGGTTTCAAAACAGTATTTGTACTAAACTTTGACATATACCCATCTGTGATCCACTCAACATCCTCTGTTAGTCAATAATTAATAATTTCTACCTTTTTAACTAAAAACGTATGTATAATTTGATACAAATGAGTTTTGTTGACCATAAATTCCAAGAATAAGTGTAAAATCTATTATTAAACCTCAGGTTTAAAAAAAAAAAGAAAAAAAAGGTTATGGGACAATTTACAAATAAATCAATAAAAGCAACAAAAAGATCTGACCTGGAAGTATAAGTTCATGGTTAAAAGGAAGACAACACAACAGTTAAATAATGTATGCCATGTTGTCTATAAAAACAACTACCTCAGCACAATGATAACTGGAACTGGATTTGTCATTCCTGATACAGTGGCTATCTCCCATTGAAGCATGCTAGCCACAAAGTGAAAGCTGTTAGTCTGCTGCAGAGCAGAATGGAGCTTTGAGCTGTTTAATTGGATCAGGCAACAAAAGCATTGTTTACCATTCTTAAAGCTTAAGAAGATCTTGGAGGCTGAGTTGGACAAAGACACATTAAGGGAGGGGGTGGGGGGTACAGGGTGAAGAGGGAGGAATGCAGCTGTTGTCTTCCTGTAAAATTTTGTTGACGCTTTTCATCAATGTTTAACTTTTTCTTACGTTTTTGTCCCTTTTTCAAGAGTTTTGAAGCTTTTTTTTTAATGTTTGTCACTTTTTACGTTTTCAATATGTAACACTAACTCATTAACTTTAGTTTTACTGTTATTGTTGGAATGTATGGTCATAAACCTCATTTATCGGAAATTATACCTAATGTTTGAGTTAGAAAAGCAGAAATTAGAAATTATTTAGACTAAAATTAAAGGAATGTATGTTGATGGATAATCAACTTTTACTCAATACTATTTCAAAACCACTTCAATTTTCTTTTCAAATAAATATAAAATTTAATAAGAAACCCCAAAATTAATGAAAGCAGAGATTTGTACCTGCCAAAGAGCGAAAATTAGAAAAATGGTTCACGGTGCTTTATGAAGCTTCATTCGGCCATCACTACAAACCGGTAAAAAATAAATGGTAGCGAGAAGTTCATGAGAGGAAAGAAAAACTATAAGGAACAAAAACACAAAAATACAGAAATGGTTTAAGAGAGAGGAAAGAGATAAGTAGAACCTGAGTGAAAGAATAAATATGATTGTGTTTTCTGCTCTAAGCCCTTTAGGCGAATTAGAGCCAGGCCTTGAGCAGTGAAACCTGACTGCCTCGCTTTGATCTTCCCTTTAATCAGTTCAGAGCTTAGGGTTTAGGAAACATACATAACATTATATTGCCTCTTTTCTCTTTGAAAACTTTCAATAAATGCATATGTTGGAGAGTGTAGAAACTTACACAAAGACAGAAATCCAATGTTTCAGATTCATAAAGGTGTGCATATGCACATTACAGAACACACAATCATTTGGTAAATTATCACTTATGAGATATATGATTATGACTGTTAATGCAAAGTTTTTTCAGATGTTTGTGTTATGACAACTTGACCTGTCAATGTCTTTGTTATGACAATTTGCTGTCAACCCTAGATAACCTATCATGACAATATTTGTGATGTAGCTCAGCGTAAATTCTTTCAGGAAGACCTAACTTTTCATCAGTGCACTCCGGAATCAATTCAGTTGTTTACTAATGGACTTTTTTGCTGTGTATAACGGTCACATATATGCAACTAGTCTCTCCTGATTTAAATACAGCTCAGCGTAAATTCTTTTAGGAAGACCTAATTTAATCAATGCTCTCTTACTATATGGAATCAGCTGTTGGAGGCGTTCACCTTCCTGTTTAACCAATCGGAATCATATACAAATGGCAAAGGCCAATCACAGAGTCACAACCCTGTTTTAAAAAATCTGTTTCTTCCTATTCAGCGTCGTTGCAAGCTAAGAGTGCATCTGGCACATGTTAACTTTTTCTTTTCACGGCTCGTGTCTCGTGATTATGGCAGCCACTTTCTTTCCTTGAAGGAAACAGAAAGTTTTCTCGTATTGTTCCTGTCAAGCTGCTGTTCTGCTGCGCTGGTATGCACGTGGGTGCTAACGGTAGCGTCCAACAGCGTTGTTCATTCCTGCAAGTTACTCACAAAGACTGATCTTCCTGGGGATGTTTGCTCTGATCGTCAGCACCTGCCTCACCGGCCTCCAGCCACCACTCCAGGGGCCGGCTCTCGAGCGTGAGTTTGGAACCTGTCTTTACTCGGTTTAATCAAGGCGGTGGACCTGGCGTGTTTGTGTCAACTGGGTTATTCTACCCTTCTATGCTAAATAGTTGCATCGGGCTAAGTTTTGTCATCCATCGGGTAACTGTGGACATGGTTCCAGGCGCCGTCTATAATCTGGGTTTTGGCCGCTGCTTCTCCGTATCATGGTTTTACTATTGTAAATTCTGTATTAGAGACCGCCGGGGGTGTTGTTATCTTCTATTACTGCTGCAGGTTAAGCAGTGGCGAGTGGTGGCTCTTTTACGCAAATACTTTGATATGCAGTCCTGGTATGGAGTCTGTCTTGTCTAATGCAGGTTTTATTTGTTTTCATGTATGTTGCTAGGCGGAGGAGTAGCTGTTATGAATGTTTAAAGCAACAGTTGGGCTTCTCTTTGTAGTTTCATTATTACATGGTTCATCATATAATGTTTGAGTTAGTTAATTGTTTGAGCTGGAAAGCTTTGAATATCACTATTCAACAGGATTGGGAAGAGAGGAAGAGAAGATTTTAAATGTTTCATACACTTCCACAACGAGTCTTATTGAACTTCTTTACAGTCTTGTCACAATGGGCTGCAGTTACGTTGCTGATTAGCACCACCTGCTTCTGGCACATCAGCAGCACCTCAGCAGTGCAATAGTCTCAGCATTTTCTCCATCTGTGCCCTTTCTTATAAGTAAGGATTCCTTCTCCATGCACATTAACATGGAAGCTCTATTGGAGTTGACTCCATTGGCTGCGTAGCCTGTTCTTCTCTCACAGGCATCCTGCGTGATGGACTAGTCAACATTGGTTTCTATGGTATACAATATAGGGTATGCATCCATGTGGGGGATGTGATGCAGGAGTACTAAATGGACCGAAATGGCACCATTTTGCAAGAGGAACAGGTCCTGTGTTCCAAGCTCTTTCTCTGGTACCTTCTGTGAGTCAGCCACTGTCCTTTCCTGTGTCTCCTCACTCCTGTTAATATAACCTTCAAGAGAAGATTTGAAGTCTCTCCCACCGGGTTGCCAACATTGCTGATTTCCTGGAGTGATGAATTAGGGAGTCCGGACCTCAGGCAGCAAATTCAACTGGCAGGTTGCTTAAATTGTGGCATCCAGATAACTGATGGTGGTGTGCCTTTACAATCTGTTTGTCTTCTCACGTCTTCTGAGAATTGTGCAGGGTTTTGAACGGTGAATTAATAAAGGTTACTTAAATGCTATATGGTATTTGAATGAATAAATAAATGTATGACTGACTCACTCCACATCTTGGTAGATGTCTAGATAACTATAGTATGATTAATTAAATGTTTGATGTGGAAAAGCTCCAAGGCAGAGATTTAAAGATTTATTTATTTGATTAGGACAATGCACATTAATCAACTGCGCAGAGTTAGCCAGTCGGCTAATTTTCAACTGTAGTCCTAGTTACCTAGCATGCATGTCTTTATGATGGGAAGAAACCGGAGGAAATCTGCACAAACCTGGGGAGATCATGCAGGCTCCCAACAGAGGTGCTTGCTGGCTGTTATGGCCAATGCCGGCTTGGGTTGCATATGATGAAATACGGGTAGTATTTTGCATGCTATTTTGGGAACGATCACTGCTTTTTGTTTTCAATTTACAGAGCCATGAATGTTTCATGTTATGCCGGCCTGTGTTGCCGTACCGGCTGGAGTCACTACATTTGTTTTTCTGTTTCAGCTCCACTGCTACATAGAAGTAAATCCATATGGTTCTTTTCATATAATGTATATACTTGCATTATTTCTTTCATGTCCCTAATTACAGTCATGTTTTGGGGTCTGATGGTTATCTTCCCCTATACATACAGTATATACAAAATATTCGTATAGCAGTAGAGCAAGAATTTTATTTGCTTGTCTATTTCGGATGCATTAATGCATAGCGGTAAGTCTGTGTGGGTATTTTCATATAGACAGATTTATACTTTTCTTGTCTCTAATCTCCAATTTCATTCTAGTTTTGGGGGTCTGATGGTTCTCTACCCCTATATAGATATACAGAATATTCATATAGCGATGGAGTGTAATCGCCAAAGACATTTTATTGAGCTCTACAATAAACCTCATTTGAATATCTGCAAACATGTCTCTCCTGATTGAATTGTTTTGTTGTCTAGTTTAGTGTCCAGTTGCCATAGCACAGACATTGCAAACAAAGCAGACTTTGCATTAAAAGTCATAATTTACTGAATGACACTTAATGACAAGTCATAAAGAATTCAGAGTTCATGGCAGGTGTTATGACAGTGCCATTTCAGTCTTATGCACACCTCTCCAAATGTGTAGATTAGTGTAAAAGTGTAGATTGCAAAAAAAATCATATACAATCAGTGGTTTCTTTTAATCCCTTAAATAGCTTTACTGTATTTTACTACACCACAAGGTGTGTTCACTCTCACTTTGTCCCACATTTACAAGTTGACGTGTGGGAAATTATGTATGCACGTTTTATTTTTACATTTGGTTTCATACTGACTCTCAAGGTAAGTTGGCTGCTACAATGTGAGGAAAATAAGAAGAGTGTTATTTATACAATTCTCTATGCAACCTAGACAAAATGTCCAAAATCTTGTGGTCCTATGAAGTCTTATTATTTATATAGTGTATATTGTGTTTATTGTTATTTTAAGAAAGTATTATTCTGCTGTTGATACACTGTAACTTCTACAATCAAACAAAGCAAGGCAACAAACAGAGAAGCAAAAAAGGCTGTGACTTGTTTGGCTACATGCTGCAGGAGTTTTGGAAATGTAAACAAAAGGTCCCCATGTACTTTAAGAGGAAGCTGAGGCGGAACTGCAGTATCTGTCTCACTGTGTTTCTATCGGTTGTGCAAATTTGACCAGAGTTTCAACTTTGGTGTGACTTGCAGATTTTTATTCTGAGATTTACTATTGCTTCAGTGACAAACTTAAATTCCAAGAGTTCGACATGTGAAGTACTTGTATTACCATTTCACTTTCCATCCCACAAGCTGTAACTGATGATGCAAGCCCAGGCCAAATGATGGCAAGACTCATTACAGCCACAATACCTTTAATCACTCTGTGAAATTAAAAACTTAGAAAGCACAGAGACTTAACTTTACAACAGGGGAAATCCAATGTGGACCAAATTGATATAACCGTGAGCATTCAGGAAGTTCTCAGACTCCTTCAATGTTTTCTCCTTTTATATATAAAATTTGTTTACGTTAATGTTTTTCCTCTCCGATCTACACTCAATACCCACTGAAAAGGGGAAAATAGGATTTTTGAATGTTTTCCAGATCAGTTTGTTTGGCCTCAAAAATGCACATACATAGCATTTTGGTGAGAAAAACTGAATATAAACAACACTGTTTTTTTATAAGACAACTCCATGGGACACATTTAGTCAATTCCATCTATTTGCTAGCATAACCTACAGCGTCTTTTTGTCAGAGCACAGACCGGCTTGACATACCAAAATATACAAGCATACAATTCAACATATATACATAATAAAGTCTCTGCAGTGAATAACGAAAGGTTCCTTGGATTTGAATTGGGAACTCCTCTTCAAGGAAACCCATCACAGCTATAATTGTCTCTATCTTTATATAATTGTCTCAATCTTCCTTTTATTTTTTATGAAAGTGTTTTTTTTTTCTCAAAATAAAGCTTTAACATACACTATATTTAAAACAAATGCAGTGTTTTTCCTTGAACCCTACAGCTCAAGCTCTCGGAGTAGTAGAATCTAAACAGTCTGCTTTTTTCAGGTTTAGCAAAGAATGGGATTTATGCTTGAGTAACAGAGAGAGAGAGAGAAAGATAAGAATATGATTGAAGAAAATCATGAGAAAAGCTTTATCGATCAAAATGTTTCTTTTATTATCACACATGAAGCCCTCCCTATTAGCATATAAAGAGATGAAATCAATATAGAATAGGTTTATATTTGTGTGTGTGTGTGTGCGTATTAACTACCAACCACTCCTAAATGCCATCTCAGTGCTAGGCTATAGGTGCAGACTACTTTTCATATTTGTTAGCTCGGGATACACATATGCTGTAACAAATTTCTGTAATTTCTACCGCAAAATTTTACATTAACTTCTTATTTGGTCATTTTACAAAGTTTATCTGTATATTGCAATGCATTGTGGGTCAACAACTATATTTGCATATTTGCACTGGACTGTAAATGAATCAGAAATACAGTTATTTAGTGTTGAATACAGTAAGGAAACAAGGCGGATAGCTTGACACAAGAAAAGACCATTTGATGGCGGATTGCAGAGGAGCAGCCATGTTGCCACTCCACTCATCCACAATACGCAAGTATACTGTTATAAATAACCTACATATTTAAATTGTGGTTTGACTTGTTAATGTTGGTTGAAATAACCTAAGTTGACCATGTATCAGTCTAGTGCAGGCCCCAAATTAGTTAACTTATAGCCAACATTAGCTGGACAGTTTTCAGAAGACATTTCGATCAAGCAATCCCAGGCAAAGCAATGGTAAAAGTATAGTGGGTTTAATGTTAACCCTTCTCATATTTATTTCATTTTGAACTGAGCGTAGTAGTGGACTTAACTGTTTGAACGTTAACATAAACGTCACTCAGGTATGCAGCAGACGTTCAAGACAGACGGTCAGACGCCACGGAGTCAGGTCTTTTGGTAAGTAACGTTAGCCTGACGTTACAGTGTTTTATTTAGACTGTAATACATTTCTTCGCTGCACTAGCAAACTAAAGTCAACTTTAGTGAAGCAAAAGCCAGCTACGGTAACTTAACCGTAAGCAGACTGCCCATTAACGTTAATCCAAAATCCAGATTTTTGAAAAATGTCTTATTGAACGGAAAGTCTTGTCCAGATGTCACTGCTCTGAAAAAATATACAATTTTCACTGACTGCTGGCCGCCTTTGCTTCATTCCAGACTTCATTAATTTATTGTTAGATTTAACAGATAATGTATAAATTATAATAACATTTGACTTTGCATCGCCCTTTTCATTTCGGATGATATTAAACTAAACAGCTTTTCTGTGAACCAAGTAAGAGCCCGACATTAAGCTGGCTCCGTTTGAAACATTCTTGACGTCTCTGTTTTACTGTTAGAAAAATGTAACTGTTTAAGTGAATATCTTTCTTTGTATCACTTATAATAGCCATTCTTGTCGAAAAGCACCCAAGGTCCCATAGTTCACAGAAGAACTGGGCCAGACTTCCCTTTTAATCCCCGGCTTCCCACACTAGGTAGAGTTTTAATGAGCTTTGAGATAGTACAGCTGTTTGGGACATGGTAACCATGGAGAAAGGAGGGGGGGAGTGGAAACTGAAGAAGTTGCTCTTCAGTCAATCTTCTGTACCCACTTCAGTGTATTGGCTCCTTGCGCAAGTAAAACTTTTTTAAAATGACTCCAGTGATCTCTTTGTCGTCTTTTGGTAATCATTTTTCTAACATCATTAATATTAATGATAGCTGGGTGAAAAAAGGCTTGGCCATTTTCAAAGTGGTCCCCTGACCTCTTAATTCAAGATATCTGAATGAGAATGGGCTGTGTAGGCACCTACAAGTCTTCCCTTCACAGACATGGTCAGTTTTTTCACTCTGACATCTCTCCATTTAGTGCATGTATAGGTACTGAACATGTGTGTGTAATGTAGGCCTGTGTGTAATAACAAATTGTAATTTCCCCTTGTGGGATTAATACATTATTATTACATTATTTGCAGTTTGTCATGCAGTGCACATGTTATTTTCTCCTGTTCTAAAAGGGTATGTTCAGATATTTTAGCAGACTGGGGTCCATTGGAGTTGCATTGTCAATGCCACTAAGCATGTGGTTGTTGTTACATATTCTGTCCACTAGAGGGACTTCCAACATCAGCCTGGCCTTGAAGGGGACCTATGTCGCAGCATATTGCATTTCTGGCACGCCACTCTGTTTACATTATATTCCACCATGAGCACTCAGCTACAAACACAAATCAACAGAGAACTCTGTTGTAGCGGCTCTGTTGTAGAGGCTAACAGTGCTCAGTTAGCAATGACATCATGTTAGAAAGCACAGCCAAAACGATTTGTCAAAAAATAAAGTAACAAAAGTGTTAGCCGCATACTTACAGTATTGATAACTATGCCAACTGGTGCGGTCACTGCTATTCTAGTGATTTATAAGCAAACCTGTTTCTTGCAGATTGTCACGTTACTGAGAGTACAGCTGCCAATGGAAGAATATGGTACAGGCACATAGCAGAGCTTCCAAACTGTGTCTTTTTTGTTGCCAACGTGAACATTATTAACATAACTCAATGGAAATCCAAAATACCTACACACTGGCGACTTCAGTGAAAGAGGAGGGGGGTTCAAGTTCTGTCAATGGGTCTCCTGCAGGATAGTTTTATTTCTAACATCATTCTATCAACACAGACATTTACATTGATAGTCTGGCGTTATAATGTATTTGCCTCGGGTGTACTGTGGTGTGGATAAGACTGTTTTTAATGGCAGGCTAGCATAAACCTTTGACTTGTGCTAGCCTGGCACCTGCAAACTCTGCAGTTAGAAGGACTGATAAATAAAATCTCCACTGATAAATGTCACGCTCATAAGGGGCAAGGTTACCTCCCCTTTTTCTGCTTTGCCCGCCCAGAGAATTAGGCCCACCCATGAGAGAGAGACATCATGGCTTTCAAATGAGCAAAGTGGCAGTTGGTCAAGGCCACACCCCCAGCCTCCACCATGCCCCCCCATCCTCAAAAGCTAAAGACTCAGAAATGGCACATACTGAGGAAAGCTCATTGTGGGACTGGCTCTAGTCTTGGTGCAGAATTACAGTCACTATTCAATTCAATTCAATTTTATTTATAGTATCAATTCATAACAAGAGTTATCTCAAGACACTTTACAAGGACCCAACAGTTCTAGTAGTTTCCTCCAGAGCAAGCAACAGTGCGACAGTGGCAAGGAAAAACTCCCCTTTGGGAAGAAACCTCGGACAGACCCAGGCTCTTGGTAGGCGGTGTCTGACGACCGGTTGGGGTTAGAAGGAAGAGTGGCAATAACAGTCCCTAAAAAATAAATCAAATAAATCAAAATAATAGTAGTTTGTAGTAGTTCTTTGTAGTAGTTCATGGCATAGCAAGGCACTGTGCAGCATTACAAGGCCCAGCAGGACGTAGCTGGGCACCGCAGATCGTGGCAGGGAAGGGAGCGTGTAGCGGGACCATGGCGACAGCGGCAACCATGATTTTGGAGCCTCCCTGATCCGAGGAAACATGCTGGGAGAAAAAGAACAAAAGGACTCCGGGGAATGACTCCCCAGAGCTAGGTTAGTAACAAGCATTTCTGGGACATAGATGCACACAAAATAGAAAGATAGGAGAGAGGAGCTCAGTGTGTCAAAGGAAGTCCCCCAGCTGTCTAAAACTACTACAGCATAACCAAGAGAGACAGGGTAAAGAGAGGAGCCTGGACAGGCTAGAACTCTCCCCAACCGGATCGGGCTGTATGCCAAGTCTCCCTTTAGTTTTTATTATATGACAGATAAATCTGACAACTATGACGAGTAGCAGGTGGGCCGGGATAGGCGGACGCTGCGACTCCTCACTCCCTAACAATATTCAATTCTATGCCCTAACTATAAGCTTTATCAAAGCATAACCAAGAGAGACAGGGTAAAAGAGGGGCCTGGACAGGCCAGAACTCCCCCAACCGGATCGGGCTGTATGCCAAGTCTCCCTTTAGTTTTATTATATTCTTGATTATATGATAGATAGATCTGACAACTCTGACGAGAAGCAGGTGGGCCGGGTTAGGACGCTGCAACTCCTCACTCCCTAACAATATTCAATTCTATGCCCTAACTATAACCTTTATCAAAAGGAAAGTCTTAAGCCTACTCTTAAATGTGGAGACGGTGTCTGCCTCCCAAACCCAAACTGGAACCTGGTTCCACAGGAGAGGAGCCTGATAGCTAAACGCTCTGGCTCCCGTTCTACTTTTAGAGACTCTAGGAACCACAAGTAATCCTGCATTCTGGGAGCGTAGTGCTCTTGTAGGGTTGTAAGGTACTATGAGCTCTTTAAGATAAGATGGTGCCTGACCATGAAGAGCTTTGTAGGTGAGAAGAAGGATTTTAAATTCTATTCTGGATTTTACAGGAAGCCAATGTAGAGAAGCTAAAACAGGAGAGATGTGATCTCTTTTCTTGGTTCCTATCAGAACACGTGCTGCCGCATTCTGGATCAGCTGAAGAGTCTTTATGGACTTTTTTGAGCAGCCTGATAATAAAGAGTTGCAGTAATCCAGCCTAGAAGTAACAAATGCATGGACTAGTTTTTCTGCATCACTTTTAGACACTTTTACAGTCACTAGAGTCTAGTGACTGTAATTCTGCACCAAGGCTGAATTTTGGGAAATAGACTTCAGATACAGTATTAGGGGACCACTAAGGTCTATTTAAAAGAGACTTTTAAGAGCTCCATAGCGTTCAATGGAGTTGAAAAGGTACTCCTCACTTTACACATTTTGCTTTATTGTGCTACCTTTATTGTTTTATTTAATTTGTTTACAGCCTGGATAGGGGCATTTGAAAAACTAAATCCCTTTTGAGGATTTGTACCTATTAATGTGCCCTCCCTTTGAAATCAAAGTTATTTGCTTCATAAATGTGTATACATTATCTGCTGTTTTACATGAACTGAACACACACACACACACACACACACACTGACATGCTCTCTGTGTCACTTTGTGACAAGGCCAATCTTTACACCTGATTTTTTTTTTTGATAAGGTTAGGATTGATCTGTGAGGTTCTATTTTCTGTCTTCAACTGTGATCAATCAACCTTACACTGTCTGTGGTGTGTCACTGCCTGTCTCCAACAGGAGAGTGAAACAACAATATATTTTACACAATATTGCTAACATCTAAAATATACAGGTTTATTTCATAAATTAAGTATATGCTGGTGTTTTCCATGCATATATAGTTAGTATTTATTTACGTGTGATGAGGCCCATCCTACACTGGATAAGAAGACACCACTATTGATCAAACATTAAAAAAAATATAAAATATATTGTACGCTAAAAAAACAGAAGAAAATAGATAAATGCTACAAGCCTACAATTTATCCTGATGAGGGCTATTTTCCTCATCTCCCAGGCTTTCTCAGAATCACCAAACTTGATTTAAATATTTAATATTTCAACAGCGAACACTATCTTTGTGCAACATCCATTTTTATTAAGTAAATTTATGTCTTACTAAAAGTACTGTGCAGTTCCCAATAGAAAGGAAGACAGAAAAATAAATGGCATTCCTTCTCTTTATCATTGAGATGGAACTTTAAAACAACCTACTCCTCTTCTCCCAGAGGAGTAGGTCTATATAAAAGAGACTTCAGACTTCTTTAAATATTTGATACTGATCCTGATATGTCAGGAAACAATCCAATGAAATGTCCAAGACAAAGTTATCCTATAGGAGACAAGTCTTCTTACAGGGAGAACATCGACATGAACTTTTGGTGTGAGTAATTGGTAAGTTTAATATCATTATTCTGGATGTTTAGATACTAATAACTTGAGAGAGAAACATTGAAATGTTTTTAAACATATTTTTGGTTAAATATATATTTAAAAAAGTAGTTAACTTAAAAAAGTAATATCATGCTAATGAGAGACGTGACTTTCTTGATGGCCAACATTTTAATTTTGCTTTGTTTTCTGCATGGATGTTTACAGGAAAATGGACACAGGTAACAACATTTCATGGTAAAAAGGAGGGAAAAGAACTATCTTACTAAGTTATACCCAACAACAGATTTTGTAGTGACGCATTCTCACTCCCATCTCGTAAAATACGGATGCTTGGTCAGGTGCCTTTGTCTTTGTTATTTATAACACGCTTTACCTAAATGCACTTGGTCGGACTTTTGGCATCCCTTTTGACGCGGTTAGGTTAAGGAAAAGCTCGTGGGTGGGCTTACAGTTCCTTGACACGTTGCAATAACGGGATGGTTAAGGACGTACGCGGGACACAAACCCTGCTCTCTTGGGTGAAAGTCCTGTGTTTGACCCATCCACCCTCCTGTCCAACCTCACTACGTGGAATGTCCCCCTTACATACTGTAATACTCACTAAACACCATCTAGATGGTGCTCTCCCCGGTACTTTCTACACAAACACACCGAAGCGTGCTTTTTTTGTTGCTGACAGCCACTGTCCAAACGTCCGTGTTTTACACGTTTATAGTGATAAAGAATGGACCCCAGAAACAGGTTTGAGAGGCAGTTTAAAGCCTTATCTTTAAACACACTTTATGCAGATATTGCTGCATAATATCTAATATGCAGCAAATTCTAAATTAAAGGCATGTTTAGAGTTTTTTTTTTTTTTTACAACTGCTATGACAATTTTTTCAATACGTTTAACAACTTTCCTAAACTCTTAACACAGTTAGCACAACATCTGTCTGTGTAGGCTATACAATTAACACTTTTCTTGTTGCTTTGACACAAAATGCATACAGTTAACAAAGTGCTTGAACTTCTTTTACACACAAGCTGAACCAAGATCCAAAAAAATGGATTTTTTTCTGACAAATATGCAAATGCTTTCACACTGTATGTCAGAAAAGATAACATCATGTTCTAAACCTATCTTAGGCTAAAGTGAAAGTAAACAGCTGTTCATGTTGGAAATTGAAACAAATATATCCCTGACATTTTATACATGCATTGATTGAAGTTATGCAAATAGATCAATCACAGCTGATTCCCATCTAAGAAACATGCTCAGGTGTTGAGGTTCTTTCAATCACATGATCATATGGTAGTACATACAGTAAAAGAGGACGTTTTTGAACAAAATAGATGAACACAGAAAATAAGAAAAATGTCTTCACAAGTAAATTTCTGCAGCAAAAGAAACAAAAGGCAGCATTAAATAAACCCAACAAAACTAAAATTTAGAGAGACTTCAAGAAAAACTGTAGTGTAAAACACAATCTATGGTCAATACAATCACTATTGTCTATTGTATAAGGGCAGACCTGACACATATAAAATAATGCAGTTTCTGTAATTCCATCCATGTTAGTGTTTTGTATGATATTGGGCTATGACTGACTAAATGTTCCTGTTGGGAGAGAACATGTGTTGGTGTTTTGGAATAATTATTAGATTTTTTGATGTGTGTATTGTTTTGGTAGACATCATTTATTGTATTATAGTTTTTTTACAATTGCTATGACAATTTTTTTCAATACTTTTAACAACTTTCCTAAACTCTTAACACAGTTTGCACACTATCTGTCTCTGTAAGCTATACAATTAACACCTTTCTTATTGCTTTGACACAAAATGAATACAGTTAACACATATTTAAAATGCTATGGTTTTCACAAAGGCCTGGGTGAACACACTTATCACTAGCAGCTAACTGCTAATAACTGCACTGAATTCATTTGTAGCAGAAAAGGTAGCTAACAGTGTGCAGATCATGGGTGTGAAGTGAAGAGCGCAGTTGTTCACAGAGTGTTCACAAGGGAAGACACTAGGAGTAACTTAACTAGGAGAATATAGCAGATATACAACACACGGAAGAGCCTTTTGAGTTTGATGGTCGTCCTTATATATCTGAAACTGACAATACAGACGAAGAACTCGCCTTACAAGAGTTGGAAAGAACCAGACAGAGAGGTGTAACAGGCAGATGAAGCCGCTGCTCCAAGTGCAAGCTAAGGAATCTAGCACACAGATTGACACTGCCAAGCCACCTACTCACCAACACCACATCGATCACACGCAAAATGGATGAGCTACAAGTACACACGAGTTACTGCGTTATGATTTTCACAAAAGCCTGGCTGAACACACTTAGCAATAGCAGCTAGCAGCTAACCTAAGGTGACCAGATTTCTGAGACAAAATTCGGGGACATTTTCAGCTCAGAAGCGTAAATACGTCCAAAACAGGTCGTGTTTTTATCTTGGTAAACTTAAAACAGGGACACTGCCCCAGGGGCGTCACTAGACCTAGAGCTGCAATGGGGCACAAAATCTTGTCTGTTTTAACACTTAAATGCATCAATCTGGTGCACTTTGAAAAGAAATTCAGAGTTTAGACTTGATTACTTTTGTATCTATGGATGGAAATATTTTTGCTGTAGCCTGAACTATTTTACACTTCAGAATTTTAACCATGCACACACAGCTGTAATAGTTTTTTCTTCATATGTTTGCATTAATGTCACTAGGAAGAATAACAGTAGAAATATATATTTTTAAGTGAGATTTTCTGGAATCTGGCAATGTAATAAGCCTTATGGTAGGATACTCTGGCTAAGCAAAACAAAAAAGGCCTTTCAGGTTTGTAGGTTTTTAGGCCTACTGTAGAATCTAAGAATGTAGAATCAAAACACACTACAATTTCAGTAAATAATTTACTTAAATTCAATCAAGGTCATAGAAGAAACAATCAAGACTTAAGTCAATAACATGCAGATTCTGACTAGGGGTGGGTAAAAAAATGTATTCTTAAATGCATTGCATTTTTTTAGATCACGCATGGAAATGTACAGAAAAAAATGGTTGAGTCGTGATGCATTGATAATTGGTTTACAATCGAATTGTGAGGTACCCGGAGATTCCCACCCCTAATTCTGACAGATTTAACCTAATCTGTGTATTTTTCAGAGGAGTGTATCTTTCTAAGGATTTGTTTGTTTTTGGCCAGCTTCTCCATAAAGTCCTGGCATGGAAGGTTGAAGTTGGTCTTCACTGGGAGCAGGGCCTTCATGGTACAGACTGTGAAGCGATTTCTTTGCGTCTGTGTGCCGGGTATTCAAGGCCAATCATCTCTCGCTGAAGGGAATCTTTGACCTTGGTGTGGACATTCACCCTTCCTGCCCTGTTAATTCCTCCAGAGTTTGTGTTTGTGTTATCAGCAGATAAGGCCACAACCTTTTCCTCTAGACCATGTCTCCGGACAACCACAAGAATCTCCTCTGCAACCTCTGCTGCAGTTTCTCCTTTGATTTCAACAAAATCTAAAAGTTTTGTTTCAACGCAAGCGCTGCCATCATACAACTTGCAGTACCTGACAAGTATTGGCAGTAGCTTTACATGCCAATGGTTTGAAGCATCAACGGACAAAGACACACTACCCTCTTGAAGAAAGTTGTTAATGTCGGTACCCCTGCACGGGCAATAATGGCAGCTTTATGCTTTTTTGACTGTTGATGTTCTACCACAGACGTTCTTCCTCCACTACCCATGGTAAAAGAAGAATAGCAGAGTGTACAGAAAGCTATTGCCTCATCAGTACCTGGCTGTAGAAATAGAAATTCTTCCAATATATTGTCATTAACCTGACATTTTCTTTTCTTGGAGAGAGACATTATTGCGTCTTGTCTTTCAAGCTTTCCTTGCAGTAGGCTTTGCACTTTTACTGTAATTTTTTCTTGTCCTCCTCTGTTCACTTGTATTCCTTTTCTTGTATTCCTTCACTCTTCTCTCCCTTAGTTCACACTGTCCTTTCTTGCTTTTATCTATTTAACTAGTCTTCCTGTCCTGTCTTCCACCTGTCCATCCTTTCCACTCTCCCTACAAGGACCAAAGCAGAACAATCTGACTGATTTTGTGAACTAATTACTGTTAGTCCTCAATAAATATCATATTAAATAAATAGCATGTTAAGTATGTTAATTATGTTAAACAATGGCATTTGTGGTTCTGCAAATAAACAAGTAACACTGTAAAACCTACCTTGTGTACAATGCATAGGAATTATAGCAAAAATAACAAACCTACTATTAATTACATTATCTTAATGCAGTGTAACTACTTCAGCATGTAAATAATGTACCTAAAATACAAACGTGAGCAAGGGTGTTCATCAATCGCTATTATTTCGAATCAACAGCCAGATGCAATTTAGCTAACAGCTAAATAACTAAGTAACTACCTAAATTCCTAAGTTAACTGGTGATTTTCAACGGAAATCACCAGTTAACTTAACAATTTAGCTAGCAAGTGAAGAATAGCTAACAGTTAAAGAATATAAACAGTGTTTGTATTATTCACTTGCTAGCTAAATTATTAAGTTAAATTTAAATCCGCAAGAACTATAGACTAATACAATAACTGGCAACATAAGTTACAACTTACGGTTATCAGGGTACGCACACACACGATCTTAACTGGCTGTCCTCCAGAACTTTTTCCGCTGGGTGGCGAGCGTGGCCGCGTGTCCGCGCTTTTCACTGACATGCACTCTAACAATCACTGTTGATCAGCCTTTTGTACACACAGTGAAAACCGGGGACATTTCCGGGGACAGCTCCAGCCGGGGACAGATCTCCAAAATCGGGGACTGTCCCCGAGGACGTCTGGCAACACGCATTGTCGGCAACATGCATGTTTTGGGGCTCTGCAAGCAGAGTTTCTAGTAGTGGCAGATACACTGTCTCTAAATGGACGGGAAGAAATAAAGCCATTCCTGCATTTCAATGAAAAGGATTATCAACTTGTTTGATCTCATGACAATTTTGATGAGCTATTCAAGATCCAGCCTCTGATTACATGTCAGAGAAGCTGAGTGTTGCTGAGCAAATGGTCCCATTTCAGGGATGCAATCGTCTGATGGTAGTCCACACAACATTGAAGTGTACACTGGGAAAGTAGGGCAGCCCCCCCCCCCCCACCCCAGGTGGTAGATGTAGGAGCCAGTGGGAATGTTGTCCTCCACCCCGCTCAACCAGTGCAACACAACACAAAAACTACAAGCTGTACTGTGACAACAGGTTCACTAGTATCCCACTACAACTTGAGCTAGCTCGTCAAGGGGTGTCACTGTCTTGGCACGGTTCGCTCCAACAGATTACCAGGCAGCAGCATGGTTTCTGATGATGAGCTGAAAAGATTGGGCCGTGGGTCTTTTCAAGCAAAGACACCACTACTAAAGATACCACTTTGCATGCCGTCAAGTGGTATGACAACCAACAACAACTACTTCCCCAACAATTATGTGGCAGCACACCCAGTCACTCAGAACGGTTGCCTGCCAATCGGAAGGTTGGTGGTTCAATCCCTGGCCCTGCAGTCCCATGTCGAAGTGTCCTTGGGCAAGACACTGAACCCCGAGTTGTGAATGTGTGTGCATGTTTATCTGATGAGCAGGTTCCTGTATGATGTAAATTGCTTTGAGTAGTTGTTAAAACTAGAAAAGCGCTATATAAATACATTTACATTTATGTTCAATGATGGGACAGAAGAATTAAGCCTATCATTGATGTCCCCTGTCTGGCGGTTGTAAGAGACTATAATCAGCGCATGGGAGGTGTTGACCTCCTCGACCTCTAGCGGATCAAAATTGGATCCAAAAAGTGGTATCACTGTCTGGTTTTCCACTTTCTAGACATGATTGTGGTACTGCTAGTTGATGTACAAATGCAATTGTAAATGCAAGCAACCTGTCAAATGATGAGGTCATGTGGCTATTGCATTCAAATCCTACCTTGCACAGGAACTCTGCATATCTGGGAAATATCTGGAGAAAAAAAGAGGCCGGCCCAGTGGTGGGACTTCAAGTGAGTATGAGACAAAGAAGATGAGGCAGAGTTCTACTGCTCCAATCCAATCCTATTTAAATTAGCTGAATACATGGTTAAACATAATTTGCTCTCACCAGTGTATCGCCGTGTGTATTTTGTCTGTAGCAATCCCCACCAATTTGTTGCAAAACTTCATATATATATATATATATATATATATATATATACACACACAAATTAAATAAATATTAAATAATAATAAATATTATTTGTAAATCTTTACAATCATTCCCAGAAAGAACCATGCAGGCCTGGCTTGTTGCATCATCCAAATTTTCTACAAAACTTTCAGCATAGATAGTCACGTGATCCGCTCGACAGAGATGGTGGCTTAAGGTGTAGCTCCTGGCCCAACCTTGCCAAATAGTTGTATTATATGGTTCCAACTCCGATATTGTATCACTTTATGCTTGATAGAGTCATTTAAAGCATAATGCCAAACAAAACCAAACCCGGCGATAAGGATGCCATTGCAGAGGCATTACTGGAGAAACAGAAAAGCAACTTTGAACCATGCTTTTCTCAGATTCAGCAGATGGGTATCTGCAACGGTGAGAAGCTAAATGCTATCCATGCCCCACTAGCATCTCTAACTGCAAGCCTTGGCTCTATCAGATCTGATGTGGACAATCTAAAAACTACCATGGAAAGCAACTCAAGTATTCATGATAGCCATGGCCACGCTTTTCAAGAGCTGGAAGTGAAGCTAGCAGATATGGAGGACAGAAACCAAAGATGCAACATCCGCATTGTTAGGTTGAAAGACTTAAGATATCTACTTTACTGAGGAGGAAAGAGGATGGTGGCCTCTCAGTTCCCAACTTTAAACATTATTCTTGGTCCTTTGTGTTAAGACCCTTCCTTACCTAGTTCAGGCCAGATATGTCTGTCTGCTGGCGTACCTTAGAAAGTGCTATGATAGAGCCTTGGTCACTCCATGATGTTCTTTTTGCCAGTATCTCTAATAAACAGTGCCAGCTACGCTTTGGCCCCATTATCTATCATCTTATCAAAACTTCAAGATTGGCTGAAAAATATTGCCATGTAGCTCGTAACTGGGACACATTTCCTCCATTATTTAACAATACAGCGCTCCTAATTGGTGGGAGGCCTATAACAGCTCCACAGTGGGAACAGAGGGGTGGGGTTTATTGTCTAAAAGACATTTTTAGCAAGGTTGCTTTTTCCATGCTGTAGATTTGTGCGATCTGTGAGTGTGTTTGGTCCCATTTGTCTTATTCCGGTCTCCCTGTTAACGCCTCTTATTTGTTTGTGTGTTTGTCTGTGTATGTTTCTGTGTGTCTTGTTCCTCTCTTTCTTTTGGTGTGGAAACATTTGATCACAAGGAAGAATTGTGGAAAAGGTGCACTGTGCCTTCTTGGGTATGTGTAGTGTACCTTTATGATACCGTATATTGTCACCTAGACCAATGTTTTGCACTTTTGCTTATTTGTTTAAATAAAAAAATTTGATGAAAAAAAAAAACACCGTGTAGCTTGCTAACTCGAAGTTTGCTGTTGCTTGTAGCAAAGCACTAGATCAAATTTCAAATAATCAAAAATGCAAAACATTGGTCCAGGTGACAATATACAGAAAAGTACACTACACATACCGAAGAAGGCACAGTGCACCATTTCCACAATCCTTCGTTGTGTAGATACAATTGAATGTGTAATGATGCTACAAGACTAATCCAAGTCATTTTCATCCTGAATATTCTTCTGCCTTGTTAATATTGTCTGCTACATCCCCTTCCATCTGTCCATCCATCTGTTGTGATTTGATAAAATTATGAGAGATGCTCTACAAGCATATTTCCTGCCTTCAACTATGATACATTATGTCCTTGCCAAACCCTCTGATTATCCAAGGCGAGACAGGCCTCAGATGCTACAGAGAACACTTAAGACGTTGCACCAACTGTCTCTTATTGTGTTTCCTCTTCTTCATTCTTTTTATACTTTTCTAAATTAACTGTATTCCTTCCTTCGCATCTGCCTGAATGTGAACCAGGATGTGTAGAAGTCTCCAAACATCACAACTAAGGTTAATTGAAAAAGAGAACGTCTGGGCTGAGCAGAAGCAGTGTTTCCTCTGTCTTCATGTTAGTATCCCATCATGAGGTTTAATCCTTCTTTTCCTAAAAGTGTTTTCTGACAAGCTCACCCCGAAATATTGGCTTTTCTTCCTTTATATAAATTGATGAATAAAGATACAATTTTATTGTCCACTAAACTGTATGCAAAGGAAATGTGTCCTCAGTAGACAAAGTTTACATTTTCAATTAAATTTATTAAGAATAAATGTAAAAATACTAAAACACTTCATAAAACCACAGAATTCTTGTTTGTCACTGTTTATTTCTTAAATATGTAAAAAAAAAAAATTTAAAAAAAGTATCACAAAAGAATAAAACCAGAGAATAAAAGACATCAAACATTCACAAACCAATGTATGATTGGTCTGTATGGTTGCGCTGGTGCTGGGAGTTAAAATATCTTCTCCACTGGGCGCCCAGATCGCTCAGTTGGTAAAGTGTGCGCCCATATATAGAGGTTTACTCCTCTACATATGGAGTTGAACCCGTATTGAACAACTCTGACCTGTGGCCCTTTGCTGCATGTCATTCTCCCCTTTCACTTCTTCAGCTGTTCTTTTTATTAAAGGCCTAAAATGCCCCAAAAAATAATCTTTAAAAAAGATTTGATGGTGGTGTGTCTGTGGGCCGACGTAGACTTCTTGGTCAAATCTATGTCTGATGACCCTGCGGTGGCATTTTTCCTAGAGGTACGTCTAGATCAGCTTGTTTCTGCATCTAAAGTTGATGCATGGCACCAAGTTAAATCTCTGTCCCAGATCTATGTAGCTGGTCTCTAATCTTGTTAACCTTGTAAGCAGTCCTCATTGTTTGAATTAACTGACATGCTCGACTGCCTCCCTATTCAAAATAACAGAAGGGGTTAACAGAAGTCCCGCCGTAGATACCTATGATGTAAATTTTGATTTACGTAAAGTTCTTTTAACTCATGTTATTTTTCCAATCTATAAAGAGGATCAAGCATCATTGGTGTTACTGAAGGAGAAGATATCTTTATCTTCCTTGGTGTTACTTTTCAGACCATTCTCATTCCCAGGTTGTCATATAATAATAATAATAACTAATGCGCCCTTGGCGTCAGATTTCGACAAACAAGGCACCCTTTTGTGTCTGTGTGACACAGACCGGGCTTTAAACCAATCTGCTGCAATATTAAGCGCTCAGAGAAATTACTCTCTGTGACACAGTATAAAGAGCAATTGTCTGCAAAGTCTGAGTAGGGAGGGTGTTGGGCTGGATGGACGGCTCAAACAAACACGACTTTCACCCAGGAAACGTGTCCCCTGGGAAACCAAAGGTTTGTGAGTTATTTAAGTTAAGTTACAAACATACTTATTTAAACCCAAACCAGGAGCTTCTCCTAAAGCTAACCAATAATTTTGTTTCAATTCACAACATTAACCACGTTTTGCAGTTTGGGAGCCTTATATCTTGGCTCTTAATGCTACCCAGTGTGTAGAAAAGTGACAAGAAGGGGTCTTGAGTTGAGAAGGAGAACAGGTTGTGCTTTTACTACGAACAGTCTTTACTACCATTGGGAACCCAAGCAGTCCAAGCTGACCAGTCAGTTCTTCAGTCCCAACATGGTCTCTGGTTTAGGCCTGGCTAACCCGGTTCCTTTTAAGGATTTGGGTTATTCTGAGTCACTCACTAAACTGAACCGGGGTGGGCGAGTCACTTGAATCACTTGAGTTTGTATTGCTAGGAATAAGAAAACGTATTAGTTTTGTTTGTTTTTTAAACCGATTGTATGCTCGACCTAATTTCCTTTTAACATATTACATTCATTCACCAAACATACAATAAGCCTAGCTAGGCTTCGTGCAGAACACTGTATTATTTCAGAAGTGAAAGAATGGCTTTTGTTGCTGATCTGCTTTACACTGAGCTTGCTCACTTGCTCATCTGCTACAGATCCACTCAGAGCCGGCTGATTTGCGCAATTGACCGAGTCACGCGAGAGTTCACGAGTATGAAGGTAAATATGGTGCAAAAGTGAGAGCGCGTAGATGCGATGTGAGCACTTGTAGAATATGATTTGAGAGCTTGTAAAATAAATCTGTACTCGTAGATGTGATGTGAGCACTTGTAAAATATGACTTGAGAGCTTGTAAAAAATTGTACTTGTTTTTTTTCTTTTCACTTGAGTCACTTTTCCAGTACAACCACACCTCAGTGATTACAACCTCTCGCATCTGTCACTGCAGTGTGCTCTCTCGCATCACACAGCGGCGAGTCTGCGCTCTCAACTTTTGCAAAACTTCTTGCGATACATTTGGTGCAAAACTAATTTGTACCTGTGGAAGTCTGTGGAGCTCTGAGTCAACAGGATGGCCGGGGACAGCAGGGTTTCTATCGCCTGATGAGTGACAATTCTGTCCGGCTTATTTATGTAGCATGAAAGCTAGCGTTAGCTAACTAGCAGCCAGCCCGCTTCTAAATACCTTTTAATTATCTCAACACTTTTTAACAGTCCAACTGAAACACTGGCGGTGAGCTCCAGGGTCCTGCAGCCGCAGACGGACCGCAGTAAGTGGGGCTCGGCGAGGAAACATCGCTAGAAAGCTCTGCTGCCGACCTCGACGTGATCTGATCTCCAGCGGGACACGGAGAGCTCCAGACCTGATAGCAGCGGCACAGTGTTGTTGTTGCACACTTACAAATAAATACAATTTAATTTAAAAGGCAGACGTTATACCCATTGATGGCGGTCCATCCGCGGCTGCAGGACCTGGAGCTCACTGGCAGTGTTTCAGTGGCGGTGAGCTCCAGGGGGGTTGTGCCGCTGCTACCGGGTCTGGAGCTCTCTGTGTCCCGCTGGAGATCAGGTCATGTAGAGGTCGGCAGCAGAGCTTTCTAGCGATGTTTCCTCGCCGAGCCCCACTGACTGCAGTCCGTCTGCGGCTGCAGGACCCTGGAGCTCACCGCCAGTGTTTCAGTTGGACTGTTAAAAAGTGTTGAGATAATTAAAAGGTATTTAGAAGTGGGCTGGCTGCTAGTTAGCAACAACAAACAAAATATCCCGGACGAGCCCCCAAAAACTGTTACGACCCAAAGTAGTCTAGGGGTGGAGGACGAACAGTTTGAAATAATAAACTGGGAACAGAAAATAAACGGTAAATAAGGCAATTTTATTGTGCCCACACAACACGAGGCAACTTAAAACAATCTTCAAAAGGAAGACAAAAATAGGCACAGGCATCGCAAGTTTGATTCAGAGCAGGTCACACAGAAGCCTCCAGCACCTCTCTATGCTGGCTTCCGCAGAAGCCTCTTTTGCACACAGCCATGCTGCCTTCTCTTAAGCTGCCAAGCACTGATCAGCTGATCAGCCTCAGCTGCAGGCCTGTCATCAGCAGCACACACCGGCAGAGAATACACGTAACACAATACGGCACGTGACAGGGACTATTTGGGACTGTCTGCTCCACCTAATTGCATTTGAACATACTACATTTATACACCAAAATCTACAGTTAGCCTAGCTAGGCTACCCACAGAACATGGTATGTTATTTAGGAAGTGAAATAATGGCTTTTCTTGTTGATTTGCTTTACTCTAAGCGAGAGAGACTTCACTCGCTCGTCTGAATCAGATCCACTCATGACAACCAAGCCGGCTGAATCGCCAGAGTGACTGATGGGCACGAGCATCGACAACTCGCGAGTCCTTGATGACTCGCAAGCCTTCAATGGCTTTTAAGTTCTCGAGTGACTCCCATGAGCTGCGAGCTTCTGGCTCTGAGTCTGCGGGTCGGACTGTCTCTCTGCTCACTCAGTCGCTTGAGTTGACTTGTGGAGTTGTTATTGCCTACGAAATTGTAAGTTGTAAAGCTTTTTGCAGCTAAGATGACTGGGAATAGTGGTAGCTAATGTTGCAAGAGGTTTGTGTGTAGTGCGGTTATCATTTTGGAATGAATTGTAGTAGGACTTATGCGAGTTAATGATACTAGAGACTCGCGATTCGTGTCTTGATTTAAAGACTCAGGTTAAAGATTCAATTCAATTTTATGTATCAATTCATAACAAGAGTTATCTCAAGACACTTTACAGATAGAGAAGGTCTAGACCATACTACAGAATTTACAAGGACCCAACAGTTCTAGCAGTTTCCTCCAGAGCAAGCAACAGTGCGACAGTGGCAAGGAAAATCTTCCTTTTAGGCAGAAACCTCGGACAGACCCAGGCTCTGACGACCGGTTGGCGTTAGAATGAAGAGTGGCAATAACAGTCCCAAAAAAAAATAGTAGTTTGTAGTAGTTTGTGGCATAGCAGGGCACTGTGCGGAGTGAATCACAACTCAAACAGGTTTACTTGTTACCTGCCTAGCTCTGATGTAACCCTTACAACAACGTTTTTTAGTCTAGGGGGGAGGGTCACCCACCTTTTGTATTCAGGAAAATTTCAAAGTGGCTTGTTCCTTTTAAAATTCAACTTTGTAGTTGGTGCTAAGTGGAGCGCGTGAGCAGCGCCCTGATCGCGGTTATGTGTCAGTTAAACTTCTCATCTCCAATCCTGTTTGTATTTGTGAGAAGTGGCGCTATCTTGAGTTGAAAGATAGCCTACTTTACGGCTTTACTATCGAGTTAATAGGCGTGTGTGTTCGTGTTGGCTGATTGGTGTTGTTTTTTTTTTTATTAAAGGGTGTGTGCCCAGGGAGAAAAACATAAATCAGCACCTATGATAGAGAAAGACTGACAGATCTAATATACATATTATAATTCATTTACAAGACTGTCAAAGGCAGACGAGTATCTTTCTGGCCTGTCAGACGCTCTCCCTCTCCTCTGCTGCATCGTGGCCGGTGTGTGAATGAAAGCCCGGTCAGCGGTTTGCACCTGCAATCTCTTGTGGAGCTTTATAACTTTGAAAAACCACAGGTTCCAGTTAATCTTATACTGGATATGTGTGTTGAATTATTTAAACAAACGATCGGGGAAATGAACGTGATTAAACGATCTTGTCCGCGAATTTCCTGATAGATCTCCAGCTCACAATGGGGTCTGTAAAGGTGGACAGAATTGATTGACACTGATTGGGCGGGCCCGCCCCCGCCCCCGCCCACATTGACGGAGCTTGTTATTACCCCGTGTGCTTTGTTGAATTGTCTCAATGTTTTATTGTTTTATCTCATGTGAATACTAGTTTACTAGAGGGATAACTTAATATTTGAAGTAATGCAGTAATGCAGGGAGTGTGCATTTAGTTCCCATGCTTAGTGTGTTTCCACAACAATGTAAATGAAAAGAGAAAGAAAAAAATGCTTATATTATTAGGATGTTGGAGGTCAAGCCCTAAAGCACAGTCTCCCATCATTGTAAGTTACATAACAGGTATGCATTTTTAATAGAAAACAAATAATGTGGTTGTCAATTGTAAAGTTTTAACTATCTACTGAAATGGCCACCATAAAAGTGGAGTGTGATATGTAAGATGAGAAAGAAGAGGTATAATCATGTTTATCACGGTTGTAAAAAAGCAAAAGTGGCTATATGTACATCTTTACCAAGCACACACCCGTACAGAAGGCACCGATAAATTGTTAGGGAGGGTTATAGAAAAATGTATTGCTGGCGGAGGGAGGGTAAAGTCTGTTTTGACTTAAGGTCCCAAAACTCTGTTACGTGCATAGTACATACAACTAGTGATGGGCAAATGAAGCTTTGGTGAAGCACTGAACCACTTAGAGGAATTGGTTTGAAAATGGTTTCATTTACTAGAAGCTTCAGTAACAGCGACCTCGCCTGGTGAAGTGCCAAGGCTGCATCTAAATTATTCCAACAACATAGTGGACAGGAGGCTTTTACACTAGTGACACACACGTATACTAACAATGGGATATCATTCTTTTTAAAATAAAGACTGATGAATTTGTGTATTGGTATTGGGAAACAGAGGATGTGCTGGGAAAATATGGCACAAGTTGGGTGTGCTTGTGTACCTATGGTATGTGGGATAGGGATTATTAAGGAATATTATTTTTTCCACACTTTTTGGACTGAGCCTGTTTAATTTTTGGTTCACAACCTCTCTACATTTAGAGAAGTTTATGTTTAGCCAGTATAAAAAGGTGAGGGTACAAATTTTTGCGATTTATCAATAATCCAGTGGTTCTTCAGATCTTTCCAGCCATGGAGCCGTCATGTACCGCTGTACCTCCACTGTAGCTTCCATACTAATGAGAATAAATATGAACAAACTAATGATTGCCACTGTAGAGGCTGCTACAAACTAAATGCAACTTTTTTTATGCTTTGAGCGCGGTACAATTCAGATCAAAACAAGGCGGTGCCAGTTGCAGTGACAGCACCTGACTAGTGTCCATGTGGCGGTGGCTGCAAACCACTCAGCTGATTCATTCAGAGAATTCAGAAAATGAATCAGCTGCTGCTTCGGACAACATGTGTCACGTGATTTTCCCGTACCAAAGCAACCTTCGGAGCATTGGTTCAAATGGAATTGTGTTTAATGGTTTGAAGCTTGCATTGAAGCTTCAGTGTCAGACTGCCATCACTACATACAACCGTATATCAAGCTTTACCTAAATTCTTTTTGTCCATAGCACAGCGTTCTGGTCTCTGTGATGGGTTGACCCAAGATTCCTGTTGTTAAACCAAAATATAGGGTTTTTGATGTACTGATACTGGAATGGTGGTGTCTTTGAAAGAGGAAAAGTCTCACGAGAATGCAAAGGATTTGCATTCTCATGAGACTTTTCCTCTGCTAATTCAATTCATATTGCTGTCATTTTTTTTTTCTTCTTCCACAGAAAAAACAAGAGGCGGTTAAAGCGCATCCTTTTGGTATATCATGAATAATCACTGCACATCTTCTGGGGCCTTAGAAACCTGAGAGAACAAGGCTGGATTGTATTGAAGGCTATGAAGGCGGAGGGGAGACCAGTGCAGAGATGATCACATTTGTTATTAAAACCATGTTTATTAAATCAGGAAGAAAAACTATTTTCTATTCTAAATGCAGAAAAAAACATGTTTGTATTCCCTACTCTCATTACACTTCACTACCACCCACAAAACACTCGGCTATTTTCTTCTGTTTTCATCATCTTTTCAAGAAAGTTAGATTTTCTCAACCGATGCTCTCTATTGTTCTACAATGAATGCAAATTTTACAATTCTGAGTCTCTCCTGGGAAGTGAAAATGGCCTCCGAAAATTACTTTGCACACCTCACTGACTGTCAGACAGAGATGAGGAAGGAGGAAAGATGAAGGAGAGAGATTAAATAGAGAGGGAGGTATGGGGCAGTGGAACAGAAGAGGATAGGAGGAGGGAAGGGTAGGGAAAGGGAAAATAGAGGTAGAGCAGAGGTGCGTACTAATGCCATATGCTCTTTAGCCCTACCTGACCCTTCCTCCAGGCCGTCTAAGCGGAGAGCAGAACGTGTTGGCCTGCTGATTAGAACGTTGTTTGGGATGCTCTGAAGTTACAACCACTGGGTCAGCTATTAATAAGAGGACAGGGCAGGAGGGTCAAACATGTTTTGAGGGCTATTGACTGTGTTTAGTCTACAGTGTTGTAAAGGTAGCAAGTAAGGAAAAAATTTACCAATATATTCCCACCATTGGAAGGTAGGTTTTATCCAGCAAAATAATAATGAATGTATCTTGTGAAAGCTATGCAGACATTATCTAGAAACATCCCTCCAGTACCACTGTTAAGATCCAGGTGTGAGTAATTTAGGGACTTTTCACACCTAGAAGTCAAACCAAGGTTCTAGTTTTTGTTTTGATTCAGCTGGTTCTTTTTTTTTTGTAACAGATTTTTATTGGTTTTTAACAGTTATACATTTTGCCATCATGTCAGTAACAGAAAGAGATAAAAGAAAAGAATATATATATATATATATATATACACACTCACCGGCCACTTTATTAGGTACCCCATGCTAGTAACGGGTTGGATCCCCTTTTGCCTTCAGAACTGCCTCAATTCTTCGTGGCATAGATTCAACAAGGTGCTGGAAGCATTCCTCAGGGAGTTTGGTCCATATTGACATGATGGCATCACACAGTTGCTGCAGATTTGTCGGCTGCACATCCATGATGCGAATCTCCCGTTCCACCACATCCCAAAGATGCTCTATTGGATTGAGATCTGGTGACTGTGGAGGCCATTTGAGTACAGCGAACTCATTGTCATGTTCTAGAAACCAGTCTGAGATGATTCCAGCTTTATGACATGGCGCATTATCCTGCTGAAAGTAGCCATCAGAAGTTGGGTACATTGTGGTCATAAAGGGATGGACATGGTCAGCAACAATACTCAGGTAGGCTGTGGCGTTGCAACAATGGTCAATTGGTACCAAGGGGCCCAAAGAGTGCCAAGAAAATATTCCCCACACCATGACACCACCACCACCAGCCTGAACCGTTGATACAAGGCAGGATGGATCCATGCTTTCATGTTGTAGACGCCAAATTCTGACCCTACCATCCGAACGTCGCAGCAGAAATCGAGACTCATCAGACCAGGCAACGTTTTTCCAATCTTCTATTGTCCAATTTCGATGAGCTTGTGCAAATTGTAGCCTCAGTTTCCTGTTCTTAGCTGAAAGGAGTAGCACCCGGTGTGGTCTTCTGCTGCTGTAGCCCATCTGCCTCAAAGTTCGACGTACTGTGCGTTCAGAGATGCTCTTCTGCCCACCTTGGTTGTAACGGGTGTGGTAATTTGAGTCACTGTTGCCCTTCTATCAGCTCGAACCAGTCTGGCCATTCTCCTCTGACCTCTGGCATCAACAAGGCATTTCCGCCCACAGAACTGCCGCTCACTGGATGTTTTTTCTTTTTCGGACCATTCTCTGTAAACCCTAGAGATGGTTGTGCGTGAAAATCCCAGTAGATTAGCAGTTTCTGAAATACTCAGACCAGCCCTTCTGGCACCAACAATCATGCCACGTTCAAAGTCACTCAAATCACCTTTCTTCCCCATACTGATGCTCGGTTTGAACTGCAGGAGATTGTCTTGACCATGTCTACATGCCTAAATGCACTGAGTTGCCGCCATGTGATTGGCTGCTTAGAAATTAAGTGTTAACGAGCAGTTGGACAGGTGTACCTAATAAAGTGGCCGGTGAGTGTATGTATGTATATATATATATATATATGTCCATTCGTGTAGCCATAGTCACAACAGCGGCCATATTTTACAAAAGTAAGCAGAGATACATCATTTGACAACCACAGTACGAGAGAAGACAAATTTTTTAATCAATTTGCATTGCCAGAAGTAATGAAAATATGTTACAATCTCTCTATAACACTTATTACACAAAGGTGAGACCTGACGGTCCATCTTATTTAATATGTATGGAGTTACTTGTAGACGGTGTAATTTTTTATACTGTGTCTCTCTCAATCTATTATATTTAAAGGTGGATTTAAATACTTCAATGGTCTCCTGCCAGTCATCCTCAATGTACTCTGTGTCAAGATCTTTCTCCAATTTCTGTACAATATCACCTAAGAGAGTATAGCAATGCATAGAAGGAAGAGATAAAACGGGTGATGCTTTTCTGGGAAATAAGGAACCTCTCTACCTCACTATACATGACTAGATCAGGGGGGATAAGGTCTTGGATCCAACAAAGTGCCTGACCTAGAGAAAACCATAATGATTTTCTTTAGGGATACTGAGTTTGGACTGCAGTTGTTGTAAAGTCATTGATATCCTATCGTGGTACAAATCTCCAATCACTCGCACCCCATTGCCATTCCACAAATCAAAAATATTGGGATGGAGACCTGGGGGAAATCCAGGTTCCTTGTAATAGGGGTTAAGAATGAGGCACAAGTTCCTCTGTCTAAGTATTTACAGATTTCCTGCCAAAGTTTAATTGTGTTGTATATAATCAGGTTATTCTTGAAATCCTTGTGTAGCATTTTCTTATCGCTCATGACCAAGATCCATAGCGAGGATGGCAGATAGGACCATGAATCCAGACAGGGCTTGGACTCAAGATGAGCATGGAACCATTCCCACAGAAAGCGAGCCTGGCATCCCCAGTTGTAAAGAATCATGTTTGGCAGGCCCAAGCCTCCCCTGTTGGAGGGCAGCTGTAGTGTTTTCAATTTTTGTCTGGGTCTCTTGCCGTGCCATGTGAATCTAGAGAATGCTGTCTCTATATCATGATCAACCTTCTTGGAGATCCATAGGGGTAGCATTTGTAGGGGATATAATAACCTGGGGTTAAGCTTCCATAGCTCTGTCAAGTTTGGTGAGATTTTATCCCAAGGTAGGTGAAGCCTGTGGGAGACAGTTTGAAGGGACAGTTGGTAGATAGTGATGAATCACCCAGACCACCCAATGGCATAGACCCTGATTTTCCATAGTTGATCTTGTAGCCTGTGAAGGAGCTAAACTCCTGAATAATAGAGAGAAGAGTTGGTATTGATCTGTCAGGTTTTTTACAGTAACAACAGGATGTCATTGGCATAAAGTGCAATTTTATGAACTGTTCCTCCCACTGTCATCCCGTGCACGTCTCTGTGCTGCCTAATTACCTCGGCCAGAGGCTCGAGTGCCAACGCAAAGAGCAGTGGAGCCTGGGCAACCCAGCCCAAGCCTCTCTAGTGTATCAAACAAGCATTCCCACTACCCTATCAAATAACCTTTTGGCTTCGTTTTATCTGATTTGTATCACATTCACTAGTTTCCTCACATTTGTGAGGGAGAGCCTGTTCTGTATAAATCCAGTCTGGTTTGGATCTATTAAAGATGGCAGGAACTTTTCTAGTCTTGTTGTGAGCAGTTTTGAAAGCAATTTACTATCCAGACCAATGAGGCTAATGGGTCTAAATGAGCCGCAGATATCAGGTGGTTTATCTTTCTAAAAAATAAGTGTGATATTTGCTAGATCAATCATTGGGGGGGAGGCGACCAATCTTAATGGAATCTGAAAACATGTCAGTAAGTGGTCCAGCTATCAGATGACTCAATTTCTTGGTGAATTCCAGGCAAAACCCATCAGGTCTTGGTGCCTTTCTTGGTGCCCTTAAGGATGTTATTGCAACACGTACCTCTTCTCAGTCACTGGTACATTTAATATTTCCCTTTGTTTCTGTTACGGGACGGTGCAGCGAGGACCCAAACGCAGAGAGGAGGAGGCAGGCAGGCAGGAGCAGGTTTACAAGAGTTTATTCACAGAAACACAGGGCAAACACAGAGGAAAAAACGGTCCAGAATCCCAGGGAAAAACAGGCAAAAATCCTAAGGGGTCCAAAACAACGGAAAGCAAGGGCCTGGGGAACAGGAGCGGGGACAGACAGGATCTAGGGCAGGGGAGACTCACCAGGAGATAGGACGCGAGAACAGGATCATGTAGGAGGACGAGGTACAAACAGGCTGACAGCTAGAACGATCTGACAAGAGACAAAGGAAACACTGGGCTTAAATACAAGCGGTAACGAGGTAATAGGGAACAGGTGAGACATCAGGTGAACCACATTAGGGCGGGGCTAGACAATCAGACAAGCACAAAGCAAAGCTGGACAAGACTAGACAAGACAGGAAACTACACTACCAAAATAAAACAGGAAACAGAACATACAGACGCTTACCGGGAACAGGAGACATATCAGGCACACAGGACCGGGGAAACACTGAGACAGGGAGGCAAAAACAGGAAGACAACCCCAACAAAAACCCCAAACCACAACAGTTTCTCTGACAAGGATGGGAGGTGCACCCTATCAAGAAACTCCTTTTAGTTTATTGATATATTTGGTTTTGTAGTGTCTAACCTGATTGTCATCCAGTAGTGATGGTATCGTATTTGCCTCCATTCTACCCTTTGCCAATTTTGCTAAGAGACGACCAGGTTTGTTTCCTGACTCATAAAACCTATGCTTAGCAAAGAAGATG
Organism: Etheostoma perlongum; assembly: GCA_026937815.1. Classification (NCBI taxonomy): domain Eukaryota; kingdom Metazoa; phylum Chordata; class Actinopteri; order Perciformes; family Percidae; genus Etheostoma; species Etheostoma perlongum. The sequence continues at coordinate 1,604,874 of CM049380.1, forward strand.
GCCGATTCAGTCTTTTTAGTTAGCAGCTGGTTAAAGGTTGAGCGAGCTGCCTCCAATTTTTTTGACAAAATTCTAGAAGGTGCACCTTTTAAATTGTACTTCCAGCTGTTGTATTGTATTCTCTAGGCTGAGTTGGTCTTTCAGAGCCAAAGTTCGGTATTTCACTATGGGAATCGCCTCGGCATGCCCAACTATGGAAGCTCCAATGACATCACATCTGTCTGTGACAGACAAGTCGACTGTGATAAGGCCACGCCCCCTCATATAGTCCAAGTCGACCAGCTCATTACAAATCATTCTTGCTTTCTTCCCGTGAAGAAACTATACTGAGCTCCCTCAGCACTTTTAGGTTAGCTCGGATGGTTATCTGCTAAACAGTGCACAGACGGACCATTGAGGGCTATGTCGTAGTTCCCAACCCAGTCTGCATTTGCTGAGTAAGTACTTTGTAAGACGTTTTACCTTGTGGTTACACAGTTTGAAAGCAGGGTCTGCTTCAAGGCCAACTTTTGTCAGCTAGTTGGTATTTGTTTGTCGGTCTCTTATCTTAACTCTAAGCTTGAGATCCAGGGGATGGAAGCACTGGGGCTGGCCGAACCCCCAGTGGTGGAGCCTTCAGTGGCTCAAAACCTCCACCCAGACCGCCACTCTCTGATCCTCCCATAGCATTTCTCTGCCTAACAAAATGGAAAGCCTCACCGCCTCCATGTTTCAGAGGATGTATAGATATCTTACATAGGACAGTCAGTGTGCTCTCTAAATGCATTGACACTGCTGGCTGCATAACAGGCTAAAATCCTCGAGGAGATGGAAGAAGCGTCCAGCCTAACCCCTCCAGCTTCTTCCTCCACCCCTCCTACAAAGAGGAGGAAGGTTGAAGAGGTAAACCAGAGCCCAGAGGTTTGTGGTTCAGGGGCCTGCATTCGTGCATCCAGGCACAGAACCAAGGGCGAAATCCTCCCCTCAAAATAAAAGTAAAACACAAAATAAAACGGACCGGTCGTGCGTATGCACAGTTCACCTGTGAGTTTTGTCCACTATTTGTCAGATCTATATTTTGCTATGAAACCAACCAGATTCAATGGTGTGTTAATTTCATTGACATTGAAAATGGATGCAGAACAAGTCCTACAGGACAAAATAGCATCCCTATTAGACAAGTGATCAATCAGAGCTGTGCCAAGAGAGGAAACAAATCCATCCATCCATCCATCTTCATCCGCTTATCCGGGAGTCGGGTCGCGGGGGCAGCAGCTCCAGTAGGGGACCCCAAACTTCCCTTTCCCGAGCCACATCAACCAGCTCCGACTGGGGGATCCCGAGGCGTTCCCAGGCCAGGTTGGAGATATAATCTCTCCACCTAGTCCTGGGTTTTCCCCGAGGCCTCCTCCCAGCTGGACGTGCCTGGAACACCTCCCTAGGGAGGCGCCCAAGAGGCATCCTTACCAGATGCCCGAACCACCTCAACTGGCTCCTTTCGACGCGAAGGAGCAGCGGCTCTACTTTGAGCTCCTCTCGGATGACTGAGCTTCTCACCCTATCTCTAAGGGAGACGCCAGCCACCCTCCTGAGGAAACCCATTTCGGCCGCTTGTACCCTGGATCTCGTTCTTTCGGTCATGACCCAGCCTTCATGACCATAGGTGAGGGTAGGAACGAAAATTGCCCGGTAGATCGAGAGCTTTGCCTTCTGGCTCAGCTCTCTCTTCGTCACAACGGTGCGCTACACAGAATGTAATACCGCACCGGCTGCTCCGATTCTCCGACCAATCTCACGCTCCATAGTCCCCTCACTCGCGAACAAGACCCCAAGATACTTAAACTCCTTCACTTGGGGTAAGGACTCACTCCCCACCTGAAGAAAGCACTCCATCGGTTTCCTGCTGAGAACCATGGCCTCAGATTTAGAGGTGCTGATCCTCATCCCAGCCGCTTCACACTCGGCGGCGAACCGATCCAGTGAGTGCTGAAGGTCACAGACCGATGATGCCATCAGGACCACATCATCTGCAAAAAGCAGCGACGAGATCCCGAGCCCACCGAACTGCAACCCCTCCCCGCCCCCCGACTACGCCTCGATATCCTGTCCATAAATATTACAAACAGGATTGGTGACAAAGCGCAGCCCTGGCGGAGGCCAACCCTCACCTGGAACGAGTCCGACTTACTGCCGAGAACCCGGACACAGCTCTCGCTTTGGTCATACAGAGATTGGATGGCCCTGAGAAGGGACCCCCTCACCCCATACTCCCGCAGCACCTCCCACAATTTCTCCCGGGGGACCCGGTCATACGCCTTCTCCAGATCCACAAAACACATGCAGACTGGTTGGGCATACTCCCAGGCCCCCTCCAAGATCCTTGCGAGAGTGAAGATCTGATCCGTTGTTCCACGGCCAGGACGGAATCCGCATTGTTCCTCTTCAATCCGAGGTTCGACTATCGGCCGAACCCTCCTTTCCAGTACCTTGGAGTAGACTTTACCAGGGAGGCTGAGAAGTGTGATACCCCTGTAATTGGCACACACCCTCTGGTCCCCCTTTTTTAAAGAGGGGAACAATCTTGGAAACAAATCAAGGGTTGTATTTCATTCCCAAGAAAGGGAGTCACTTTGCCCGATGTTAGATCACTTTAGAACAAAGTGCTCTGTCGTTTGATCCGCCGGAGGATTGGTTTGTGATGATAGATCTTTCAGATGCATATTTCCACATTGCCATATATCCTGCACAAATTTCTCAGGTTTGTGTATTGGCGCAGAGCTTACCAATACCAAACCATCCCATTTTGGCTGTTGTTAGCACAAGGGCGTTTACCAAGTGTGTGGAGGCAGTGCTGTCTCCATTAAGTTTACAGTGGTATCAGAATATTTTCGTACATAGACAACTATCTGGTCTGCTCCAACTCACAGGAGCAGGCAGTCAAAGATTCCACTACGGTGATAAATCAGCTCAGGGATTTGGGGTTCAACATAAACTGGGCAAAGAGCCAAGTAGAACCTGCGCAATGTATGGAATATTTGAGTCTCAAAATAAACTCCATCTCCTACCACATCCGGCTATCAGAGGGGAGAGTAGCGTCTCTAGTACTATGTCTCCCTTTTCCGGCTGAGCAAAGCTGTGCCGTTCAGACTATGCTTGCGCCTGCTTGGCCTCATGGCGTCAGAAGCGTTGGTGGTACATTTGGCGCTTTTATTGATGAGGGATTTTCAGCGTTGGGGTTGCAGCATTACTCCTGTGCCCATGCCGTCATCTCAGCCGAAGGGTTAAAATAACTTTGGCATGGGTAGTAGCAAGTGAAGGAGTTTAAGTACCTTGGGGTCTTGTTCGCGAGTGAGGGGACCATGGAGCGTGAGATTGGTCGGAGAATCGGAGCAGCTGGTGCGGTATTACATTCTGTTTATCGCACCATTGTGACGAAAAGGGAGCTGAGCCAGAAGGCAAAGCTCTCGATCTACCGGGCAATTTTCGTTCCTACCCTCACCTATGGTCATGAAGGCTGGGTCATGACCGAAAGAACAAGATCCAGAGTACAAGCGGCCAAAATGGGTTTCCTCAGGAGGGTGGCTGGCATCTCCCTTAGAGAAAGGGTGAGAAGCTCAGTCATCTGAGAGGAGCTCGGAGTAGAGCCGATGCTCCTTCCTGTGGAAAGGAGCCAGTTGAGGTGGTTCGGGCATCTGGTAAGGATACCTCCTGGGCGCCTCCCTAGGGAGGTGTTCCAGGCACGTCCAGCTGGGAGGAGGCCTCGGGGAAGACCCAGGACTAGGTGGAGAGATTATATCTCCAACCTGGCCTAGGAACGCCTCGGGATCCCCCAGTCGGAGCTGTGGCTTGGGAAAGGGAAGTTTGGGGTCCCCTACTGGAGCTGCTGCGACCCGATACCGGATGAAGATGGATGGATGGATGGATGGGTAGCAGCCTTCCACCCATGGAGAGACGAGGTGGCTTTCGCATCCGGTGTCACGCTAGGGGCTGTGTTACCCAGAGTAACCATGAAAACGGACGTGTCCCTGTCAGGATGGGGAGGGAGAACAGTAAATGACACATGGAACCGGAGATTAGCCCAGGCTCATATAAATGCCTTGGAGCTTATGTCAGAGTTTCTGGCTGAAACATTTTCAAGGCTCAGGATGCTGCAAATGTTGGTATAATGAATTTAAGACAAAAAAATATTAATTTATTGAAGGAATCAAATTTGAACATTTCTGTCAGTGGCTTGTTGAGCTTTACATTGTTAGTTCATTTCCTATCCTGGCCTGACCTGGGACACGCATTCATAAGTTATCATTGCACCTACAATAATGTAGCTGTCCTCAATTTAGGTCATTCTGTACGTCTCATCTCCAGTTTTTCCTGCATCCACTGTGTGTGTGTGTGTGTGTGTGTGAGTGTGTGAGTGTGTGTGTAAGAGCACACACACAGCAGCATATATTAAAAACAGTAGCACATTTCAGCGGCGAGTGAAAAAGGATTTATTGATGTTATTTTTTCTTTTCTTTTTTGTGGCACTTTTAGTTCTAATTATTTTATTTATTTTTTTGGCTTTAGCTTCAATTCACAAATTTGGGTCAATGTCATTCATGGGTGAATATACAGTACGTCTGTAATGTAACGTGTTAAGCTGAATGCCTGTACGTGTTGTTTTTCATCTTAATGCCGGGGATTGGGTTAACGGCTAAACACACCTGTTATAAGTTGTTATTCCAGACTCTAATACTAATTACTAAACCATAGGTGGGGAGAATTAAGAAAACGCAGTAAAATAGAATGTTGACCTTCGTAATGACATGCCTTTGAAATGGCACCTCATTAATGTGAAACTTCTTTAGTCAAACTGACATTATGTTAAATTTTATTTGTCACATAAAACCAATTCCAGTGAAATGTAATCTTGTCAGCTCCTTATCTTGTGTGGGCCACGGCAGCCAGAAACCAAGGGGAAAAACTGGAAGAGCTGGCCAATCTCAAGCAGCCAGAGACCAGCAGATGACATTTGTCTCCTGTCAATAACAGCATGCATTATATTAGTACTGTCGCTGTCTTTGGCTGAGGGACATTGAAAGAAACTGAGGACAGTAATTATCAATGATAGCTTAATTATTTTTTCCTATTAATAATTTGCTCTTTTTAGTGCTACTCTGGAAACTCTCATGGCAGTACACAGCCTTTGTTCTCTGTCATCTTTAATTTATGAGTGCTGCAATTATTTATAATTCTTTTTCATACATTATACTGCTTACAAATTATATTTTTGCAAAGTTGTCTATTTACAGAGCAGATCTTCAGAGACCGGTGACAATAGACATGCACGTCTAGTCTGTGTGTGTGTGTGTGTGTGTGTAGTACAAAAATCCCTAGTTGTCGCCCAGAAATTGGCATTTTTCAATCTTTTGTAAACTTTTTAAAAATGCCATTATATCTGAGTGGACCAGCATGAGCTGAATTCACTGCAGCTATTATATAAAACTTACTCTCATGTTGTTTAATATTTAACATTTTTTTCTTTTCTTGAATCTTTATTTGAATGGAAAGAAGTTTTAACTTGAGTCAGACTACTTGATCAGTCTTCTATGGTGAGGCGGTCCCCCCTCATGTCCTATGTTTGTTTTTAAACTCACACAGTGGCTTTTATATTTTCATTTAAATCATATCTATTTACAGAATACTTCTCTAAAGAGACACCAAGAACATTGTTTAGGTCGCAAGGGGCTCACCGCCGTGCTCTGGTGACAATTTTAAACATAGCACAATTAGAACAAAACAAAACTCCATTATTCTCCCGCTCTAATGGTATTTCTTAGCATGGAAATAAAACTTTTAAGTACTTGAGTGCATAATGTATCTACCAGGATGGGGAAGAAAACTATTCAGATATTCTTACATATGGAAACACATTGTTACTAACTTCTTTATACTAACTAACTATATTAACTTTTAAAGCTGCATTTTGTGGTGCTGTTTTGCTTTGCATACATTCAGAATTTGCTCTTGTACCTTTGTTCCTCTGAGAGTACATTATGAATATATATAGAAAAAGACATTGATAAGACACTTTTACTCTTTATTGTTATTATGCACAGGCCCAAAATAAATACACACACACACACACAGGACCTTATTCATGCACTGATGGAAAGATGTAAGAGTGAGCTGGGGGTTCGGTGCCTTGCCCAAGGGCACCTTCAACAGTGCCCAGGTTGGTGAACTGGCCCCTCAGACTGAGCTAGTGCTGTCCTATTAGATATACAGGTTGTTCTCATGACTTTGACCAGATCTAGCCTCTGTAGCCCCATCTGAATCTACCTTTTGTCCGAATGAATTAGCCTGGAGCACGGGCATTCCTTATCACTGACCACCAACAAGCCATCAACATACAGTAATGGACGAAATTATTGGCACCCCTGGAACTTTTCCATAAAATGCACTATTTCTCCCAGAAAAGCACAAAAAAATCAGAAGAAAAAAGGCAAATTTGACATAATTTTACACAAAACTCCCAAAATGGACTGAACAAAATTATTGGCAGCCTATTTAAACTGTGGGTAAATAATTTAATTTCAAGCATGTAATGTTCATTTAAACTCACCTGTGGCAAGTGACAGGTGCTGGCAATATAGAAATCAAAACTGAAACCAGTTAGAGTGTATACAAGTTGGCTCAACCTATGTGTTGTGTGCCTGTGGGTGCCACACCAAGCATGGAGAAGAGAAAGAGACGAAAATTGTCTGAGGACTTAAGAAGCAAAATTGTGGAAAAATATCTACAATCTCAAGGTTACAAGTCAATCTCCAGAGCTCTTAAAGTTCCTTTGTCCACTGTGCATAATATAATCAAGAGGTTTATAACCCATGGAACTGTGGCAAATCTCCCTGGACAGTGGACGGAAGAGAAAAATTGATGGAAGAATGCAATGCAGGATAGTTCGAATGGTGGATAAACAACCTCCGTCAACTTCCACGCAAATTCAGGCTGTCCTGCACACTCAGGGTGTATCAGTGTCAGCTCAAACCATACATCGTCATCTGAATGAGAAGAAGTGCTATGGCAGGAGACCGAGGAGAACCCCACTTCTGACACAGAGGCATAAAAAAGCCAGACTGCAGTTTGCAAAAATGTACCTGAGTAAGCCTCAATCCTTCTGGTAGAACGTTTTGTGGACAGATGAGACTAAGGTAGAGCTTTTTGGAAAGCACGTCCTTCTACTGTTTACAGAAAACGGAAAGAAGCCTACAAAGAAAAGAACACAGTACCTACAGTCAAACATGGTGAGGTTCAAGGATGTCTTGGGGTTGTTTTGCTGCCTCTGGCGGGTGCATTGACTGTGTGCAAGGAATCATGAAATCTATAGACTATAAAAAGATTTTGGCCCATAATGTAGGGCTTAGTGACAGAAAGCTGGGTCTGCGTCAGAGGTCATGGGTGTTTCAGCAGGACAATGACCCAAAACATACCTCAAAAAGCACCCAGAAATGGTCGGAGACAAAGCGCTGGAGATTTCTGAAGTGGCCATCAATGAGTCCGGATCTAAATCCCATAGAACACCTATGGAGAGATCTCAAAATTGCTGTTGCAAGAAGGCACCCTTCAAATCTGAGAGACCTGGAGCAGTTTTCAAAAGAAGAGTAGTCCAAAATTCCAGTTGAGAGGTGTAGGAAGCTTGCTGATGGTTATAGGAAGCGATTGGTTTCAGTTATTTTCTCCAAAGAGTGTGCAACCAGGTGTTGAGGGTGCCAACAATTTTGTCCGACCTAATTTTAGAGTTTTGTTTATGATGTCAAATTTGCCTTTTTCTTCTTCTTTTTTGTGCTGTTCCAATGAACTTGAAGGTAATAAATATGTGTATACCAAAACATTTGTCATTGCAACACTTTTCTGGGAGAAATTGTGCATTTTCTGGAAAAGTTCCAGGGATGCCAATAATTTCGTCCATGACTGTAGCTGTGATCATTAAAGAGAGAAACATTGCACAATCCCAAGGAAAACTCCTGGTGTCTTTAGCAAAATCAGTGAAGCCATCTCTCTGATGAAGAGCTGACTTCTTACCCACAGTGTCAGGTTCAATTCGGGTCAATAACCCACTAACATTGTCTCTACAGCACCTGTTTACTGGTTCCACTTATTAAGTATTATTCATCATTCTCATTCTCATATCTCACTTAATATTTGTTATTTACTCATGATTCTCATTTCCTATTCCAGAACTGTTCATACTGTTCATATTGTAATATAATAACATAATAATATTTATCCCAGTATACTTTGCATTATGCTCCACAATTTAAATATTTTTTATTGAACTCTTCGTTGCACTCATGCCTCTATATTGTTTCTGTTTAGAGTGTGTATATATTGTTTTGGTTGTTTTGTATGTGTAAGCACATTGTGAGCAACAATGCTCCAAAGAAAAATGCCTCGTATGTGTCCTCATACCTGGCAAATAAAGCTGATTCTGATTCTGATGAATTGCCAGTTCCTAGCAAGCGAGCCGCTAGCATATTAAACCATCTTAGCCTACCTGCTCCCTTGAAGGCATTAATGTTAGCATCTCTGGAAATGTTGTCATAATCCAATTATGATCACATAGCTGTTTTGTTTCTTTTTTTCTTCATTTCTTACGCTATTTTTGTTTGGGGCAGCTAGTCCAATTGTTGTGAAGTGAACAAGCATACTCATTCAGTTAGCCGATTCCAGGTTAACTGACTGTTAGTTTCAGCATTCTAGCTTATCTCCTCAGGAGGGCCACGCAGCCTGTAGCCACAAGGATGGTTTTGAATGTCATTGTCAATCCATCTAGAGCACATGGTTTAGGTAAAATATCACGTTGTCCAATTGATAGCCAATAAAGTCTGTCTGATGCTGCTCCCCTTGCGACTGACACGCGTGTGCACACACGCGCACAAACACACACATGGTGGATGCAAGAAAAACAGGAGATGAGACATGCAAGATGGCCTAAATTGAGGACAGCTACATTATTGTAGGTGCAATGATAAGTTAAAATCCAATAAGTCCTTTATCAAACCATATGAATGTGTGTCCCAGGTCAGGGCAAGATAGGAAATGAACTAACAATTTAAAGATAAACAAGCTACTGACAGATATGTTCAAATTTGATTCATTCAATAAATTATTATGTTTTGTCTTATATCCACCAGCCATTTCAGATTATATCAACATTTGCAGCATCTTGAGCCTTTTGGTAGCAAATCTCACCCCCAGAGTAGTTTTATTCTCCCCCAAAACAAGTTTCCTTTTTATTTTTCTATACAAAAAAGAAAAGAAATCATAAAACAACTTTTTTTGCAACTTCATTGCAACAAACACACAAAAAACATTGCAACTTTTATAAAAAAAAATTGCAAAAGCTCCTGCAACATCAGGCAACAATCTCACAAAAACATCTGTGAAATCCTGGAGGGACTGTATATCAGTCGACTTGATTGTCACTTATTTGACGTCAGATCTATTTCATGTTATCATCTGCATGAGTCAGAAATGTCAGCCCACTTTATAGTGAGTAATTCTTTACATGGAGATAGGCTAGGTTCTCAATACTAAAGTAAATATATCAAGATTAAATATCTATTTTTCAGTTGTCAGAGTAACATCTTTTTTTATGTCACAGACAGATGGACAGGTCTTGGGAAATTGACTCTGACACACAAAATGGACATTTTCTTATATACATAATAGCTTAATTTTTCTATTCTATATTTCTATTATGACTATTTGAAGAGCTCAGATGGTGTCCGTGAATTTTTAGGCTATATGTAGGCCTAGTCCACAAGCCTCGTATAAAGTTAGGCTACTCACTGTGATGCACATAACCTACTACAGTTTCAAGACGCAATTCATGGGTTTCATCAGGTCTTTTTCCACAGACGTACAAAATCAAGCCCATAGATTATGAATGTAGACTGCATGGTGCTTGATTAATACACCTGTGGAAAGTGACCTGGTGAAACACATAATAGTGTTTCTCTGCAGATCCATGAGCAAAATATATAATTTTTTCAAACAAAGCACCAATATTCTTTCTGTTTGATGTAGACTAATGTAGCTCAGCGTAAATTCTTTCAAGAAGACCTAACTATTAATTGATGCTCTCCTAAATCAATTCAGCTGTTATCCTAATGAATGTATATTTTATCATGCTGTGTAGAATTGTCACATATCTGCAACTACTCTATCCTGATTGAAATGTATCTCAGTGTAAATCCTTTTAAGAAGATCTCACTCTTAATCAATGCTCTACCTAACTCAAATCAGCTGTTGGAGGCGTTCACCTTGCTGCTAAACCAATCAGAATCATTACACAATGGCAAGGGCCAATCACAAAGTCACAGCCCTGCTTTAAATAATCATTTCTCCCTGTGCCATTCAGCTGTCATTGCAGGTGAAGAGTGCAACCCTCCAAACCCCCTTCCACCTTCAGTCATCTACTCCAGCTGACCGGTCCGGAGCCTCCTTCGTTCTGGTCTTCGGGCTCCTTAGTCACCACCACCGGTGTCTAGATTCCCTCGAGGGGTCTGATGGTTCTCTACCCCTATATAAAGATATACGAGGAATTCATATAGTGACTTTGTACATTTTATTTGAGCTGTACAATAAATCTTATTTGCACATCTGCAAACATGTCTCTCCTCATTGAATTAATGATGGGGTAAAACTTCAAGGGAGCAGGCAGCACAAGGAGGAAATGAAGCTTCCGCATATCCTAATAAATGTTAACACCAATAGCTTATATAATATCTCATTGAGATCTAATTCTAGGGATTTACTTATGTTCATATATTAGGCAGCATAAATTCGCTGGGATACTAACAATGAGAAAAACACGTAAATCTTTAGGATACAAGGCTGGTTATGAGACACTCATATACATTTATGATTTTGCAGTAGGCTTATCTCATGAGAGAGCCCCCAAAATGACTGATACATCACGTAATGAAGATGATAGAATGAGGGGAAAAAAACCTTCAGAAGTTCATGGAGACTGATGTTGAGGACAGCTGTTTCACTGAGGATTTGCTAGTGAATGCATTAGCTGACAGAGAGGAATAGGATGACTGCAGCCTGATGAGAGGTGGTTATAGTGAAGAGGAGGATGAAGATGATGAATGTGATGGGATAGATGTTACCTATGTGCCAGAGGATGAAAGTGATGAGGATGGTGATGAGGTCAGCAACAGCATTCCTTGTCAAGAGCCACGTGCAGCTGACAATCAAAAAAAAAAAAAAACCCGGATTGGGAAGCCTCAGTGCAGAACAAAATGCATTAACAGAGGGCCAGAGGATGGTGGCCCAACCAAACGAAAGCTGTCACACCAGTATCGTCTTACAGGTTTTTTTTTACAGTTGCTAGGATACATTTCTCAATACTTAGGTCACTTTTTCAAAACTCTTAACACAGTTCTGTTAATCCACTTTCAGCTCAGCAGTTCATTTCACATTCAAAATGCACTAAAACTACCAAATCCCTCCATACATGTCTCAAATCAACTCCTTCTCCCATAACATTAGCAAAGGTTGACAGCCAACAAACAGACTTTGTCACCCGCAAAACAATGACCTAAAATACACTACAATAATACAACAGGTATCATTATACAATGTTGTCTTATGTAGACCAAGACCACCTCTCTACTGTTTTAGAATTCACTGCAATATATGTTACTGGAATGAATAAAACATAATGGAGTAGGCCTCAATATATTGTTGTGTCTTATTTGCACTGAGTAAATCCAAAATACAAGAATTTGTATACACACCATCCACTGATACAGATACGCTAATCAACTCGGTCTTCTAGATTGGCCACAGGTTTTCATCCACATCATATCTTATGACATCTAGGGCAATACACCTAAGAAAGAATCTTCTGGCATGCCTGATCCATCCCTGGCAATCTTCTGCTGATATGTCCAGGCATCCAGCATTCAGTGCTTCCAGGAGGGATATTTGATTATGTGGATGGTGGCATAACCCTTCCACCTTTTTCTTTATTCAGGAAAAAAAACTATGGGTTTGAGGAATGGAGAGGAAGGTGGGAGGAAAGGTGACACCATTCTGGGATGAGCTGCCACATTGTCCCATACAATTATAAATGCTGGCTGATTTCTTCTCTCCGCATCCCTTTCCTCAATGGCCTCCTCATTTTAACGTTTATTCAATGAGTTAACCACTCTTTTTTGATTTTTTAATCAAATCCAAAAACAAAATGCATTACATATAGCACAGTTAATCATTAGTTACCAAAGAATATTCCACTCTCAAAGGCATGAGCTACTTCCTGTGAAATAATTCTAGTCAAAACACAGAGAGCTTTTCCCAGTTAACTTAAAAAAAACAATGAACGTTAGACCTTTACCTTAGAGTGAGCTGTTACATACACAGCATTTGCAATAAAAAAAATATTATATACATAGCATATAGCCAAAAAAAGGACAAAACTAACAACACAAAATGAACAACATAAGCAAAACAAAGGCACTAGCAACATGGGTCTTTATCTAAATTTCACTATGCTAAAACATGTGTTATGTGTTTGTACAAACATGTATTTTAAAAGGTAAAAATAAATAAGAGTTAGTAAGTAAGCCACTCTTCAAAATAAATGTAATAATTTCTGCATCAAGCATCACTTCAATAAAGCAAGACTAAATAGAAGAATGCTTGTATGGTAAAACGAGGTTGTAACGTGCTTCATAGTGCAACTTGCTACAGAAGCACATTAGTGTTAAGCATGCAATTAAAAATCCATTTAAAAATGCAAGCATGCCAACTCGGTCGGGACTCAGAAAATGGAAAAGGGAGTAGGCTCTGATTGCTACGATCACAACAGAAGATTTCCACACATTGTATTAAACATTCTCCCCCTGGTATGTAGTGGTCTCACTGTGTGAGGCAATTTAAGAAATAAGGTAATTTATTAATAGGATTCAATGGTAGGCATGATGCATGTCATCTGTTCTGCTATATTACAACAGTGGTGGCCATCAAACCTTGTATATCTTAGAGATGATGTTTTTGTGATGAGCAGAGAGAGGGATTGAGTGAGTTTGTGTGTGTGTATTAGTGTTTGGTAGTCTAGGTCATGTACATAAGCTGGCGATCCGTGGACTTAGCATCTAAATCAGGGGCAAAACAATACTGTTCAATCTTAGCAACTATAGGAAGTGTTTATCCTGTACCCTTAGAATTGTATAATTCATAACAATGTGCTAATCTGTTGAAAATACATGCTTTCCTCGCCTAAATGTTTTACCAAAAAAAAGTGATACAGTTCCCATTTACTTTGGCCCTCTGGGATGTGCCTGAGGTCATTGGGAAGTTAACAATCTTTTGTTCCAAGTGTCAGTGTGATTCAAGGCCTTACTGACACAGAGCTAAAGTGTTAGAATAGAGAGTTTCTATTTCCGCCCGAGTAAAGAATCTGTAAAATGATTAATAAACACTACTGTAAGCATATTAGATGGGCTACACACAAAACTAGTACCCTAGCCACATGTCGCAACTTAATACAGAAGAAAAACCCTCAGAAAAGTGATATTTTATGAATTTATTTCTACAGATGTCTGTGCGTTTTTCTTATTTCCTTTTAAGAAAAAAGCCAAAAGAATGCAAAATACAAAACTTCTCAAATCAAAAAACACATCCACATCAATCACACACATACGTGAAATAACTATATACATACATTTATAGAAATAAGTAATCATAAATTGATGAAATGGTGAAATGCAATAAGAAGGCCCTATTTTTGCTTTGACACAGCTGCAGCCATCACAGGGTTAACGTATTCTGGTCATGTTTGATATCAATCAATTTGTCTTCTTATTGGCTAAACAGGTAGGCCAGTTTCATAACATCTAGTTTTAACTGGAAGGAATAGCTGTCAATCTTTCCCACGTTGATCCTCCCTGAACTCTGCGACATGATTGGCTTCTATTAGGGCTAGCTCGGGTTACACAAGACTGATTGGCTGACACGACTTGTCAATCAAATCCTTGGTCGCCAGAGAATCTGCAGGTGTGCTCAGTTACACTGTGGCAGACGCGCGGCAGAAGAGAGTAGCGCTCAAAACCCAGAAACTACAAGATTGTGAGGGGACTAGCTCATTTTGGATAAAATGGCTTGGATATTCCAATTCCTTGGATTGTTGGCAATGTAGGAAAAAAATGGTTTTGGGCGATCTTTCATCACTGTGAATAAAGACATGAGGAAAAAGGTATGGATGCACACTCCACTTTAGACACTAGCGGCGCAGAATTTTTCTCCCTTCAAAATGTCCACCTCCACTCTATTTATTATCCTAAATTAGATACACCTGTCCACCCCATACAATCAGTAAGAATCCAACTACTAACATGGCCAAGACCAAAGAGCTGTCCAAAGACACTAGAGACAAAATTGTACACCTCCACAAGGCTGGAAAGGGCTACGGGGAAATTGCCAAGCAGCTTGGTGAAAAAAAGTCCACTGTTGGAGCAATCATTAGAAAATGGAAGAAGCTAAACATGATTGTCAATCACCCTCGGACTGGGGCTCCATGCAAGATCTCACCTCGTGGGGTCTCAATGATCTTAAGAAAGGTGAGAAATCAGACCAGAGCTACACGGGAGGAGCTGGTCAATGACCTGAAAAGAGCTGGGACCACCGTTTACAAGGTTACTGTTGGTAATACACTAAGACGTCATGGTTTGAAATCATGCATGGCATGGAAGGTTCCCCTGCTTAAACCAGCACATGTCAAGGCCCGTCTTAAGTTTGCCAATGAACATTTGGATGATCCAGAGGAGTCATGGGAGGAAGTCATGTGGTCAAACGAGACCAAAATAGAACTTTTTGGTCATTATTCCACTAACCGTGTTTGGAGGAAGAAGAATGATGAGTACCATCCCAAGAACACCATCCCTACTGTGAAGCATGGGGGTGGTAGCGTCATGCTTTGGCGGTGTTTTTCTGCACATGGGACAGGGCGACTGCACTGTATTAAGGAGAGGATGACCGGGGCCATGTATTGCGAGATTTTAAGGAACAATGTCCTTCCCTCAGAGCATTGAAGATGGGTTGAGACTGGGTCTTCCAACATGACAATTACCAAAAGCAAACAGCCAGGATAACCAAGGAGTGGCTCTGTAAGAAGCATATCAAGGTTCTGGCGTGGCCCAGCCGGTCTCCAGACCTAAACCCAATAGAGAATATTTGGAGGGAGCTCAAACTCCATGTTTCTCAGCGACAGCCCAGAAACCTGACTGATCTAGAGAAGATCTGCGTGGAGGAGTGGACCAAAATCCCTTCTGCAGTGTGTGCAAACCTGGTGAAAAACTACAGGAAATGTTTGACCTGGAAATGAAAACAAAGGCTATTGTACCAAATATTAACATTGATTTTCTCAGGTGTTCAAATACTTATTTGCAGCTGTATCATACAAATAAATAGTTAAAAAATCATACATTGTGATTTCTGTGATTTTTTTTCTTAGACTATGTCTCTCACAGTGGACATGCACCTACAATGACAATTTCTGACCCCTCCATGATTTCTAAGTGGGAGAACATGCAAAATAGCAGGGTGTTCAAATACTTATTTTCCTCACTGTATCTTTGTATGTGAGTTTAATAATTATTTTGACAGTTTTGGTGTGCTGTGTTTTGTGAACCTCTCATAACAGCTGTGATAACCAAGGCCGTGCGTCTGTTTCCAATCAGTGTAAGTGTGCATGATGTGCGCAAGACATCAGTATGTATTTGTTGTTGTCTCCCGAGGAGTACGGAGTGAGACAGCGCCAACACACATTATCCTGGAAATAAATTGTCATCAATCCAGATTAGTATGTACTTTTTGTAAATAGTTGTTTCTCGGTAAGAGGAGACCATTACTCCTATTTTCCACTAAGCTCGTTTGCGCTGCATTCCAGATGCGCTGCGGCGGCCCCTTTGAGCAATCACCGCTATTTAAGTCAGTGGTTGATATTCCACCTTCTGTGCCATGGCACGTCCCCGAAGTGGCTCTCAGCTCTGCTTAAGATACACGCCAAGTCTATTTTCACACAAGATGCGGGCCATTCGGACAGCTGGGCAGGAAGTGAAACAGCAAGAGCATCCAGGCATTTTAGCAAGATACACCTCCCCAGTATTGGATACGTCTCTTCTACCATACCAGGAACAACGAGAGATTCATCTTAGTGTTGGAAAAAAATTGTAGACATCACAGAGGACAAAGCCAGAAAAGAGAAGACATGGAGTTTAACTATAGGAGTGCTTGAAGTGGAAGGTAGATATACCTTAATAAACGTGGTTGTTCTGTAAAGTTTTGTAGAGACATCTTGCCCAGTGGAAAATTGGGGTTAGTGTACCAGTATCCATCTTCTGTAGGCAGAGGTTAAAGTGAACAATCCGGGAATGGCATTTTCTAGAACCTTCCATTGTGCATTCATGCAAATGGACAACACTAAAACCCATTTGGTTTTCTATCATTATATCTATTAATATAGATTTGTGCATAACAGGTATTAAGCAAAAGTCAGGGAGGGAGGGAAACATAGCAATACAATTACAGAATAATTTACATTTTTGAATGACAATGTTAAATGGCGTGGGCTAAGGCATTTCTAGTGTTAACCCGTTTGTGCCGGATGCTTTGCAACGACACATCTACCGCCGGTTACTGCGTGGCGCAGCATTTTGTATTCGTCAATCTTTTCATGACGCGTGCAGCAGAGAACGCATTGGTCATTGGTTCAAATACACATGAGGCGGGTCTTGTTGGCCATTTAAAGCCATGTGACCACTAAAATGTACTGTTGTTTGCTGAAATCATGTCAATCAACCAGACATACGTGTGCGTTTGTTTGATTTTTTTGAGAGACGAGCGAGAAAATGGCTCCGACAGAGGAGGATTTTGACAGCGAGGGCAGTGACATTGAGGTGGAAGATAGTGAGGAGTTTGGGAGGGAGGTTGTGGTAGATGATGATGATGATGATGATGATGATGATGATGATGATGAAGTGCTCATTGATCTTTAGAGTTGCGCAACGCAGTAACCGGCGGTAGACGTGTCGGCGCGAAGCATCCGGCACAAATGGATCCCGTTTGTCACTGCCCTCGCTGTCAAAATCCTCCTCTGTCGGAGCCATTTTCTCGCTCGTGCGTTCTCTGCTGCACGCGTTATGAAAAGACTGACAAATACAAAATGCTGCGCTACGCAGCAGCCGGCAGGAGGTTCAGAGTTGCGCAACGCAGTAACCGGCGGTAGATGTGTCGTCGCGAAGCATCCGGCACAAACGGGTTAAGTGGACACGTAAGGAGGTTAGTAGGGATGAGCCGAGTACTCGGCTGAAACGAGTATCCGGTACGGATAAAGCATTTTTGCAGAGTACAAGTATTATACGAGTCAATATCTGTGCTTGGATCGAATAAAAGTCCTCACCTGACAGCTCTGCTCAATCACACACACAGAACACGGAAGAAAATCTCTCTCTCTCTCTCTCTCTCTACTTACATAGTAACCAGTAGATTTCTGGTAAACGTGGGGATTCAGACATGCTGCTTGCTTTAAATATGACTCCCGTTGAGTCTCTGCCGTCGGAGATATATATATTTTTAACAGTCAGCTGGCTTCATTAAAGTCAATGCAGATCTGAGAAACAACATCTGCCCCCGCCCTCTCTCTCTCACACACCTTACCTGGTGTGGGAATAAAAAAAGAACCAAAAACAAAAATCACACTGATCATAAAAAAAATGTAAGTTTAAAAAAAAGAAAGTTATATTGAGTATGAAAACTCTTGTTCATTACATTTCACTTCATAATTGCAACCGTATTTGTATGTATAACAATTGTATTCATTGTTGCAAAACTTGTTCTGTTTATAGTTTGTTACCATGACAACACCATTGATCTCAAGCTCGATGCTGTCATGTAAATAGTTTTCTAATCAGCAATATATACAACAATTTCTGATCAACCCATATCAATTGCATGCTTAAAATAACATACCGGTTAAAGCCCCGCCCATTTCAAGACAACCCAACCCACTTCCAGGTTAAATATGACCACTGCCGGGTTAGGCCCCGCCCATTCCGAGTACGGATACAGATAGTTCATGTGGTAAACAGATACTGCTGTACTGAAAGCCCTTTGCCGCTGTCCGCTTTTTGCCGAGAAGACGTTACTTTGCCAGCACATACCAGACATTCCAGTTGCTGCTAAAACTCACCAGACACGTTAAGTAAGAAGCAGGCTAGGATCCAACATATTGCTGGCCGAAAACCACAAACTCTACTCTGGGCCGTAACCCCTCCCAGTCCATTAGAAACTGTCTTCCCTGACCCCTTTTCCTGACCGCCAAAAGCTTGTGGATGGTTTAAACGGGACCCCCCGTCAACAAGACGAGGAGGAGGGGAGGCGGTGTAGCCAGGACCAGAGGGCTCTCTGTAACAGGCTTGACCCTACATGGAATGTGGGGTGAACTGTCATAGACCTGGGAAGTTTCAACTGCCACAGGATAAATCACCTTAGACACAGGAAAAGGTCCTAAGAAAAACGGGAGGCAACTTCCGGCTCTCAGTGGGCAGTGGAAGGTCTTTGGTGGCCAACCACACCTTTTGACCCACTTGATTGTGGGGCGCCACAGATCTCCAATGGTCAGCCTGCCTCTTGTCCATGCCACTGGTCCATGTTCCTCAAGGAGGACCTGGCGAGCCGTCGTAAAGGTACGACAACAACGCCTGTCCAAGGTCACAGCAGATGGCTTACCCACCTCCTTCGAGTGCGGAGAACAATGCTGGCTGGTACCTATAGGCGCACTGGAACTGAGACATACCAGTGTAAGAGCAGGGCAGGGTGTTGTGAGCATAGTCAACCCACAGTAGCTGACCTGTCTCCATCTCCTGATTGAGTCTTTCATGCTGTCCATTTGACTGTGGGTGATAACCCGAAAACGTGGCCCCAATCAGTGTGCAGAATGCCTTCCAGAACTGTGGTGAATTGGGACCACGATCAGTCACACATCAGCAGGCAGCCATGGCTCCTGAGCACATGAGCGAGCAGCACCTCCGCTGTCTCCTTGACAGAGGGCAGTTTGGTCAGAGGAATAAAATGCACCATCTTGGAGAATCTGTCCACAACTGTCAGTACCTCAGTATTACAGTCTGAGGCGGGTAACTCATTAACAAAGTCTATGGAGATGTCCAACCATGGGCGCTTGGGAACAGGCAGAGGTTGCAATAGGCCAACAGATGCTTAACGCAAATTCTTATTCTGAGCACAGATGGACAAGCCACCACATATTCCCCGACCTCTCTTTCCATGGATGACCACGAGCATGACCCTTTTGATATTCAATTCAATTCAATTTTATTTATAATATCAATTCATAACAAGAGTTATCTCAAGACACTTTACAAGGACCCAACAGTTCTAGTAGTTTCCTCCAGAGCAAGCAACAGTGCGACAGTGGCAAGGAAAAACTCCCGGACAGACCCAGGCTCTTGGTAGGCGGTGTCTGACGACCGGTTGGGGATAGAATGAAGAGTGGCAATAACAGTCCCAAAAAAAAAATATAAATAAAAATAATAGTAGTTTGTAGTAGTTCTTTGTAGTAGTTCATGGCATAGCAAGGCACTGTGCAGCATTACAAGGCACAGCAGGACGTAGCTGGGCACCACAGATCGTGGCAGGGAAGGGAGCGTGTAGCGGGACCATGGCGACAGCTGTAACCATGATTTTGGAGCCTCCCTGATCCGAGGAAACATGCTGGGGGAAAAAGAACAAAAGGACTCCGGGGAATGACTCCCCAGAGCTACGTTAGTAACAAGCATCTCTGGGACATAGATGCACACAAAATAGGAAGATAGAAAGATAGGAGAGAGGAGCTCAGTGTGTTGACGGAAGTCCCCCAGCTGTCTAAAACAACTACAGCACAACTAAGAGAGAGAGGGTAAAGAGAGGAGCCTGGACAGGCTAGAACTCTCCCCAACCGGATCGGGCTGTATGCCAAGTCTCCCTTTAGTTTTATTATCTGACAACTATGACGAGAAGCAGGTGGGCCGGGATAGGCGGACGCTGCGACTCCTCACTCCCTAACAATATTCAATTCTATGCCCTAACTATAAGCTTTATCAAAGCATAACCAAGAGAGACAGGGTAAAGAGAGGGGCCTGGATAGGCTAGAACTCTCCCCAACCGGATCGGGCTGTATGCCAAGTCTCCCTTTAGTTTTATTATATGACAGATAAATCTGACAACTATGACGAGAAGCAGGTGGGCCGGGATAGGCGGACGCTGCGACTCCTCACTCCCTAACAATATTCAATTCTATGCCCTAACTATAAGCTTTATCAAAAAGGAAAGTCTTAAGCCTACTCTTAAATGTGGATATCAGGATGACAGGAGAGAGGAGAGGAATGTGCCCAATGAATAACCTGGGCACGGCGACCAAAAGGAACAGACAGACAATTGGGGGGACAACCAGCAGGAACAGGTTACCCTGTTTGTGTGATGGTCTGGTTGAAACCTTCTTTTAACCCAGGTAAAACTCCAGCCGACAAACACTCCTGCTGGTCCATTGAGGCTGCAAAGTTGTTTGCCCCACCCTCAATGTGTACAGGAAAGCAGTTTTGCTCACAGTTGTCTCCTAAGTTAACAATCTTCCGAGTCAGTGTGGGGGTTATGGACTGTGAGCCAGGGAAACCAGAGGACAACCGGGTGCGTAGGAGAATAAAACAGATGAAAAGTCATAGTGTCTGTGTGACCAGAGATGTCACTGATACAGGAGAAGTGCAGTGGGATATTTGAGTAGGTTACCATCCAATGCCATAGCTTAATGGCTTAGTCCAGCTGTAGCTCTCTGCCAAGACCAATGTCCATGAGACTAGTATCCTCATTAGAGTTGCTGAAAGTTGCTTTTTAAATCCTGTCGGCTAGCTGCCACAATCACGCACACACACACAGTGGATGCAGGAAAAACCACAGGTGAGCTATACAGGATGACCTAAATTGAGGACAGCAACATTTTTAAAGGGGCAATGATAAGTAACGGTAACAGCAACGGTGCAATACCCACGAGTCTGCACACATCAATTCCTTTTTTTCACCTTTGAGGCAAAAAAGTAGCTGGTAAAAAGTGACAGGAGGGGGATTTTTAAATCCACCCGCCACTGTGGCAGGTGGTCAAAAAAGTTAACTTCATGCCCTGCTAGGGAGTCAAGTGATCAGCTCAACAGAGATGGCAGGCCCAATTTACCAAATAGTTGTGTTATGTGGTTCCAAATCCCATATTCTATAAATTTGTGCTATATAGAGTTATTTAAAGCAGAATGGCAAACAAGAACAAAACCCAACACTGCAATATTGACAGCGATGAGAAGCTAACTGCTATCCATGCCCATCTAGCATCGTTAACTGCAAGCCTTGGCTCTATCAGATCTGATGTGGACAATCTAAAAAGTACCGTGGAAAGCAACTCAAGTACTCTTCACAGCCATGGCCACGCTTTTCAAGAGCTGGAGGTGAAGCTAGCAGATATGGAGGATAGAAACCGAAGATTCAACATCCGCATTGTTGTGCTGAAAAAGTGGCTAGAAGGTCTGGACTTTTTCCTGCTTTACCCGACAACCCTAAAGATCAAGGAAGGCTCCCAGTACAGAGCTTATATCGCCACTAAGGATGCTGAAGGTTAGGTGAACTGGTCTGCTTCCTGTCCTCCTGTTGCCGCGGAGACAGCCGGTGCCTCTATCGCGGAGAACACAGTGGAAGAAGATCAGGATTAAAACCACAGCCTGATGAACATGGACTCTTGGTTTGTCTTAATGTCTTATTGTGTCCTAGTTTTATTGCATTGTTATCTGATATGATTACAGAGACAGTTTTTGAATAACATATCTGTCTTGTAATAGACAATATAGATTAATATAGCCTACTATCTACAAGTTCATTAGGCCGCTACTAGGTTAGAGTCTCCTTTCCCATGTTCTTGCTATTTGTGTTTTCTGTTTCCAGTTAATTTAGTGTGAAACCAGTTGCTATTATATTGTGGGACACAATAAAAGAAGATATATTAGAAGCAATACCATATTATACTGCTCTAATGCGCGCAAAGCTATAACGACACTGACCCTGTTGAAATAAATTCTTTCAGACTTTTTATTCCAATTTGTATGACTCGTAGGTTACTTTGGATAAAACACACTGTGACAGCTTGTTGAATCGGCTTGACTTGCCTCAATAATCAGCAGAGGAATCAGCTAACAGACACATTGATTACTATAGAGGAATTAAAAGTGGCAGAAGTGGTTCAGAATATGCGAAGGGAAAATCACCGGGCTTTGATGGGATCCCCCTGAATTATATGCCACTTTTTGGGAATAGCTGGGCCCATTCCTTCTGGACATGAGTAACTTCTCTATTGAAAAGGGCAGATTTTCAAAGGAAGCCTTGATTTCCTAACCCTTGAAAAAGGAAATGGATCCTTCAGAGTGCTCCAGCTATCGACCTCTGAGCCTGCTTAACTCTGATTTAAAAATCTTTGCAAAGCTCCTGGCCTGTCATTTGGAGTTCCATATGTCAAAATTAGTGAACTCTGACCAAAGTGGATTGATTGGCAGCAGATAATGTAGACTCCTTCTTCACATTGTTGATTCGGCAGAAGACAGTAAAACCCTAATGTCGCTATTTTCTCTTGACACAATAAAAGCCTTAGGCTGACCATAGAAAAATGGCCAATCAAGTCTGTCAGAGGTGATGGGCTTGGGTAACACTTTCATTGGTATGATTACAGTTTTGTATTCTAACCCTTCAGCCCGAGTCTTAACCGGACGCACCTCCTCCTCTTTGTTTCCAGTTTCTAGATATTCTCGCCGCCTGGTCAAGCTATTCAATTGATTATGGTGGATGTTTTTATTTTCTTTAGAAAACTCTGTCTCTTCTTTCACTTTCTATCATTATGCAAGGAGTATGGAAGCTTATCAGGCTTTAAATTTAACTGGTCAAAGTCTGCACTGCATCATTTAAATGATCCTGATCACAATTCAATCACATTACAGATTTTTGTATTCTTAATTTGTATATTGTATATTCAAAGATTTGTTCTTGTATTTTATCCTATTATTATTTCATGTATATTGTATGTATGTCTGTATATTGTATCCTAGTATTTCATTTATATTCTGTGCTCTGTGACTGATTTTGTTGCTGCAACACTGTAATTTCCCATTTTCTTGGATCAATAAATATCTATCCCTGCTAACATCCCCATTGTTAAGCAGTTGAAAAATGTAGGCATTTAGGTCTTCCCCTGCATAAACCAGATTGTTAAGCATAACTATTCCGGTGCTCTAAACAAAGTTTTGAAAACATTGAAAAATTGATGGGGGTCTGCATGTCTATTCAAGCCTCTATCTCTATGGTTAAAATTAATGTTTTACCCAGGATTAATTTTTTTAGCTCTATGCTACCTCTTTCTCCTCCTTCTGGTTATTGGCGTAAATTACAATCAGCAGTATCTAAATTTATCTGGAAAGAAAAACTGCTGTGACTTATTATGTCTACTCAACTTCAAACATTATTTCTGGTCCTTTGTCCTAAGACCCCTCCTCACATGGTTTAATCCAGATAGATTATTTTATGTTTGTTGGCATACCTTACAAAGTGCTATGACAGAGCCTTGGTCACTCCATGACGTTCTCTTTTTGCCAGTGTTTCCTAATAAACAGTGCCAGTTCCGCTTTTGCTCCATTCTCTCATGTTATCAAAACTTGGAGATTGGCCATGTAGCTTGTAACTGGCACACATTTTCTCCATTTTACACATTCTGTAAGTGTTTTGTCTTGTCCTGATATGTTCAGGACCACAATGAAAATAAGTCCTGGACTTTGTTGTGTTTTATCCTCGACTGTACTTGGCATTCTTGATACAATTAAATCAAGATCATCAAAATCTAGTATGTGGTCCGCACCGACTCTTGGAAGTTGGTCTCCACTGGTTCAGGGAGAGGACCCATCTCCTTCTCCGCTGACTCTGTGAGAGGACTGCCCCGCACCGGCTGTTGGGAACTGGTCTCCGCCAGTTCTGGGAGCGGACCGTGCCCCTACTCTACCTCTTCCCAACGAACCATCATAAGGTGCCATGTCATGGTGGCCATAGAGTCAGCTGCCGGCTTGAGTGGGTGGAGGAGAGGCTCAAAAACAAAACCTGCTTGGGAAAGGGAAAAAAAAACTCACAAAGAAACAGGCACAGACATTAAATACACAAGGTTATGAGGTAACGAGAGACAGGTGACAAGAGGGCAGGGAAGCAGGTGGAAAACATTAGGTAATCACAAGAGCGGGAAGTCACAGGAAGTAAAATTAAAGGCAGGACAAGACAAAAACCAGAATTAAACAGGAAACAGAACATACAGACACTCAGGGGAACACAAGACCAGGGAGGAACAAGACAAACACGAGGAGACAAGACAGGACCCAAAAAAAAAAACATACCACCCAAACCATCACACAATATTCAATAATACAGCTCTCCTGATTGGTGGGAGGCTAATAACTGCACCACAATGGGAAAAGAGGGGGGTTCATTGTCTAATGTCAAAGGTTTATGTTCAGTAGTATGGAGTTTAATCTATTCCACAAGTGTTTAAATGTATTGCTATTTATTTGCTTTGCTATACAAAGTCATGCTAACATTAGCTTTTCAGCATTGTGAATACTGATAGAGGTAACGTCACGGAATTGTTTTTATGAATGGTTGTAGGTGCGTTTAATGTGGCCTTTGGGTTTGTTTGTAACAGCTAATTTTGTTATTTATCTGCCCTGCAGCTCTCATGGTGTTTCATGTTTCCAAGGTGTAAGGAAAGAGAAAGTAGATGTCACGGTACGGTGCGGTGAGGACCCAAACGCAGAGAGGAGGAGGCAGGCAGGAGTAGGTAAACAAGGCTTTATTGTCCAAAACAAACACAGGGAGCAAAACCATGAAGTAAATTCCAAAAGAAATGCAAGGATAATGTCCACAGGGGTCCAGGGGGAAAGGGCAAAAACATACAGGGCTAACCAACGGGGACAAAATACAGGGAGGATGAGAATAGGCAGCATGACACAGACACAACGGGCAGGCAAACAAGAATGAACCAATAAGAGGCAGAGGAAACACTGGGGTTAAATAGATGAGGCAATGAGGGAACGGGGAACAGGTGAGACATCAGGTGAAGCACATTAGGGCGGGGCAGGACAATCAGACAGGCAAAAGTAAAGCTGGGCAAGACAAGACAGAACAGGAAACCAGACTATCAACATAAAACAGAGCAAACACTTAAAGGGGAACACAAGACAGGACCAGCAACACAAGACCACGGAGAAAACAGACAAAAACACAAGGAAACCTAAACAAAACCCCAAACCACAACAGTAGATTTGTGTTCAGAACAAGGCTGACGGCTGAACATGAATAAACGCTTCTGGAAACATCAGTATGCTTCAGCATTGTTTGGCGGGGGTTTGCTAAAATCTGTGCGTGTGTTTGTTCCCTTCTTTCTTATGCTGGTCTCCATTTCAATGCCTCTTGTTTGTGTGTTTGTTTCTGTGTTTCTTGTTTGTGGGCTGCAGACATCGTTCTTGCTGTTGTGTTTTTATTGTTGTATCCTTCCTATATTTCCTGTCTTTGTTTTGGTGTGGAAACATTTGGTTGCAGGAAGGGATTGTGGCGGAGGTGCACTCCACCTTCTTTGGTGTGTAGTGTACTTTTCTGTATATTGTCATCTGGACCAATGTTGTGCATTTTTTAAAATAAAAAATATAATATTCAATATTCAAATTACTCACATTCAAACAGCATGCAGAACATTTAAAGTTTTGCTTGAGGACTGTTTGAACCCCTCATTAAGTAGTAATTACAATGAAAACATATTCAGGGATGACTTTTGACTTCAGTGATTGCACAGGTGCCTCTGTGAAAGTGTGTGAGATTTTCTGTACTTGCAGGTGGCTAATTACCCCTCTGTCTTTCTCTCTCTTCTGTCTATTAAGTTGTTCTTTTCTCTCGTTTTAGTCCCATCTCATTAAGAGGTGTTCAAACTGTTTGAGTGAGAAGGAAAGTAAGATGAGGATAGTAAAGCTAATCTTCCTGACTCGTTATCTAGAAGACGACTCTATTACTTGTGTTCATTCTTGTGTACGTGTGTGTGTGTGTGTGTGTGTGTGTGTGTGTGTGTGTGTGTGTGTGTGTGTGTGTGTGTGTGTATATGTGTGTATATGAAAGGGTCAATGTCAATCTGGCTTGATGAGGTACATGCTTAAACACAAAGTACATTCCTAAACATCTGAACTTGAATCATTCAACCCTTTTAATTTTTTTGAAGCAAAAGCAAATCTGTGTGTGTGTGCGTAATTACCAAGCTGTTTAATGCTGTGTGTGTGATTTCCTGTATGTGTGTAAGTGATTACACTGTTAAAAGCCTATAATTACACTATTTGGTAGTGAGGTTGTTAGCAAAACACCTGTTAATATAGACAGACATAGCAAGCCCTTTAGCATGCGCATACACACACACACACACACTAGTAAACAAACCCTTCCAGATCTAGGCGGGAGCAGCTGGGAACTTTATTGGGGCTCTTACTACTCAGCAGGATTTGCATATGAAAACATCCAAAGTAGTTCAACTAGCATCATTAATCCAGCAAAAACTGTGTCTGTGTGTGTGGGGTGATGGGCGTTGACTCTATCTATATATCTGGCATTACTTGTCTGTGTACATATAGTGTGTGATGTGATCTCTGTGTGTGTGTGTGTGTGTGTGTTTAAAATGCAGTGTGCCTTTTTAACATTGACCCAGTCAATATATTCAGATTGGAAATGCGCTTTAATCAGCCATATCAGTGGGGGTGGCGGGTAAAAGCTGTATCGTTGACTTGTTTACAGCAAGGTTGAGCTATAATTATGGGATGGATTAGCATACAGTGCTAATAAGCATGCTAGGGCGTTCCATCACAAGTTAATCGGTTGTTATTTTGCATTATTCAAAGTATGTAGCATGAAATTGTTTAAGACGTGTGCTTGGGCTGTCAGTAATCTGTATGTTGTGTAAATCATTACAGGCTTTAAAATGTGCTATACTGAGAGTTGATTGTTAGGGACGCTTCCTGAATCTGGTTTCAGTCCCACTTTTACAGCCCACTAATCTTTTGCTCTGCAAGTCCTAAACTGAGGGTCATAAACTTTCAGTCACATTCCAACTGAAAGATAACAAAACAAGCACACAGACACATCACATCACTGTGACCTGGAGACCCCACCCTTTGTGAATAATACTAGGGGTGCAAGAGCCAAAGAGCCAGACAAAGGAAGGGGAGAGCTGTGATAGCTTGATCCAACTTTGTCCTATGTAATAAAAAGGATTCACACATCAACATCTGAGATTTTGACTATTAATTGACTGAACCCTGAGACCAGAGCAGGATTTAGCTCCAACACTTGCTATATAGAAAATAAAGGCAGTGTGTTTAACATGCATTGAATGTACAAAATGTAAACTATTATTTGTGTGTGTGTGTGTGTGTGTGTGTGTTTGAGTAATCAATAAGGTGAATCCAGATTAAAGTTCTTATTAATTATGATTGCTGCATGACCAAAGTCACCTTTCGCTGGCAAACCTGAACTGCAATGGCCACTTAAACGAGAGACTTGCCCACAAGCAAAAACAGTACTTCTGATTTATAGTTTAATCATTTAATAACCATAAACTTACCGAAAGTTGCTTACCGAAAGTTGCAGCTAAAAGCTAATGAGTTAGCGGTTACAGAGGTCTCTTCCGGGTCTTTCTAGCCTCTACAGGTGATTTTCTATAGAGCCTGGAACTTGTGCCTTTTACGGGGTCGTTGAGCAATAAATCCAAACTGTTACATCCAGGATTTATCCACTTGATGTCCATAATTCATTGCGTTTTCGCTCATTTCTGCCTGCTAGCTCCCGGCTTGTGTAGCATTGCTTTGGGTGTAATATCAATAAATATGACATTATTATGTGGATTATTGGCATAAGTAAATGTCATGAGGGCAAAAGCGTCTGGACTTTCTTTGAAAAAATGTCTGTATTTTGTCAACTGTATAAGTTATAATGATTATTTCTTCACAGTGTGACTCCCAAGACATATGAGAAGTGTTTTAGAGAGAAAAATGGCTTAGGTTTTACTGCTCTGTCTGTGATATAAATACATATCTGTGAGATTCATGTTCCGTTTTATTTATTTATTTGTCTTGAAGGTCCTACAACCCTTTTTAACATTCAAGTGAGCTCACTGCAGCCCAAATATTCTACTAACCCAGTTTGTCCTGAAACAAATTATGTTTATATGTTGTCCGCCGATATCACACCGCTGCTACGTATTAAAAGCCAGACTGAACAGATATGTTTTGGGTTTGGACCTAAAAAGAGCGACATCTGTAACAGTGCGAATATCAGGAGGGGGGGGTAACTTGTTCCTGAGTCTTGGGGCAGCAACCGCAAAAGCCTGATCACCCCACCATTAATACCTGGACCTTAGGACTTCTAAAATCGCTGATTTGAAGACCGCAATGACAGTTCCCGCAAAGTTAAGATTTCAGACAAATACTCTGGGTGACATATTCTCTCTCTCTCTCTCTCTCTCTCTCTCTCTCACACACACACACACACACACACACGCGTTAATGTCCAGCATCAGAATGCAAGTTATGAAACCATCTTTGTTCTAATTATTGCACAGCGGCCAATTATGTTTGTCAGTCCCAGTCAGCAACAATTAAAACACACACTGCTCAACTGAACCTGAAGGCAAATGGCTTCACTAAGCCCAGAATAGTTTCTGACTCACCAATCGGTAGATTATCTGTACATAAAATCCATCCGACGCTCTTTCCTCGTGAAGACGGCGATCATTGCGTTGTAAAACTCGTCTTTACGGGCCTTCAGTCTGCATAGTCTCTGACTCTCTGACCGAATGGCGAGGGCTGAAAGACGTGCTGGCCCAGTCCGGTTCCGACTGGATGTTTGGATCCGTTTCAGGGTGGAAAATGTGCGAAGATGTAGTTGCTGGTATTATATGAGCTGACGGTTTTGTATGCGTGGTTAAAGCTGCGGGCAGGTTGTTCAGATCCCAGGACACCGTAAAGGTCCCGCCGCTGACTGTTCAGATCCCAGGACCCCGTAGTAGTCCCGCCGCTGACTGTTAGCACAGCCACGTAGCCACATCTTTTCTTCCAAACCAGTCAGTTTGAAACGATCGGACGAGTTTTTGTCCCTTTTGCTGCAGTAGTCCATCTAAGGCTGGCGTAGACCTCCATCTTGCTATTAGTTCTTTTTTGAATTAAAATCGAGTTTAGAGAAATTCCTCACCGCTGTGATATCGGTGGACACCGCTGCTGTCATTTTGACTTTGAATTTCGCGGGGATTGCGCTTACAACGTAGCTGGTGTAATGACGTCAGCTACGCAAAGGGCCAGTAATAGCTCGATTTTAATTGGTCCATGTTTGATATGTAACGGAGATGATACTGGCATAACACATTTACGTGCGGTGGCCATGCACATACGTGGTTCATTTGCAGCCTGGACGCGGAGGGGTGTGTGTCTTCTCTCTGCTCTGACTGCCCCCGGGCGGGGGGGTGCGCCCCACCGGTTGAGAACCACTGGTCTAGCTAGTTGTCTGGATTTACCCTGCAGAGATCTAAGAAGCAGTCGACCATAGTCCTCATAAATCGAACTAATTCTAACACAAAGAAAGTGAAAGGTAACGGACATCCGGCCGAAAAGAAGGACATACGATGAAATTTCCAGCAATAACAGAGCAATCCCGGAAGTGCAAGGTTGTGGATATAGAATACTGAATAAGACAGAACTACCATAACATTTTTACTAATTTCCATTTTTTTGACTAACCCTGTGCATCAAAACTGACACACCAGAAAACAAAAAAACAGTAGGGCATACTTGTTTACTAGTACCGGGAAAGGTGTCTAAAACTATATCTATAGGCAGTACGAAAAAGTGGTGAACCAACCAAACAATATTGCCATCCCAAAACCCTGATTCCAGCATGGCTGAAACATCTGCACAATCTCAAGAAGAGCATCCAACTGTCGTTATGTTTTTATAAATTCAGTTTATATCATGAGGTTGGCTGCTCTGGTAATATATCATGACGTTCAAAGGAATCTTGAAAATAAGGTCAAGTAGCTTGGGTTGAAGCTTCTCAAAATTATACAAACATTTTCTGCTTGGCTCACTCTACTTCCAGCAGATTCACTGAGACGTCTAACTTTCAGGATTAAATGTGTTCTAATTGACTTAATGTCAAGGAACCAATTAATAAGTCAAAAAGAAACACAAATTCCTACGCAGGTTGCATTTGGAACATGGGGAAAGAGACATTCAGCTGACATATTATCAATTTATAGTGTGTTAAAAGGCTAAGACCTTTCAAATGCCAGTTATGCTATTTAGGAAATAAAATCAGTTTTCCGCATTTGCATTTATTTAAGTAAAATTGCAGACTGTGACTTTAAAGGATTGACTCAGTTAAGCTCTTCAGTTGTTGACACTTTGGGCCATAATTAACTCACACTGCCAGATAACTATGCTGTGTGTGTGTGTGTGTGTGTGTGTGTGTGTACCACCATGACTTTAAGCCCTTAGTCAAATGTGTCAAGTTGAATCTTATTTGGATGTCATGGTTTTATAGAGTTAAATGTGTGGATAGTGCCTTATTTAAAAAAATAAATAGGTGAGAGAAAAAAGGCCCATTATATGGAAAATGCTTCCTTAAAAAGAATTTCCTTATTTAGAAGAAATAAGCCAGATAAGTGTGATGACGCATGAACTTCTTTGTCACTTAAGGAGATCAGTGCAGCATCATGAATATACAGCAAGAAGTGGGTTGACTCACAATTTATTTTGTTTTAGATTTTGAGGTCGGAATTCAATTTTATTTTCACATCTAAGAAAATGCTCTCTGTGCAATGTGTAACATGTTTAGGTCATTTTGAATCTGCTGCACTGGGAGAATTTAAGGGTAATATGTGTTTATGATTTCCTTGTGGTTGCAGAGGTTGGTTCAAGCCCCCTGCTTAGGCAACACTTTTGATGCATCCAGTAAAAAATTACACCAAATTAGGTTGTCGAGGTAGTGTTTCATTCATGTTCATAGCCCAGGACATGTGGCTAAGGCTAAGTTAGGGAAATATTGTGGTTTGGTTAAATGTTAAAAAAAGTAATAAGCAAACTAACCCAGTTCCATTCCTTTAACCTTTTTCTTTGAACAGAGACCACCATCTAGTGAGCTCAGAAAATAAAGACAGTGGTTCGTGAAACTTCATTTGACCATCACTAAATTCAGTGTATTCTTAACCCTATGTTGAACAGAGAGCGCCATCTAGTGGGCTCAGAAAATAAAGAAAAAAAAAAAGGTTCAGTTGGCCATCACTAAGTTGAAAAGCACCCAGAATTGCCATTTCTTGATAGCCTAGAAATCTCAACGCACCCTAGCAGCAGCAAGAGTAATTTGCAGCCAGGGTCAGTCTAGCAACTCTTAGATGGCTTGTAAGCTGGAAAAAACAAATTTTGGTCAGGCCAATCACATTGTGTATAAAGTCGGTGGGCGAGCTTAACGTAATGACGACAGAGTTGCGGCGGTTCTGGTTCTTTCGATTCGGCTTCGGCGGCGACTCTGGAAGACTTGGAGTTATTCTTAATTCTTAAAAAAGAACGATATGTTCAGAATTTTGCCAACCGGATACGGCAAAAGTTTAATTTGTCAACTAGCGTTGCTCTGGTTGGTTGTAGCACTATCCTATTGCGTGCAAAGGGAACTTGACAGACAACTGTTTATCCCGCCCTGCCAATGATGAGCTCCCAGACCCAACATCTTGATGTGGGTCTGGCGTGTCAGGCTAATTCCTTGAGCCTTTTTCTTTAAACCAAAAGTGCCATTTAGAGGGCTCAGAAAAAGAAAATGGTTTCCTAAGCTTCATGAAGCTTTATTTGGCCATCCTATATCAACATAAAAAACTTAATTCATGCCGTATGTACTATGAGTGGATATATAGGGAAAACAAAATTTAGCAACTTGGCAATTACTTTTATCATTATGTTGATTTAAAAAGTCTGAATAGCTTTACATTTCTGTTAAAACGTATTAGCTGTTGAAGATTAACTGTACATAAACTCCACTATTTTTATTTTTAGGGGACTGGGTTGATGAGTGACACTGCAGAAGCTGCATCTACAGTATATCAAGCTCATGTGATGCAGGACTTCATCTGACTCTGTTGGTCCTGTGGAAGAAGACACAAGGATGATTCATCAAACAAGAATAACTAAACTTATCATCAGATTGCATATACTGAGTAATACATTTATGGTGTCTTGAAAGAGGTAGAAGCCTCATTTAGTTGTCTTTGTCTTAAACAGACGGTGTAGTTAATGTTAACTAAAGAGTAGGCATGGTGGAGGTGGTTGGTAGCACATATCTCACACCAGTGCTATTGTAATGCTAAGACCACATTCATCATAAACCCCCTTGATTTCGATTCCAACTCCCTTTTATGTAACGAAAACAATGATTTTAAAAGTAAAAATAATTCTCTTGACATTTCAATCATTTCATCATCTCTTAACTGTAAAAACAGCACCTTCTTCCTGTTTTGTGCTTTATATAAATCTCCATCAAATGCAGTGTGGAGAGCAACAGTCAGTCTCCTCGCCAAAAGACCATTTTTGATTACAGCAATTATCCCCGTCAAAATACATGTGGAAATAAATGATTAGTGTTACAAGACTACTAAAAAAAGAACAGCTTAGCTCGTGGAAATAGGACGTGTGTGACTGACTGAGGCAGATAGTACAGAAGATCAAAGGATGTGAGCGTGCAGTGTATTATGCTCCACTGACACCATTATTAGATTTTTTTTCTCCCCCCTCATCAGGTCAAACAGTGAGGGAGTGAGTGAGTGAAACAAAACATTGGTTTATGGTCTAATGAAGGCATCAGTGTGGAATTACACAAAGCTCAGCATATTATGCTTTGATCTTACATTACATCACTACCGTAATAAATATCAACTACATGTGCATCCTTTTCCCCCTAAACATTAAGGAAATTAGGCTTATGGGGCTATTTTATCTTTTCGCCTGGTGAAATATAAGCATGCAGATGCAGCTACGATGTTTGTTGCAAAGACACTCTTGGAATCTCTGTGAGCAACATACACATTGCAGCCAAGGTATGATTTATTACAAGTACTGATAAAGGTCCGATCAAACCATATTTAAAAAAAAACATTCCAATGGAATTACTGGATTCACTGTTGGATGGCTGGAGATGTCTAAAAGGTTAAAGCTATTGTTGCTTGTTAGCTGTTTTCCACCACACTTCTTCATTTAAACCTGGGAACCCAATGGTAGTGAAGGCCAAATGAAGTTTCATGAAGCCCACTAGATCAATCAATCAAATTTTATTTATATAGCACTTTACAGCAACCAGCAGGGTCCAAAGTGCTTAACAGCATGAGTAAAATCACATCATACAATAGAAATAGAGAACATAAAAAAACAGTAAAATAAGAAAAGGTTACAAAGAAATGCTGGGCAACAGGGGAGTGATGATGGTCCGTAGGAGAATTTCTTTGATGCGTAGACAGAGAGAGAGACGTTACCGAACACAAATACAGACACGAAGCAAAAGACAAACTAGCAAAAGTCAGATGAGGTGCCAAACACATACGAGGAAGACTAACGATCCGACAGGGACTGGATGTCAGGTCACGGTATAAGAGCTGGTGGTGATGATGAGACACAGGTGGGTGCTGGTAATTAGGCTGAGCCGGAACAGGTGATAGTGTGGATGAATGAAGGCGACCACGCCTCCCCAGGTTGCTTGGCAACAGGAACTGTGACTTAACAGGCAGAGAAAACAGACATACAGACAGCAAACAGAATCAGAGCGGGGGGGGCCTGACAGGAATCAGAAAATGGTTCAGACATCACTATGAATTATTAGGTTCAGACTTGTAATGAACATTAATGAAAGTTCAATAAGAAGCGATGAATTGAAAGCAACTAACTTTGTTTAATGAGGGCTAACAGAGACAAGCTTTGGTGTGTAAGGCACATGAGTCTAATATACATTTCAAAAGAAGGGGTTTTATTTGCCCTAAAATTTCAAGAATTATTAAACAACAAAAGGGAAGATAAGTTCTGGGCCCATAGAAAAAGGTCAACTAAACAGAACATAGCTAAAGTACTTAACAGAACGTAACTAAAGTATCTAAAGCTTTAATGCGTAACTTTTTGATATTGATTGTCTGTTACATTTAAGCCATTGCCAAATATCAGGCCCACAAAACTCTCTCTGTATTTATCAGTATGGCTGTGTTCAGAAGATTGTGTCGTCCGGTGTCTTTTGCGCAGAAACTCAAGTGAAGATAATTACCTCTTCTGAAGAGTTCATCATGATTTTTTAAACAGAGAAGGTAGAAAGGCCTTGCGCTCCTGCAGAAGTAGTATCACCTATCCTAAAAATGTGGCCTGAGTACTGCTGAGGGCAGAGATCACATTTAGAAGCTCCATGAACCATTAGGTAATGAATAAACCAGGATTTAGACATGGGGTGATTATCAGAAAAGATGTAGAGGGCCAGTTGCATCTTAGGAATTTCAATATGGGATGATATGGACAGAAATGAGAGCAAAAGAAATGGACTGTTCTTATATAACACTTTTTCTAGTCTTAACAACTACTCAAAGTATAGGAACCATTCACACACTCATCAGATAATATTCACACACCAAGGGGGCAACTCAGGGTTCAGTGTCTTGCACAAGGACAATTTGACATGGGACTGCAGGGCCAGGGATCAAACCACCTAAGAAATTAACTGCAAAATGTTGAGCTAGGTCAGGGAATTAATTGGATAATGTAGTCAAGTTGTCACATTAAATTTGAAAAGACATGCACGGTCAAGAAGTGCATCTACCTACGATGAAAAACAAACCATTACGTAAAACTGCATCATGTGAAGAGCAGAAAGGGTAATAGGATGTCTACTGTCAGAGACTGGAAGGGAGACTTTGGCCTTTTAGTAACTATTGTTTTGAAGAATTTTTACAGACTAGGGTATCCACCATCTGACTGCGAATCTATGGGAGCTTTAATTTTCTTACATCTTCACATTGGCAAATGAGAGCACAAACAGATGAGATGAGAATAAATTGAAGCAGCATGCAAACTGAGAAACAGAATAAGGCAAAAAGCCTCCAGAAGAAGAAGCCTGACTCTTTCTCTATACAGTGCTGCTCATAAGTTTAGAAACCCATGCTAAAGCTGACTAAAAAGAGGAATAAAAAAAAAATCATCTTTTGGAAATTCATCTTAATGCCTTAATTATACAAATTAAGAAAATTCCAACCTTTTAAGGACACCAATTTTCTTTCAGAATGAATAATGTATCAACATAAATCAATGTTCTTCCTTAAAATACACGGGGCATAAGTTTACACACCCCTGTGTTAAATTACAAAAGAGGCAGGCAGATTTTTATTTTGAAAGGCCAGTTATTTCATGGATCCAGGATACTATGCATCCTGATCAAGTTCCCTTGGCCTTTGGAATTAAAATAGCCCCCCATCATCACATAGCCTTCACCATACCTAAAGATTGGCATGGTTTTGGATAGCACAGTGGCTATGACACATGCCTTTGGTGTGGGAGAACTGAGTTTAATTCCCATTGCGATACAACCAATGAGTCCCTGAGCAAGACACTTAACCCCTAGTTGCTCCAGAAGGGTTGCCTCTGATATACAGTATATAGCAATTGTAAGTCACTTTGGATAAAAGTATGTGATAAGTATGGATATGTATGTAATGTAACATGTAATGTTTTATTTCAGTAAGCCTAATAGGTGGTTTGACTTGATATTGAGAGATGTTTTCATGGAAAGTTCCACATGCCTATATCTAGGTATGGTGAAGGTTATGTGATGATGTGGGGGGGGCTATTTTAATTCCAAAGGCCAAGGGAACTTCATCAGGATGCATAGTTTCCTGATCCATGAAATAACTGGCCTTTAATAATAAAAATCTGCCTGCCTCTATATATAAGAAGCTACGTGGCCCCCCTATCTCCATCCCATGGGCCCACCACCTGTGGGAGGAACCGCTGGGGTCAGGTGCGCAGCCACATGGGTGGCGGCGAAGGTCAGGGACCTCGACGGACCAGACCCGGGCGGCAGAGGCTGGCTCTGGGGACGTGGAACGTCACCTCTCTGTGGGGGAAGGAGCCGGAACTTGTGCGGGAGGTGGAGCGCTACCAGTTAGATATGGTGGGGCTTACTTCTACGCACAGTCTCGGTTCTGGAACCGTACTCCTGGATAGGGGTTGGACTCTGTCCTACTCCGGAGTTGCCCAGGGTGTGAGAGGCGCCGGGCGGGTGTGGGGATACTCACAAGCCCCCGGCTGAGCGCCGCTGTGTTGGAGTTTACCCCGGTGGACGAGAGGGTCGCCTCCCTACGCCTGCGGGTGATGGGGGGGAAAACTCTGACTGTTGTTTGTGCATATGCACCAAACAGGAGTTCGGAGTATTCGGCCTTCTTGGAGACCTTGAATGGAGTCCTGTATGGGGCTCCAGTAGGGGACTCCATAGTTCTGCTGGGGGACTTCAACGCACACGTGGGCAATGATGGAGATACTTGGAGAGGCGTGATTGGGAGGAACGGCCTCCCTGATCTGAACCAGAGTGGTTGTTTGTTGTTGGACTTCTGTGCTAGTCATGGATTGTCCATAACAAACACCATGTTCGAACATAGGGATGCTTATAAGTGTACGTGGTACCAGAGCACCCTAGGCCAAAGGTCAATGATCGATTTTATAATCGTTTCATCTGATCTGAGGCCGTATGTTTTGGACACTCGGGTGAAGAGAGGGGCAGAGCTGTCAACTGATCACCATCTGGTGGTGAGCTGGGTCAGGGGATGGGGGAGGACTCTGGACAGACCTGGTAAGCCCAAACGGGTAGTGCGGGTAAACTGGGAACGTCTGGAGGAGGCCCCTGTCCGACGGACTTTCAACTCACACCTCCGGCGGAGCTTTTCGTGCATCCCTGTGGAGGCTGGGGGCATTGAACCTGAGTGGACAATGTTCAAAGTTTCCATTGCTGAAGCTGCGGCGGCGAGCTGTGGTCTTAGGGTCTTAGGTGCCTCAAGGGGCGGTAACCCACGAACACCCTGGTGGACACCGGTGGTCAGGGAAGCCGTCCGACTGAAGAAGGAGTCCTTCCGAGATATGTTATCCCGGAGGACTCCGGAGGCAGTTGCAAGGTACCGACGGGCCGAAGGGCTGCAGCCTCTGCCGTGACAGAGGCAAAGCAGCGGGTGTGGGAGAAGTTCGGAGAAGACATGGAGAAGGACTTTCGGTCGGCACCAAGGTGCTTCTGGAAAACCGTTCGCCACCTCAGGAGGGGGGCGAGGAATCATCCAAGCTGTTTACAGCAAGGATGGGACGTTGTTGACCTCAACTGGGGAGGTAATAGAGCGGTGGAAGGAGCACTTTGAGGAACTCCTAAATCCAGCTGGCACGCCCTCTGTGGTAGAGGCAGAGCTGGAGGATGATGGGGGATTGTCGTCAATTTCCCTGGTGGAAGTCGCTGAGGTAGTAAAACAACTCCACAGCGGCAAAGCCCCAGGGATTGATGAGATCCGTCCAGAAATGCTGAAAGCTCTGGGTGTGGAGGGGATGTCTTGGTTGACACGCCTCTTCAACATTGCGTGGAAGTCTGGGACGGTGCCTAAGGAGTGGCAGACCGGGGTGGTGGTTCCCCTCTTTAAAAAAGGGGGACCAGAGGGTGTGTGCCAAGTACAGGGGTATCACACTTCTCAGCCTCCCTGGTAAAGTCTACTCCAAGGTACTGGAAAGGAGGGTTCGGCCGATAGTCGAACCTCGGATTGAAGAGGAACAATGCGGATTCCGTCCTGGCCGTGGAACAACGGATCAGATCTTCACTCTCGCAAGGATCTTGGAGGGGGCCTGGGAGTATGCCCAACCAGTCTGCATGTGTTTTGTGGATCTGGAGAAGGCGTATGACCGGGTCCCCCGGGAGAAATTGTGGGAGGTGCTGCGGGAGTATGGGGTGAGGGGGTCCCTTCTCAGGGCCATCCAATCTCTGTATGACCAAACCGAGAGCTGTGTCCGGGTTCTCGGCAGTAAGTCGGACTCGTTCCAGGTGAGGGTTGGCCTCCGCCAGGGCTGCGCTTTGTCACCAATCCTGTTTGTAATATTTATGGACAGGATATCGAGGCGTAGTCGGGGCGGGGAGGGGTTGCAGTTCGGTGGGCTCGGGATCTCGTCGCTGCTTTTTGCAGATGATGTGGTCCTGATGGCATCATCGGTCTGTGACCTTCAGCACTCACTGGATCGGTTCGCCGCCGAGTGTGAAGCGGCTGGGATGAGGATCAGCACCTCTAAATCTGAGGTCATGGTTCTCAGCAGGAAACCGATGGAGTGCTTTCTTCAGGTGGGAAGTGAGTCCTTACCCCAAGTGAAGGAGTTTAAGTATCTTGGGGTCTTGTTCGCGAGTGAGGGGACTATGGAGCGTGAGATTGGTCGGAGAATCGGAGCAGCCGGTGTGGTATTACATTCTGTGTATCGCACCGTTGTGACAAAAAGAGAGCTGAGCCAGAAGGCAAAGCTCTCGATCTACCGGGCAATTTTCGTTCCTACCCTCACCTATGGTCATGAAGTCTGGGTCATGACCGAAGAACGAGATCCAGGGTACAAGCGGCCGAAATGGGTTTCCTCAGGAGGGTGGCTGGCATCTCCCTTAGAGATAGGGTGAGAAGCTCAGTCATCCGAGAGGAGCTCAAAGTAGAGCCGCTGCTCCTTCGCGTCGAAAGGAGCCAGTTGAGGTGGTTCGGGCATCTGGTAAGGATGCCTCCTGGGCGCCTCCCTAGGGAGGTGTTCCAGGCACGTCCAGCTGGGAGGAGGCCTCAGGGAAGACCCAGGACTAGGTGGAGAGATTATATCTCCAACCTGGCCTGGGAACGCCTCGGGATCCCCCAGTCGGAGCTGGTTGATGTGGCTCGGGAAAGGGAAGTTTGGGGT
This sequence comes from Etheostoma perlongum, assembly GCA_026937815.1. Classification (NCBI taxonomy): domain Eukaryota; kingdom Metazoa; phylum Chordata; class Actinopteri; order Perciformes; family Percidae; genus Etheostoma; species Etheostoma perlongum. Next base: position 1,643,987 of record CM049380.1, read on the forward strand.
CCCCTACTGGAGCTGCTGCCCCCGCGACCCGACTCCGGATAAGCGGATGAAGATGGATGGATGGATGCCTGCCTCTATGGGAATTTAACATAGGGGTGTGTATACTTATGCCCCCTGTATTATAAGGAAAAAAATGTATTTACTTACAATACATTATTCATTCATAAAGAAAACTGATGTCCTTAAATGTTGGATTTTTCCTTATTTTTTAATTAAGGCATTACAATCAATTTCCAAAAGATGATTTTTTTATTCTTTTTAGTCAACTTTGGAATGGGATCCTCAACTTATGAGCACTGTATATGTACTGTAAGATTGGCGAACTGTGATTTAGGTCGAGACTAGATTCATGTATGGAGTTGGGATTGTATCTGGGCACAGAGTCTTGTAGGTCTGAAAATTAAAAGGAGACACAGAATCTGCTACAACATTCATGCGATCTTGGTCAAGCTGTGATGCTAAAGTTGTGAGTGATACACAGCATACTATCAGGGGAGGGAGAGCAACCTGTTGTTTCTGATGCTGGCTTCATTATATAGCACAAGACGGAAATGCGTTTGCGATGCCAAAGCTGATCCCAGACCTAGCATGGCACGACAACGGGGCCAACCTGAGATGGCCAACCATCTGCAAATCAGCTGCACCGTGGCATCTGCATGAAATCTGAGAGAATTAGAGATATAGACAATATCATCATAGAAAAATTAAATTACAACCTGTTTCATCTACTGACACCATGTGGAGGCAAGCTCAAGTAAACAGGAGATAAGAGTGCCATTGGAGAACTTGGGGATCGGCTTGAACAGGCATAGTGGGAGAAGGTTAGGAGTATATTAAATACAGAACAAATAATATAGAGAGGCTCTTCATCATTTAACTTTACCGATGCTTGATAAGTATGAAGATGCTCCATGCTGCAGCTCTAATGACCGGACTGAATCTCCCGCTGAAGTTGGGGATGATGTCAGACTTTCTGACAAGTTTGGCATTGGGGTGACTCTGCCTTCATTAGTCCGGTTGCATAAGGGTGAGTCACACTTCCACAGTCCTTTGCTAGTACAGAAGCTCTATGAATATGAAGTACATTTCCCCATTAAATTGGCCTTTCTGAGTGTTTATATTTTCTGTAAATTGCTATCTTTGCTATTTTAAGATTTCACTTGATAACTTATGCAGTGTGCTGGCTGAATTGTCCCCGCTGAATGTGTTTCTGTGGTGAGTGTATAGCCTCTTATCAGCAGGAGAAGCACTTGTCTGTGGGGGCATGTGTGTGTGTGTCACTGTGTTTGTGAATGGAGTGTGAAATATTGCATGAATATGAAAATTGCTCCCATAAATAGGCTTTACTTTAAGTTCTGTGAAACTTTAATTTCGACCCCCCGTGGCATATGAATCTAATCTCCACATCTTCCCCGGGGATTCTCTCAGCGACGCTTGCTCTCTGTCGTTTGCTCTATTTTTGTTTTTCTGTCTCTGTTTTCTCTGTTCATCCATCTTGTCTGTAACTCGACCTTTTCCCTCCTTTTTAAGTTTTGCCATCTCTCTCATGTCTCCAAACTTTCCAGCTTTATTTTTTGCCGGCATAAATAAGCTGCAAGATCAAACAATAACAACACACACACACACACACACACACACACACACACACACACACACACACACACACACACATGGGTGTAATAAAGATGCACCAGCCACAAATACCAAAGGAGAGAAAAGTCCAAAGTCGCAAATCAATCCACTTTCACCTTATAAACGGGAACTGGTCTGACTTTGTGTGTGTGTGTGTTTGTGTGTGTGTGTGTGTGTGTGTGTGCGCTTGAGAGTCAGTGTATAAGACAGGAGTGGCCTATCAATATCAATATCAATAGGGCATCCATTCCTTGAAAATGGGTGATGGAGGGTAAAGTCAGCGAGAGACAGAGAGAGAGAGAGAGAAAGAGAGAGATAGTATTGAGGAAAAACCAGAAAAAGAAATGAGACAGAATAATAATGAGAAAAAAAAAGTTCTTGTAGCTTCAAACGAGCACATCCACAGCAATAATATCTGACTGGGCAAAGCTGACTTTTTTGAGCAACACAGCAAAAGGGTAATAAGAAAGAAAGAGAAAAATAGTAAAGCGGGTACGAGAGAGAGAGACATAGAGAGAGAGAGAGATGTTGTCACATATAGATTATTATAGCACTCGGCCAAAACCAATCTCTTCCAGTGCAGTAGAATGTTTTCCCGTTATTTTTTCCACTCTCTTTTACTGCCATTCTCTGGATTTCTTCCCATAAATGAAGTTGGATTTTCAAACAGAATTTGAGAAAAATCACGAAATGGTATGTTAGTTATAAAAAAAAATCATATTACTAAATGTGTAATATTTTCTATAATATGTCTTCAAAGTTATTTGTCCTGAAGCATTGTTTGGAAACGCCGTCAGTATATTCAGTTTCCGAACGCACAGACACATTACAGTATCTATATACACACACAGAAACACACACACTCAACTCCCAGAATTCCATCCTTGGTATTTTTTAAATATACAATTTATGTATAGTATTTTTGATAAGCAACCACATATTTCACATTTCTTTCAATAGGTAAGTGCAGTAATTCATGTTAAAGTCTCTGATAACTTCTCTACTCTGGGTCAATACACACACACACACACACACACACATACATACATACACACACACACACACACACACACACACACACACATACATACATACATACACACACACACACACACACACACACACACACACCATATGTTATGTTGGTCTAATGTTAAAAATAAATTCTGTCCAGAAAGAAGAGAAAATAATTTCTTGCTTAGCAATTTTAATCAACCAACAAAAATGTGTATGTCTAAATTTTATGTTTAAATGTCAGATGGCATGTAAATTTCACTTTGAGGTTTTTTAACATTAATATGAGTTCCCCAGCCTGTCTATGGTCCTCAGTATTAGGGGACCACTAAGGTCTATATAAAAGCATCCAAAGAGCACCCTGTCATGGGACCTTTAAAAAGCAGTAAGAAATTGCAATTTTCAAACTGATTTTAATTGAATGATAGCTTGGTACATTGATTTTTGAGCAGTAGCAGTGATAATAGGTGCATGTTAAAAACATCTATCCAAAGCCATGTTCGAACAGGATTGTTATCATCTGGGGACATAAATAATTCAATAACACACAGCAATCAAATTTGCACAAATCAAAGTACTACTTGTGACTCCAGTACCCCTTCATTACAATGATCCGCGCCCGGAGCTCATAAGCAGCTGCTGGGGCCTTTCCACTCTTTTGATCACTGCCACTTGTGGCGGCCACTAGCTCCTAATGAATTGTGTTTTAATTTGTCTTTTTGAAAGAAGGATATATATGCGCACGGGAAACAAAACCTTGAAAAAATGATATACATGCCCCCCCCAAAATAAAGACATGTCAATTATCACAGGCCTTTGGTGTTCGGGAAAATATGGTAGGTTCATTTGCTACTACTACTTTAATCAGAGACATGGCTGATTCGCACAGGATTAAGATCACAGACAACCTATGCATATATTACAAAAATCAGTATGATCCTGCGAATAAAAATATTAAAATCCACAAAAGCTCTTCCTTCATCATGTGTTTAAGACACTGACACAAAGCTAAATGACAAAGAGACTAAATGGCAACAAGATGAAAAATAAAAAAAACCATTCATGACAGATGGGAAAAAAATTGCGCAGAGCTGACAGGTTGCTGGAATAACAATATATTTTGAGTACAACTGACCTCAGTAGCATTTGTTACATTCAAGTTGACTGATCGAGGGGGGAAACCAATAACAGAGGAGGAGAAAAAATTGGAGAACAAACGGCTCACCTCCAAAGACACAATCCTTCAGTTCATATTAAAGATCAGAGCTGCAATAGAATAGAAAATATATAGGTGTTATCATCATCACTCTCTGCGGGGGTGTGTGTATGTATGTGTGTGTGTGTGTGTGTGTGGTTGGGAGTGTTTTGGTATCACTCACCAGTCTCTTTAGTTTCTCCTTCTCATCTCGTTCTCTTTAAGCACGTTAAGCAAGCATTATGCAAGCTCTTGCTTTGCAAGGAAGCAGGTCACATCCATAACTCTTGGTTTTCCTTTACCTTTGCATTATTGCACCTTTGCAGCAAGATTTAACGAAGGTTTTCAGTGTAATTTGACACTGGATGTGAGCTGATGACTTTTCATGCTTGGTTAAAGATGTGGGCAGGTACTTGAAATCACAGTGTCCTTGTTGAAATCCAAACAGTCTGACTCATGGAATAACAGCAGACAGGGATAACCGTACAGCCGCTGACTGTTAGCACAGCCACGTAGTCAATCTTTTCTTCCATACCAGTCAGTCTGAAACGACTGGACAATGTTTAGTCCCTTTTGCTGCAGTATTCCATCTAAGGCTGGCTTAGACCTCCCTGTTGCTTTTAACTCCTTTTCTCAATTAAAATTGAGCTTGGAGAAATTCCTCAACTCTGTGATATCGGCGGACACTGCTGCTTTTATTTGGACTCAGAATTTCACGGGGATTACTCTTACGATGTAGGTAATTTAATGACATTAGCTGCGCAAATGACCAGTAGTATCTCGATTTTAATTGGTCCGTGTTTGATATGTAACGCAGATGATTACTGGCATAACATATTTACGTGCAAAGGCACGGCAGAGTTGTGCTTTTTGCCGTACATGTTGAAGAATACAGGATCAAAGTGCAGAGATGGGAAGTAACGAAGTACAAATACTTTGTTACTGTACTCAAGTAGATATTTCTGATATTTTTACTTTACTTTTTACTTCTACTCCTTACATTGTAACACAAATATCGGTACTTTCTACTCCTTACATTTTACAAAATTGTTGCCTCACACCGCGTGCGGGTGCGCGCGCCACACAGAGAAAAAAGTGAGAGAAAAGAAAAAAAGACTAGCTGTCCGGAGGATAATCAGCTGAGATTGTGTGTGTGCGCACACATCTTTGAGAACTGTAAGTCGAATAACTCATGTTGTCAGTTTACTTAAGTCTGTTGTTGGTCTATAGTTCTTGGAAACTTAGCTAGAGAGAAGTTGTCTCCGTCTGTGTTTTAACAGACACACCTGAGGCGAAGTTGGAAACCAGAATCCGCTTTAAGACAGTCCTAATCTAGTCCTTAACTTTCACATCATTTCACTGGAGTTATCATTATTATTGTTTACGTCATCAATCCCATATTCAATCTAAATGGATGGGAATACTGTACGTTTCATTTGACACACGACTAAGACAACTCATCAGATTCGGCATTCTGCATTAATTTACAGCAAATCATTGCGGCTTGATGGCTCTAACATTAGCACATAGTAGTATGGAGGGCGACATGATTGAAAATGAAGAAAATAGAGATCCCAGAGATTCAGCAGACAAGCAGCAAGACGTTCCCATCATCCTCAGCCTTAGCTGAAAGAGATGTAAACAGTAGGTATCAAGAAGGACTGGCCAATGTGCTGGGGAACTTCTTCATTAATTTCTGTTTAGTCATTCATATTTTAATCCTTTATTTTCTTTCCAGAAGCCATATTTGAGCACACACACATACACGTAGACTTATTTAAATGTTAAGAGGAAAATTAAAAAGAGAAACTGGATCTGTGAATTCTCACAGAATCACAACTGAATTCATATGCTAATGAGTCAAAATCTTATTAACCTGGAGTTTCTGTCATAATAATCATATATTTTATGTTTTAGGCCTATTGGCAGACATCCATTTAAAATGTAGCCATTGCCATATAAAGACAGTGTTCTCCATGTCCACTGAAGTTCCTCAGTGTGTTCTCTAGTAACATTTGTGTGCTCCAGGTAGCTTTGCATAAAAAATGGCCATTCGCAAGGCTACTTTTACTTTTATACTTTAAGTAAATTTCTAAACCTGTACTTTGTTACTTTTACTTGAGTAAAGAAGTTTAATCAGTACTTCCACTTTTACCAGAGTATTTTTTAACACAAGTATCTGTACTTCTGCTTAAGTACGGAAAGTGAGTACTTTTGCCATCTCTGTCGAAGTGTGCATGCGCAACATTGGTTTTTCACTTGTTCTCAATAAATGGACAGTAAAAGAACTGCTTATTCTACCATTTTTTTGTATTTGATTATGTGTAACTGCTAACAGATGTCATCGTAATGTCTAAATAATTGGAATAACACACATATTGCATATGTAAATCACAAGAATAAACAGTAAAAATACAATGTTTATTAAATACAATTATTTAATAAATATTTTTACATTTTAATTTTGGAAGGGTAGGCAGTGCCTAGCTTGCCTACCCAAACTGCACGTCTCTGGCTCAGTTGAGATCTGGGGTTTTACCATTGACTATTGAAACAGGATGATATGATATGGATGATGTTCAAAGTTAGACAACTGTTTACATGTGAAACATACAGTAAATTAGCCAGATATCTTGAAAAAAGCTCTTTACCAAGATGATTTGTAGATGAGGATTTGTTGTTTGTTTATGTGTGTGTGTGTGGGCTGTGTGTGTGTATATAACTTTGTGTATATACAGTACAGGCCAAAAGTTTGAACACACCTTCGCATTTAATGCGTTCATAAAAGATAAACCTTTTCATAAAAGGTTTATCTTTAATGCCATTGACAACACTATGAAGGATGTCTGTTTGCACCCCAACACTTTGTGACTACTGCAAAGCAAAACACATTCAGTTCTAATCCCCAATAAAAGCAGGTTTCATATAGTGACTAATTGAGTAAGCTGTCACGCTATAGTTGAGATGAAAGGACATCTTAAATAATTCTAAACAGACTTTTGTTGTCCAAACTGTTTTTGTTTCTTCGACCTCTTAGCCATGTTTCCTTAACGAGAAATGTGGTTGTGCTTGACAGACAAAACTAAAATTTCCGTTTTTATTCTAAAATACTCTTGTTAACAACGCTTTGAGGTTGATTTGCACTTCATCTAAACTACAAGAACAATTGTCTTTTTCATCTTTTAAAACACCTAATCAAGATATTATCATAGGAAATTTGTGTGTCCGTCGCTCAGACTTTGTGAAACCTCACTGTTGGAAATTCACAAAAGAATTTGACATTTTTACAACCTCAAATTATGTATGACCCTTTTTTGAGTACATCATTAAAGCCTGTACATGCCAATAGTCCACACAGGTATTTTCCCTTATGTTGCCTGTTAGAACTCTGTTCAGGACTGTGCACTAACAAACTGCACACCTACTGTTGGTTTCGTTTTACCTGTTAGGGCAGAGCAGCTTACACAGTTATTCTTATTAATATATAGAATACAGCAGGAGCAACAGCAATAATAGCACAACTACAAGTGCAATTCTCTTCTTCATGTTGCATTTGTTGGGTCCCCACATGACACAGATAACAATAAGCCCTGTTCCAAGGCTGAGTCACTCCATTATAAATTTTAAGCTAGGGTCCTTACCTGAAAAGGTCTAAACACGTACACCCTAAACAATTTATATGACTTGGGCTGTTACTGAGATGGAGGAGTAAAGTTTCTGTGTGGTGGTGATGTGAGGAAAGTGCAGCCTGGTGGTTGAAATATGGATGCCACTGTCCGTGCTCCATTAGCAGTGCCCTTCAGCTAGCTTTAACACTAAGAACAGCTATGAATCAACACCATACACACTTGGGCTCTGAATCACCAGCTCACAAATATCTGAGGTCATGATTAGGTCAGTCAGATGGTATGTGGTTGTGTACTTGTATAGCATTAAAGGCACACTGTGTAGTATTTTATTAGCTAAAATCAATGTATTCATTCATAATTACATCCTTATTGGTGTAAAATGACCTCTGCCAATGATCTGACTTATCCTCGTAAGTGAAGAATTTCTAATCTGTATTTACAGTATATAAGAAAGGTAAGTCAAAGGATTTTGTGTTATTCCGCCACCATAAAAAAAAATACAATTGCTGATGAGGCACATATAGCACTAACCTACCTGTCTAGCTAATCCACAATGCGTTTTTGTTCAGAGCCAGTGTCACGTGACTGAAACCAGAAAAGAGAGAGACGGAGGAAAGATCAGTGTGCCGTGAGAGGCAGAGAGAAGCCTGCGCTGCACTTTAGTTCACAATAATGGAGGATCATACTTATGTACAAGCAATACTTGTCGCCAAAAAAAGCGAAAAAAAAGAGATTTAAAAAGGCAATGTGATCGGTGAATTCAAAAAACGAGGGTTAATATTAGGTTAGCCTTTCCCAGGTGGAAAGAACTAATGAAGGAGAAAGACTTTCAAAGGGACGCTGCTTCCTTCTCGACAGGTTAGTCAATGTCTAAAGTATAAGCTTTTTTCACTGCTTGGTTGTGTAATTAATTACATAGGCAGCATAAAAGTAGAATGTGTAATGGAATGTTGATTATTCCATCATGTTTGATGGAATAAGGGTTGCATTTCATGCCCACTAACTCCAACAGTAGCCTACTTTTCATGATGGTCTTACACCTGCTATAAAGTTTAAATATTAATTTTGTCTCTAGGGACATTTCTATTTTCCTTATTCAAAGTTAAGAGTGCTCCTGACTGCAAACCCAGGTGTATTGACGACAACCCCCAACCGTGAATGGGGGAAAGGTCGGCTGTTAGGTAAAATGTGTAAAATGTATGTGTTGTAAAAAGTGTAGAATATGCTAAAAACAAGCTTGAAGCAGAGACGTTTGATCAGAATCCATTTTGATAGAGCATATGACTGATGTTGCATTGCTTGCACACCTAAGGCTACTTCAAGTTTTATGTTATCTGACATTTACTGTTATGTATCATATATACTGTGACGTTACATTGAGTAATACAGACCCGTACATTAATTTGTATTTATAATGTCTATAGTTTTATTTGTCTACATGTTGGAGAGAGTCAACACCTGCTTGAGTCTAGTTCCTTGTATGTATGTAAGAATATTTGGTCAATAAACCTGATCTGATTTGTCCATCTGATATGTCCAGTTATGAGAGTACTCTTGGGATTGGGAGCACATCACCCCCCATCAAGGCAAAACATTATAAAGTGCCGACAGCTCCTGCATTGTCAAGCATTTCCACTGGGACAGAACGGTAAGTCATTGCTTGGAAAGAATTTTGTCGTTGTTTGTTTTTTTATAAATCTATATATATATATTTTAAACAGTGACAAACAATTACAAACAATACACTGAGACTAGGAACACGTCCCAGTGCTGCCATTGTTGAACAGTGAGCACCATCTAATTTGTAGTTCAGTATTTCCACCATTTTTGCAGACTTCGGATTCACACACAAAACTTACAGTAAATTAAAAAGGGGCGTGACTTTTCACTTCCAGGGCATCAAAAACTGACGCTTGGTCAGTTGCCTTTTAGCATCTCACCGTGTTTTCACCAAATTCTAATCTTATCTGCAGGGATATTCTGGGTAGGGACGTTTTGGCGTAATTTTTTAACGTGCGGGGTGAAACCGCTTAGTTAGGGTTAGAGGACGATTGTGGTTGGGGTTTTTAAGATGTAATTTTCTGTGACACGCTGGACTAGAACAAGACACAAACCTTGGTCTCCTGGGTAAAAGTCCTGTGTTGTTGTCCCATCCACCACCCAAACCGACCATGTTACGCAGATTTTGAAGGTGTTCAGCTGTAAATAGGTGGTAACTGTCTTACTGTAATGACTTATGCATGTTCAGTCAACCTGTGATGTACAGTATGTATGAATAAATCAATAAATAAATAAGTACAATATAGACATTCCCCAGATAAAGTTTGAACATTGCTTTTGTGATGTTTCAACCAATGCATTCTCACTCCCAGCTCCTTAACATACTGACGCTTTGGACAGGACCCGTTGGTGTCACTTTTTAACTCTCTAGGTATGCCTAGGTATGCTGTCATTTTTCAACACACTGGGAGGACACACTGGCATAATTTTTTTAATGTGCTTGGTCAGGACTCCTTGGAGTTACATTTTAATGCTCTAGGTCACAATCCCTTGGCGTCATTTTTCAACAATCAGGGTGACCACTTAGTTAGGGTTAGGACAAGATTGTGGGTGGGATTTAAAGATGTACGTTCAAGTGACACACAGGACAAGAATGGGACATGAACCTTTGTCTCCTGGATGAAAGTACTCTCTTTCCCGGTGTGTCCCGTATAGAAGGGTGCCTTTGGTGTCGGTATCTGAAGCTCAGGGCCACTGATCAAGGGTCAGTATGTTGACAAGTTGGGTAGGAGAACTCCTACTCATTTTGCCTGACCTTCTACAAATCATTTAAGACTTCAGTTTTTTTCAAGATCCTTTAACAACAGCACACAACTGAATTATAAAATGATTGTTGCATTATCAAGTTATGAAAAGTGAAATGTGTACATTTGGGATTTTATATGATGTGTTATGCGTGCCAGTATAGCACTAGGCAAGTTGTATTAAATAGATTTTTGGGGGGGCCAACTAATTGGAGGTCAGGCAAACCTGCAGAACAGACAGTAGAAACTTCTGACCATGGGAGATATTTTAATGGTAGATTTGACATAGGCAGTAATAGCACAGAAAAGAACTGTACTGGACATCTCATTATTTTATGTTACACATAAATGTGATTCGGGACAGTCCCAAAATCCAAGCAGTTGTCCCCAATCCCGAATCCTGCCCTAATTGTCCGGAAAATTAGAGCAAAGTCTCAAGTGTAGACTCTCGAATATGTTCTAGTCTGATAGAACATTAGAAACTGTTCATGGTGATTGAGTCGTCCTGGAGCCAGCTCCAGTCTGCTGCTCATTGGCTGCAAAGGTACATAGGACCTACATAGGCGGCTAGGGACACATGTTTATAACACGCATTGCTATTTTTCCTTCATTCATTGTTGAAATGGAAGCTCAGGCTGGTGTCCCGGGACCCAATGAAAACGTAGCTATAAAGCAAAATACCCCTGGATTACTGCAGTTTTATGTGATGCGTTTATATAATAAATAAATAAAGCGTTTTGCAATGTATGGAGAAAGGAGTTTGGTATTTAATAGCACAACTGTACACACCAACACTTTATTTGTTTTATTTTATTATATTATATGTTATATTTATTATAATCACACTTGAGTTCATGATTATTATTAATTATAATTAATGATTTTTTATTTGTATTTTCGGGTTTACATGACAGACCTGAATACAAATAATAAAGCATTTTGGTGCGGAGTTTTGAAATTCATGTTACCCCCCTTAGCATAATGCTAAAGGTAGTAGAATGGGAAATCCCAAAGTTCAAATGGCACAGCTAGCAAGAGGTTGTGAACTGTCAACCATGAAAAAATGTGTCACTTTTTCAATGTTGTGGGTGCTTTTTTATGTTTTTGGTGTTTTTTCCAAAGTTCGATGGCCCATTTTTTGTGACAATAAAAGAATTAACTGAAAATGGGTCAATTTGACCCAAGGACAACATAAGGGTTAACTTGAACACTGGACATTATGTAATTATTATGATGGAGCCTTAAAATTGGACATGACACAATATTCAATGTGCTTCATGTGGAGCTAAGATAGCTCTTATCGCCTATCTGTGGCATTCTGACATACTCAAAACAAACAAACTTCACCTTTGAAAAGAACACAGGACGACATGTATATTCATGTCATACCATCCACGTGTGACTTTTAGAACTATCAACATGCAATGAACAGGGAAATAATGAGACCAGTTTTTTTTTTTTTGTTTCTGCCAGTGTAATGCTTGAGTTCACACCAAACATGAAGCAAACCTTTGCCTCACGTTACTTGTGTGAGTTTGACCTCGGAACATTTGTGTTTATTTCCTTGAGCAAGATGCGCCAAAATCTCCAGGAACATACCAATGAATTCTGACATGTCTTTCTGTTATCAACTATGGCCAAAGAAACCCACTATTGCTGCTTTGAACCCTTTTGTGAAAGTCCCAGATACGCCAAACCGTCTTGTGTGGGTTCTTATCATTACACAGCTCGTTAAATTGTACCGCCCGCAGACAGCTACAATCATTTTTTCTCTTCCATTTGTGATTCAACAACGTCAGGATGTCAGGAGAACGTCAACGCTGACAGTTATAATTAATTATGTAATGCGGAATAAGGAAAGCCTGTTTATTAGTGTGCCACGGTTCCGTACGCCAATTGTTCAGCACAAATTTGTGTCTATTTGTGTCTTTGCTTTGACTTTGTGCAGTATGTAATTGTGCTGCACAAATCAAATTTTCTTTGTGTAGGGTTATGGTAATGTCCTCTTTTGGCTAAATGTCTAAAGGCAAAATAACTCTTATTTGAAGTGATCTTCTTTTCATGAATGACATTAGAATATTTATCTGCATTTATGCTTTTACGTAAATGCTTATATGACTATAAAAAGAAGAAACTCACTGACAATTTCCCAAACTGTGCACAGACTGTCCACCCACCTACATTTCTGTTGTGTGTGAGTGTGTTTGCTAGTTAGTGTAAGTGTAACTCAGTGTGCACACCTACACAGGCTGTGTGACTGCATGTGTGTGTACACGTTGTACAAGGAAGAGAACATTTGTACAGATGGTGTGTTGGTGGATGGTGCTGCTGCTACTCTGGATAATTATCATAATTTCATGAGAGGAGATGGAGATGGAGGAAATGTTCAACTAGGAGGTACTGTAAGGGGAAGCAGCACATACTGGCGTGTAATTAAGTAATCCATAGTTTTATTGCATATCAAAAGTCAATAAATTAAAATGTAAAACAAGATAAGAATTTGAATACAAAAAATGTCATATATGAGGCTGGGGATGTTGTAATGCCATGATTGCCTCTTTTATTTTACTCATTCATTTCTGTCTTGTTTCTAGGGAACAAAATGAAATAAAAACTACAGTTTCCAAAACAAAATGGCCTCCAAATCTCCAAACACAAACAAATATGGCCAAATTGGAGATAGCATTTAGTGATAATACAGTTTTAGTACAATAACAAAAAAGCAAAAAGGTGGTCAAACAGTATGATAGTAGTACCTCTACAAAAAAGAAGAAAGCAAAAAAAAATCACTACACTGCCATTTAGCACGCAAAAAAAAAAAAGATGCCTTCAAGGCCATCTGTAACTCATGGTTTCACAACTTTCTACCCATGAAAGTGTGTACTACTACAGGTTATGTTTATCAAATGAAGCCCAAAATATGTTGCCGACTAGAACTGGCTAGTTAACTCTAACGCTAGCTAGAAGGGTTTGTCATGACTTTGCCTAGAACGCTTTCAAGTTGTGAGTCCTGACTTGAAGCTGAAACTTGCTAAAACATAAGCTCAGAAGTTACAAAATATAACTAGACCACAAAAAAGGGCAGAAAAAATAAGAGAAGAAAGAAAAGAATAAAATTGAATGTAAGTTATTGCTCATTTTAAAAACTCCCTTCTCCAAGTCATTCAGACCAATCTTTAATTGGCTGTCAGAGATGTTATCTCAACATCATCAAAAGAGAGGAGGAGACATCGTCAAATCATATTTGAGACCATGGAATAATTGATGCTTGAGCCAGTTTATCTTTTCCCCATGGCTGTCTAATTAGTTTACTAATTACTTACTGTCTCATACCATTTGCCTGACGACGGTCTAGTACCAAATTGTTGCCATTAAATGTATCTTTGCAACTTAGACAGTGTGCCGGAGTTTCTTGGCAACTTTTGACCTAACAGTCCTGCTAGGCACCTGTCTCATGTAATAGATGTATTTTTCTGTTCTAATTAGTTTGACAGCCCTGATCATCTTACTTTTTACTGGTGTCTTCAGTAGTCTGATTAGCATGGCACCCTATGCTACTACACTGAATTTTGATAGCCCTCGCAGCATAATGACATTCATACAGTTATTTCCATTTGCACTGTCATTTGGAAGCTTGAGGCTAACCTTACCCCATTGGTTTTCTATGAGGAAGGCTGCCAATGCAAGTCATTGATTTAGACTTCCATGTATTAATGTGAATGTAAATGTGGACTGTTCTTATATAGCACTTTTCTAGTCTTAAGAGATGTTTCTAGTCCAACATCTCTTAGAGCACCTTTAAGCACCACATGAAGTTATCTGCCAAAATATATTTGGCAAAGAGTTGTTTGTCAACATTGTCGGGAAATGATTCAGCAAATACGATATATCATAAAAATGCCTAACCCTAACACATTGGAGGGGGCCTTTAACACTAGAAGTGCCGGGAGCGGCAATTTTGACCGCCAGATTCCAAACTCTATAATCTCTCATGATAAATACCTAATTTCAATATTAATGCATGTATTGTGTTAGGATAGCTTTATAAAAACGAAATAAAACCAAAATGCACAATTTAAAAAGTTTAATTATTCACTTGAGTTGCCCATGTGTTTCAATAATTCATATCATGGCATAGTAAAATGAAATTATTTCATAGGTCAGCATTTTTTTTTGCGTGCTAAAATTCATTCAACATAACTCATAACAGACAAATTACACCTAAAAGTATCTTATTTGAACATTTATAACCTAACCTAACCTGTCACTGCCTCCGTATTGGTGTCTGCTGTGATGTTAAAGGGCTGTTAAACTGTTCTTCATTCGATGTTAATCATTAGCTAAGGATGATGGACTCTGCTGGCGGATTTTCCATTTAAACTCTTGCCCTTAATGCAACTTTAAGATAGATAATAACTTTTACTTTAATCTATCAATAAGTCAAATGTAGCTAAAGTAGAGTACGTATCGACCTGGGTCACATTTGGCAGGATAGAGAGAGAGAGATAGATAACAGTACAATATGAGGTCAGTGGCATTTGGCTGCAGAAGAGAAGCAGCATCAGTAGCATTTATTGAGTGCTTTTGATGTATGAACAGTCCAGGGAATTTGTTCTCCGCCGTCCCCAGAGGAGGGAAGTCACTGACACGTTAGCAATGATCACATCCTCTGAGGTGACCTGGCAAAGAGATGACGACCTGCAGTACACTCGGAGAGAGAAAGATCCATCTGAAAATGTGTCACACACGTACGCACATTGCTAAGCGTGGCCACCGCAGTCCATCGCCAGCTCATCTATTAATTCTCATGTGTCTAGTCTGCTTTACAGCTGCTGCTGTGGTCCAGTAATCAATAGAAAGCTATAGAACTGAGTGAGGCAGCAATTATTAAAGGTCACTGTTAAAGGATCAACTCCAAATTGTGTTTATTGTCCAATTGTTGGGCTTGGATTTTTGACATTTTGCAATGCATTGTTGGTGCCTTTTCAACTAGCAAATTACAGAGATCTAGTATTGACTATGGCCCTCTAGTCAAATAATTATAAGAATTGTATATTGTGGTCTATTCTGGAAAAATGTTTTGCTCTAACCATGTTTATCCTTCTTTGAGTCAATTAGGTATTAGCCTTCTTTAGCCTTATTTCTGTCCTCCAGACCAAAAAAAAAATCTCTCACATTGAACTGTGCTCCGTGCAACCACTACCTCATCTTGGACATAAACACAAATCAATTGTAAGTGGCGTGGAAATTTTGGAGTTACAATTTGCAAAGATACTGAGAAACTGTAGACGTACTTCCTCCCTACCACTTATTCCAACCATTGATTAGAGAACTAGATATCAGTTAACTAGATAGGCACTTGGAGAGTGCAGACCTCTGCAAAGGCCATGTCCTATCTAGCACTGTTAATGAAAGTGAAAAATAATTTGTGTTTTCACCCCGTGAAGTTTTCATGCGCTCTTCCTTAGCCCATGACCCACCCTATAGGTGAGAGGTGTAAACCAAGCCCTGGGTATCCTGCTCTGCCTTTGAGAAAATGAAAGCTCAGATGGGCCGATCTGGAATCTTGCCCCTTATGACCTCATAAGATTACCTCCCCTTTCTCTGCTTTGCCCGCCCAGAGAATTTGGCCCACCCATGAGAGAGAGAAACCATGGCTTTCAAACAAGCGAAGTGGCAGTTGGGCAAGTCCACACCCCCAGCCTCCCCATTAACCCTCTCCTCTCCTCCTCAAAAGCTACAGACTCAGAAATGGCACATACTAAGGAAAGCTCACGTGGGACACTTGTGAGGTTAGGAGGTCATGGTACTTTCTTAAGAATCATGTCTGTTGTTAATGGTTGCCAGGGAAACAGTGATTTGGACAATTAGAAATGTATCAATAGAATAGAGAGAGTGTCTTTATATTGTCTGTCAGTATTGGTCTCTCTGGCCTTGGTCACACTGTTCTTCACATGAATGATTTATACAGTTTGTACAGACAAGGTTTGTGCATTGACCTCTCCTTGCTGGGTCAACTCATTCACTCTAAACAGGCTGTTCACTGTTATTTACTTTCCAAAGACAGAAAGTGTTTCTTAGTACATGTAGCATGCATGAGCTTGGCTTTAGACAGCTCCATCTGTGTTCACTGCTCAGAGACAGACAAATAAGCAGTGTTTAGAATTCCTTTTGGCTTTGGATTTATGTGCATCACAGGGTTTGTCGGCTAAGAGGCACTTTACTCAGACACAGGGCTTAAAAAGCTTTGCTTTCACCTTTGCCCTTTTTCTTTTGTGTTGACTCACCATGAGCCTGACAGAACCCCCGTTTACTTCCTGTCTCTGGTGTTAAGGATGTGTACTCCAGTTACCCAGCTACTTTCAACCAGTCAAAAGTGAAAAGTAAAAGTTTTCTAGTCAAACCAAGTCATACAAACAAGATCCTGTTCAAAAAGTTCTACCATCACTTTGAGTATAGAAATACTGGGATCCCTAACACTTCCTGAGATACAGGAACACTCTTTCCTGCTTTCATTTCCAGGTCTGATGACCAGATGCAGACCAACCAGATGCAGTGCATGCATGCCAGAGTGTATTGTCTTCTATCCCCAAATAGCAAGGTGGTGTAAGTGATACAGCGTTGTGGAGATACAGTAGGTCTGGTAATATGAGACTATACATTACAAGTCTGTCTGGTCTCCAAACTACATTTAGTCAACAAAACACATGAAATGAGAAGAGATAGGAGCAAAAAATTCTAAAGAAAGCATGAAACAGGAGTTATTTTCCCCAAATACGGATGTCCGCAAAAAAAGATAGCAATCAAAATTGTTTGTGTGTTGATTTGTAGTGAAAAACCAAGAAAGAAAAAGAAAAGAATATGGAGGAGAATATGGATGGGGAAACATGGACAGCAATGATTGCCTGTCGGCAGAGAGAGTTGGAGCTACATAAATAATGTAACAAACACAGGTAGCTGCCTGCTGGTGTTGTGGCTCAAGGACACGTTTGTACTGACATTTCCCTCAGCCTTTATCTGGCGCTCCCATTGGCTTTAGATCATTGCTGCAGTCCCTGTCTGTCAAAGCAATTTTCACACTACAGGTAAAGGACTTGCAGACATGTCAAGATATTTAACCTATATATCTCTCAGGTGTCTGAAAAAAATATTGTTAACTTAAAACGAGGCATTGTAAAAATACTAACTTAAACTGTATTGTCTGTTTGCAAAACTAAAATAAAATTATAGAGTAAATGCCCTTAGATTTTGTCTTTGTAAATGTCTTTCATATATATATATATATATATATATATATATATATATATATATATATATATATATATATATATATATATATATATGGGCGTTTCTCAATACCAAGTAAGCAAAGAACGGACTTGTGTTCGGGGAGACCAAAACACTGTTGCTGGCTGTACCTGGAAGAATCAACTCGCAAGTTCAGAAGCACACAAAACACTGTTGACAGTTTTGAGACGAAGCGTTCTTCCTGTTATTGCGCAACACCCCCAGCATAGAGTGCTATTAAGTATAACGGGCCAATAACTGTATAAATGACGACAACGGCGGGAAAATAAACCTTGTACCATTGTTTGTGATTCACTTTTAATTTAAAGCAGAAACAGAAACGTCAAAAATAGGTAGTAAAATTATTTATGGACCGGGTCATAAAAGTTAGCCATTGCCGTCGGTATACTTTATCAACAAGCAAAAGAGGAGGCTGCTGAGCTGAGGAGGAGCCTGCGAGTGAGGAGGAGGAGCATGGAACGGCGTCTGGCTATTTCAGCTTTTGTCTCTGGCTATGTAAGTATCATATATATATATATGTACATTACTGAGAAATAAAATGAACTTTTTGATTTTTGGAAAAAAGGCTGCAATGAAACAAAAGTGAAAAATTTAAAGGGGTCTGGACCCTTTTCCGTCTGTATATATGTATATATATATATATGATATATATATATATATATATATATATATCCTACCTAAAAGCTGTGCTTCCCATTACGACAATGATGGGCAAAAATGTGAAGGTAAAAGCTATTATAATAGCCTTCTCCCATACAGTCACGCTTAATTTCTAGAAAAAAACATCCTGGAATGAATAGAGTTGATTACTATAGCTTCCTAATCCATTCAGTGGTGAGTAGGTAATGTAATAGCATATATTTAATAATGTGTAGTTTATTTATTGTAGTACATTGCATAACTAGCTCTATACACATTTACCTAAACTTATATTAAAAGGTTCAGGTTTATTTTGCAGATTAAACAAGTTTGATCATTTTTGTACCATGAATTAAGTAAGTATGTTTCTGTATAGCCCATATTCTGAAATGGACTATAGGAAAACAAAGCAAAGAAATGTTTAAAAAAAAATCTTTAATTCTAAGGATGGCAATAAGTCCTCAGAGGAACAGTTGATGATTGCAACAGTACATTGCATAAACAGTTGAAACTGAATGAAATGGTTTTCAATGAAAGATAAAATAACTGAATAGAATTAATGGAAGAAACAGAACAGACATTTTTGTAATTGAATAATGTACTAAATTTGAGAGCCTGATAAACAAACATTATAGTAAATATTACATTTAACTTCACATAATGAAATACATGACATGTACGTTAACCATTTATTTATCTTTCAATGTCTACTGTTTTTTCATAATCAATAAATACTATAACAATGATAACAGTTGATATTAAATATATATATTTCATTTTTTTTAACAGGATCAAACTCCTTCTCAAAGATATGCACAAGTGAATGACTGCGTGCCTATCCTGCAAAAGTTTTTCTCTGAGGCCGACCTAAGGCCAGCCTTTAGGCTCTCCAGGGACACCATCAACATTCTGGTCCAGCCACACGGATGGAGCCATGAGATCGAGGTAGCCGTTTGTCTGTACTGGCTCGCATGTGGCACCTCATACAGACATCTTTGGCATTCCGAGAGCCACTGTTGGACGAATTTCTCACAGTGTAGTGTAGATGATGGCCATCCTGTACAATATAATTCATTTCCCCAAGCCAGATGAGATGGAGCAGGTGGGAGCTGGCTTTGCTCACATGGCTGGTCATGAGGCCTTCCGCTATGTGGCTGGTGCAATAGATGGATGCCACATCCGAATTCTCCCACCTGCTGAACCACAAAAGAGGTGCTACATTAATCGCAAGCTCTTCCCTTCAGTTATCCTTCAGGGGGTGTGTGACAGCAGAGGGAAATTCCTGGACACATACGTTGGCAACACAGGGTCAGTTCATGACGCCCTTTTCCTCCGGAGGTCACCGATGTACAAGGTCTCTGTATCCCCCACCTGGCTTCTTTCTCCTTGGAGATGGGGGGTACCCATGCCTGCAGCATCCGGTCACCATCATGACGCCATACCGGCAGCCTGTAGCAGGTGAGAATACACAATATTACAAATGTTTATTTGCTATCGAAACACTACATACATTTAATGTAACCTCTTTTTTATTCATAAGGCCAAGTTCAAGCACGCTTTAACAAGCACCATGCCAAGGCCAGGAGCATCGTTGAGCACTGCTTCGGCATGCTTAAAACCCGCTGGCGAGCAATTTTCCTGAGGGCTTTGGAGATCCGGCCTCTATTTGCCCCAAAAGTCATCTCGGCATGCTGCATCCTCCACAACCTTTGTCTGTTGACAGGCGATATTCTGGAAGAGGACGAGGAGGAGGAGGAAGAAGAGGATGAAGAACATCAGGGTAACGTTCCTGATCAGGGTGATCAGGAACTCTCCGGCATTCATCATCCCCTGGAAGCGCTGCCTGCATTTCTAAGGGAGCATGACTATGAGCAATAAATGATTGTGTCATGTGAAATTAAAGTGTCATTGCAATCAGTTATATTCTTCCTTTTAAAAGTTCAATTGTTTTATAATAAGGGCAAATTACTGTGTTTCAATACAGACTTCATAGAACGGCAATGGAAATAAACCCTCATTAATAGCAACTACTTCTACTTCTTAGAAAGAAGCTGCTCCTTATAAACTGTAAAGCCTCAACTGTTAATGTCTGTACCATAAAGACAGAATCTCAGTTTGTCAGTATTATGCATTTATTTATTTAATGTAAATAAAGCACATTTCTATACCAAAGAGAGGTATGAAGTAAAATAATACATTTCATTTTAACATTTTATAATTTATTAACTAGTCTCTCAAAGAGAGACAGGTATCTCAGCCCTGTCGGATGCTGCTCTCTCCCTCGCCTCTTCCCTCGCCAATGCCTGCTGCTCTCTGGCCTCTTCCCTCTCTGCCTGCTCCTTCATAAAGTCCAGGAGTGCCTTACTGACCCTGGCCCTCTTCTTTGGTGGCGGGTTGGCCTGTTCATTCATGGGGCGGCTGTGGCTCAGCGGTAGAGCGGTTGCCTGCCAATTGGAAGGTTGGTGGTTCAATCACTGGCCCTGCAGTCCCATGTCAAGTGTCCTTGGGAAAGACACTGAACCCTGAGTTGCCCGGAGTGTGGATGTGTGTGCAT
Source organism: Etheostoma perlongum (assembly GCA_026937815.1). NCBI lineage: Eukaryota > Metazoa > Chordata > Actinopteri > Perciformes > Percidae > Etheostoma > Etheostoma perlongum. Next base: position 1,664,762 of record CM049380.1, read on the forward strand.
GTGTATCTGATGAGCAGGTGGCACCTTGTACGGCACCCTCGGTGTATGAATGTGTGTGAATGGTGAATGTATCCTGTATGATGTACAGCGCTATATAAATACAGCACATTTACATTCATTCTGAGATGAGGAGGACGGGGAGGTGACAACAGGTGTAGTGACTGTCAGATTTGCAGCAACTACCAAAGGCGGACTTATTGAGTGCTGCATCCATCTGACTGTACCACTGCCAGGTTGCAGCGGTCACCTGCCTCCACCCCTTTTCCTGTAGGAGGATCCCTAAGTTCCTAAAACAAATTTACATTATTGAATTTGCATTATTAGTTTTCTCCACGAAGTTCAAATAGTTGCATACCGGTATGATCTTCTTAATTCTATGTTAAATTAAAAGCATGCCCTACAACTTCACCACTGAAACAATGGTAGGTTACCTTATATTTCTCTTTTAAATTATTCCATTTCTTCATGGCCTGTTTGACTGTTATAGGCATGCCAGACTTGCTTATGAAGACACTGGACAAAGGCAGAAAAACAAAAATAAAACAGGACAACCTCACCAACATTAGTAATACTACTAGCACTAACAACAAATATAACTAGGGCTGTCAAACGATTTTTTAGTTGATTAATCGCATAGTAATGGTGAGTTAACTCACGATTAATCACATTTTTAAAATTCTATTTGAAATCCACTCCAATTGAAGTTAAATGAGATTATCAAATGTAATGACACATTGTCACATACCAAATGTACTTAATAAGTAAAAACTAGACCAATTGATCTCAAGGGGTTTTATTGACTGGCTGTCACTTACTGCATTTGTAATCAAGAAGTTACTTACAATTATTGAATGTAAAGTGGAACAAAAAACAAAATAATTTCTGATGATGTTGACAGTCTGTGGGCAGAACAGAAAGTAGACCTTTCAAGTGGAACTAAAAAAAAAAAAAAAAAAAAATTCTGATATGGATGTTGACATTCATTCCACTGACCCGCCACATCCATAAAATGATTCGCGCATACGTCAGCCATATGCCTCTCATCAGTTCTCATTACAGTCAATGCATGTGAATTAGAGGATGGATACCCGACCCGAGCCCGACGGGACCCGACGGTACCCGACGGGTCGGGCCGGGTTCGGACAGATTTTTAGAAAGGATGCTCGGGTTCGGGTTGGGCTCGGTCACATCAACACGATAAGGCATTGAAAATTTTGAATTTAAAACAGCTTAAAATAAATGTCAAATATTACCCTAACATCCGTCTTCCTGTGTGCTGTGACAACGAAAGATGTGCGTATTAAGCTACATGTGGCAGCGCAACAATGGAAGATGTTAAAAAGAAGTTGGCCGCAGGAGATTTTAAAACTATTGAAAACGAAGGAAAGTCAGCTGTGCATTGATGCGCTCATCTGTTGACATTTCCAAATGCCTTCCTACAATTGCTTAATAAAAGCGGCTTTCCACACAAACAAACGTACATGTGTCATTAGTATGAGAAACAAATGCGATTTTAACTGTGTCGGGCTCGGGTCGGGCTTGGACATAAATATCTTAATGGCTGTCGGGCTCGGGTCGGGTTCGGTTACTGCTCTGTCGGACGCGGGCCGGGCTCGGACAGAAAAATCTGGCCCGATCCGCACTCTAATGTGAATGCAGCTTCCACTCCTGATCGATGTAATGAGCTGTTACTCCAAGATAGCTATGATTACCTAGCGATGTCCAATAGTCACCAGTAAGCGCGACAGAAGCTGTGTTGTCCAAATTCGTAGCTAGTTTTGCCTTCTCTGTGTCATACCACTCGTGTATCCTGGACATGACTGTGGCCCTGGATGGCAACTCGTACGTGAGGTCACCGGAGGCAATCCGGATAATATCACGGAGACCTTCGTCTTCCACTATATAAACAGGTCTGCATGCTGTGGCTATCCATTAAGCTATAGCTTGGGTCAGTTTACTGGAGGTCGACGTATCCATCGATCTGCTTCTAAAACGGCGTGTAGTTTGTCGTACGTTACCAGAAGCAGAGCTTACGCTGGGATCCGTGTGATTGGCTTGCAAGTGATACCTCAGACTGGATGTACTTCGGTGATAACTAAACTCAGCTCGACAAATGCTACATATAACTTTCGTTTTGTCAAGTGTACTATCTGGCAAAGTTTTGAAAATAAACTTCCCATCCATTATCCCTTTCTACATAATTCAACTTCTGTGCTGATTCTTTTCAATCTGGCTACACACCCTTCTATGAGACTACCACTTGGCGGCACAGCTACTGTTCATCAGTGTGCAAACACCTCAATACGGGTCATTCAAGGGGTCAAAGACAACGTGCGTTAATTGTGACATTTTTTCTTAATCGAATTAATATATGATTGCGTTAACTCGTTATTATCGCGCTAATTTTGACAGCCCTAAATATAACATTTGAGCGTGGTGTAATTTACTGAGTGTACAAAAATAATAACATACATTTATATCTGTCACTTAAATACCTGCAGAACTCACATGCATTGTCATAACACAACTACATCAAAACTGCCTGGTGCTTTTGTAGTTATTGTATGCTTTAGTACTGATCTTATCTGATGTAAGCCCTTAAAAAAGTCCTGCAGAACATCTGCAGGAATATTCATAATTCATTCATCATGAAATTCTTGCATGTATTTTTGTAAGGGAGATGACGTTGAGTTCCATAAATGGCGTTGTTAATGATATTACTATTATTATTATTATGCTTTTACTTGAATTTCTCTTGCCAGTAAACAGGCGTTCATTGGCACTGCGCCATTCAATCAATGTCCTCGTTTCCTCAGTTGTCCCTTGATGAAAACAAAAACAATTACAACAATACACAGAACGAAACGTAGAATGTAACGACAGAATAACAGCGGTAAAAATTGTTTTAAATATCTTACAATTGTGGACCTGGCTTTCTTCTGACATTGTTGCTGCTGCAGTGGTCTGTCAAGATGTGGGGCAAGAGGGGTCTGACTGACTGACCGGCTCGCGAGAGTCATTCCCGGCTGGCGTAGCAAGCTAGCCCGCCAGGGATTGTGGAGCTTTCCAACTCCGAAGGCTTTTTTAATTCACCATTAATTTTCGTTAAACTGCCTATATTCTAAATCTACACTGTTGATTTCTCGCCTTAAAACGTCTTAAAAATGAATTTATTGATTAAATAATATTAATTTATGATACATTTACCACTTCTGTAGTATCCGTGTACAGTAACGGAAACCATCCGCGCTTTAAACCCGAATTGAATGCTGGGATACCGGCCTGGCCAAGTTCACACAAGTTACCATCCGATGTATCCCGGTAAAATGGGCGTGTCGAGATCACATCCGGGAATTTTAACTGTTCTTGGCGAAATGCTAACTTGTGTATTGGGTCAGTACTTTGGTCATGACGTTTCACAAGAACACAAGAACACAAGTCCATAGAAGAACACAGATTGAGAAACACCCAATATATTTCATTTCCTACTGGGAACCCAGAAATTCCGACATTCCGTGTCAAATTGAACACAGCATTTCCTGGAATCACGGTGATACCAAAAGTTGTAAGCAAGCAATACGGCATTTCAGAAGGTTGGTAAAAAATAGGGACCAAGATACCTCAGAGTGGCAGAACGCAAGCGGCGTCCACTGACCTGAAGAGATCCAGCCAACTACTGTAAACATGGTTAAACTAGCTGCCACCGTCTTTACTTGGCTTTATTGATACCCAGTACAAGGTCAGGTTAAATGTGTAAATGTAAGGGCCAATGTAGATGCTGTAACACACTGAAAGCTTGCAGTCTTTTTAATGTAGTACAAGCAAAGTAAATGTTGACTAAGTGTTTGTTTACACTGAAAACGATTGCAAGCTTTTTACTAAACTGCTCCCCCTTTTGTCCTAAGTCTGCTGTTCTGTTGAAGCTACTGTGTTCTGTGCAGTTTTTAAAGGATGAAATGGGAAATGCCCTACTCCATTAAAATCAAATGTTGTAGCCTACACTACAGAGGTGACATTTTCCACAATTAAGGACCAGGCCCAGGCTAACAAACATTAGTGTTTATTGTAAAACTTGCATTATTAGGCCTAACTCCAGTTTTCCAAATTGAAGTTGTAAACATTTAGTAAAATAAAGTCAATTAAGAGGACATGCTTAAATGCTTTGTTTATTATGCAGGTTGTCCGAACCCGGACCACCCGGATATTGCTCCTTTGAAACACCTGGGACCTGAGAACGAAAAGGAACAAAATAATAATAAAAAAAAAAAAAATATATATATATATATATATATATATATATATATATATATATATATATATATATATATTGTCGTTAACTGAAATAAAATAAAAACGAGGCATTACAAAAAACGAGCAATGTCTGTTTGCAAATTAACTAAAAATAAAATGATCGAGTAAATGTCCTTAGTTTGTCTTTGTCAGTGTCTTTCATAGAGCAAGTAATGTTACATCTTTCCGACCGTGACATTTCCCGTAGACATGTATAGTTTGCGAACCCAGAAATTCTGACATTCTTAGTCAAATTGAACACAACATGTCTGTGCCCCTCGCCTGGCATCATGGCGGTACTTCAAAAATGTTGCTACTTTACTCGAACCAAAGTTCAAAACACTTGTTCATGTATGTCTTCTTTAGCCTGTTGGCTATTTAGTTTTTCCTGGAACACGTCACTTACACTTACTTTGGACTGGCATTTATTTGGATTTTGAACTTAATTGCACTGCTTATTTCAGAAAGAAGGGTTATCTCTAAGGAGAATCAACTTCTTTTAACTTTGATGACGCAGTAAATGTTTGCTCTGGGGGGGAATTACTAGAATTGTTAACTCTTGTTATGAATTGATAATATAAATAAAATTGAATTGAATTAACTTTGTTGCGTACTTCAATTTATCTTTGGATAATTTTATTTATTATTGTATTCATCTTATTGCTATTCTTTATTTTTTTCTTTGTTAAGAGAAATATATCCATCTTTAATAAATGTCCTTTATCCTTGTATATAATTACTTCATTGTCATGTTCTTCCCCCGTTAATGCCGTACACAAAGAGTTTTGCAACATTCAATAAACATTTACTAGGTAAGAGGTTTTTTTTCAGCACAAGTTGAGCCTACTTTCTATAAATCAAATATAATTCATATTAATTATATTGAAAACGTGTTATTGCTGTATATGTTCATGTCTGCATTATCTACATCTGCCACATAGCAACTGTTTTGTCTTCCTTTTGATGCCTACACAACTGTAGTGGTACATTTTCACACTGCAGTTTTTGTGTGGATTATGGTCTTTCCAAACTTGTGTCTGCTGCAAATGCAAATGACAGCATCATCCTGACTTGTTTTCATTTTCTTGTAAAAGGACTTCTGGGATGAGGTGTGTTTCAACAAACTTTTGATTGACGTAACATATTAGTGATATAATCTTCATCTCGTGACACATTGACAATGACAAGGCCAGGCTCTGTCCAAATAACAAAGTTACACTAGGTACAATTGGTCACTACTGTGTGTTTGTACCTGATCATAATACTGGTGTGCCTTTTTCAGATTACCATGGGTAAATACCCAAAAGCACATGCTTAAATAAGCATGTGCTTTTTAAAACGTTTGGAACTGATCTCTTGCCGTGTCTTCGTGCTCAGTACCCCATTTTAAGCGCGGGATATGTGAGATGCTCTTGGTATCGCACTGCATGATGGTCCTTACAGCTGAAGCTCCATCTGCTTTGCATTTAAAGACCCTGTGGATGTTGCTGGCAGTCACTCTTCCTCTTCTTTAAACACTCCAAAGGTGTGACTGGGACTGAGTAACAGTTGCTTGAGACAGATTTTCAATTTGTGCCTTGGTGGAAATGGCATCAGCGATTATAGTCTGTGGAGAGCAATTGTCAACATTAGTTAGTCTCGTTAATCCGTATGGGAGTTGTGGTTAGTCTACTCTACAGTATCCTCTGATTGTGATGTGGTGTCACTGCTGTCCCTGACTAAAACTGCTGCAGTGGGCTGGATCTCTCTCAGCTCTGCAAAACCTTGCTGTTGCCCCTGGATCAATAACCCTGGTACTTCCTTCCTTTTTTCCCTCTGTTAACTTTTTTGACGACCAGCCACTGTGGTGGGTGGATTTAGTGACCTTTCACCAGCTTGTTTTTTTGCCTCATAAAGGTGAAAACAAGAATCAAATGAACGTTCCAAAACAGCAGTCACATCCTCTCCAACTGCGCTGCTTTCACGGACGTCAGTGCCTCAACAGCGGTCTCCTCCGGAAGCACAGTCTTTGATAGTTAGTAACTTATTGCTTGTAGGTGGCTTTTTGATGACTCGTGTTCCTTAATTTTAATTTTTTATTTTTAATCTTGATTACAAAAGGATTTGACTTTGCTTTTTCTTAGCCATACACACGACAGTCACTGCAGTGCATTTGTTCTGTACTGCTGTCATAAATCAGCACCTTGCCGTTGTTGCCAATTCTCAACTTTGTATTAAAATGTCTTCTTTTACTTTTCTTTAACTTGTTCATCTTTTTGTTGGTAGCTCATTTCAGCTGGTCTCTTTACCCCAGTAATGTGCCGGCACATTTTTAGCTCATATCCAACAAAATAGGGGACTTCTTTGAAATGTAAAAGAACAGTTGCTTAAAAAAAACAACGAATGAATCCCTCACTTCTCTTTGTCAATCTACCTATTGGTAGGTAGACAGTGTTACCCACCAATCGCTAAATTCACCCGCATCTGGCGCGTGGTCGGGTGATAATTTCAGGCCCTGCTGCTGTTCAATACCGTGCTTTGGCTGTGACATTACAGCTAGCTATGTTTTGCTTTTCACATTTCTTCCATTGACATGGGATATCAGTACCTGACACTTCAGTCATGTCTCTGCTTTGTGTAATGCTTTCAATGGCAACCAGTAGAGCTGCAATGTGGCTGCAAGCCTCTCCTAAACCTGCTGCACAAGTGCAACAATACAGCCATTTCTACTAACACAAACCCGGGTTTGTATTTTTCTTCTTTGATCTACTCGTGGAGCCACTGGGCGCGACAAAAGCATCATGCTGCATGATGTTTTGGACATGATCACAAAATAGTGATAAGCCTCTTGTGACTTACAGGCTCACAAACAATTTCCCATTCAAGGGCCCTGAGTGTTAATCAGGTAGTTAAAATGTTCAAGATTCTGAGCAGAGGGCATTTTATCAGCATCAGCAGCATACCAGCCACCATCTAGATTGTATGGATCTGGCAAAGACAGAGTCTTATCTGCAAATGAGAGCTTCAGTTTACTAATGTTCCCTAATGAAATCAGATTTGTCCAACTGAAGAAGATATGCAGAAAGGTTAGACATATTCCATGTGAAAACCTTCTGTCTCTTCCTCAGACTCTGAAAGCAACTGGCTGCCTTCTTTCTGTCTGGACTGGATGCTCTTGCCTGTCTTTGGGTTCTCTTTCATTGCAGTCACTTATCTACTCTGTTCAACTGCAGATTGACTTGAAGAATGTGCAAAGAACCAATATTTAAACCGCTAAGAGGAAATCTCCTAAAATCCCCTAAATTATATGATTCATCAAAACGTTTATCTTTCTGCTGCCAACACTTCTTGCTCTTCAACTGTGCTTGGTGTATTCTCAAAACTGTCCATCTACAAAATCATAGCAGAGCATAATAATTATCTTCAGCTGTGGAAATTTGAGGTAGGCTACTGATCAAATATCAATGGAAGAAAAAGGAAAAGAAAAACATATTTATAGGCTACTGCTGATTGATGGATGATTGATGTGTGTACTACATTGCATTCATCACCACCGCAAGTTTAGTTTGAGTGAATGGCTAGCTGAGTAGTTCTAGGCTACAGCTGCTATCCATTTCACCGTCAAAAGTTCACTTCTGTGCCATCCGGTCTGAGCAAGCTTTTTAGTTAGATAACAGGGGAATAGACCATCTACCATAGCCTAACATATTGTAAGTCAAACAGCAACAGTCACTAAAAGAACTACTCAATGGTAGGCTGAGGCTCATTTAAAATGATGGTAGTAGACTAGCCTTTAGGCTACATCTACTATGATCAAGGATAGGCATTCCATTTATTTCTATCTCCTGAATTAGTTAATCAATCCCTCAATGATTATGTTAACAATGTCTGAATTTCCATTACGTCTGTTTTTGAATCAACTTACCTGAAAAGGGGTTTTCCAACCAGACACTTCTTTTTTGTTGTGCAATTCAACTTGGTTGCTAAGCAATTTGTGTAATTAGCATAATTAGATCATCAACAGGTAAGATAAAGATAGATTTTTATTGATTTAATTTATAAAGATACAATAAAAAAAAAACGCTAACAATGCTCCTTGGATCAGGGAGGCTCCAAAATCATGTTTGCCGCTGTCGCTGTGGTCCTGCTACATGTCCTGCGATGCCCTGCTACATCCTACTACTATTGCTTTATTTTAGTCACTATTGCATTATCTTTTACTCTGACTGTTATTGCCACTGTTCATTTTAACCCCAACCGCCCGTCAGACTCGCCTACCAAGAGCATGGGTCTATCCCATGGTTTCTTCCTAAAAGGGAGTTTTTCTTCGCCAGTGTCACACTGTTGCTTGCTCTGGAGGAAACTACTAGAACGGTTGGGTCCCTGTAAATTAGAGTGTGGTCTAGACGTACTCTATAAGTGTCTTGAGATAACTCTTGTCATAGATTGATACTATAAATAAAACTAAATTGAAATTGAATTGCTAATATATAAAACAGACTCCACAATTATTTTCTTAGTTGCTCTTACCTGCAATAATAAACTGGCCCATAGAGGATGATCTGCTCAGCCTCCTGAAGAGATACATTCTGCAATGCAGCCAGGCCATATGTGATGGCCTACAGAAAAAAAAGGGTTAATTAATAACAAGATAATTTAAATACAACATGCTGCAGACAGCGGTTATGCTGATTTAATGTTAATGCAATGTTAGCTGACAGACACAGATCACAACGATAAGCTTTTATAAACTTTTGAAGTTATCGTGCTGGCTATGATCAGTTATTATGCTTACAAAACTAGCTACAGTACAGGCCAAATGTTTGGTCACACCTACTCATTCAATGCATTTTCTTTATTTTCAATACTATTTACATTGTAGATTATCACTAAAGGCATCAAAACTACGAATGGACACATGTGGAATTATGTACTAAAAAAAGTAACTGAAAACATGTCTTATATTGTAGTTTCTTCAAAGTAGCCACCCTTTGCTTTTTTTTTGTTAGCACTGAAAACCCGTGATGTTCCCTCAATGAGCTTCATAAGGTAGCCACCTGAATTGGTTTTCACTTCACAGGTGTGCTTGTCAGGGGTTAATTAGTGGAATCTCTTGCCTTATTAATGGATTGGGACCATCAGTTGTGTTGTGCAGAAGTCAGGTTGATACACAGCCGACAGCCCTATTGGACAACTGTTAGAATTCATATTATGGCAAGAACCAATCAGCTAAGTAAAGAGAAACGAGTGGCCATCATTACTTTAAGAAATGATGGTCAGTCAGTCCGGAAAATTGCGAAAACTTTGAATGTGTCCCCAAGTGCAGTCGCAAAAACTATCAAGCGCTACAACGAAACTGGCTCACATGAGAACCGCCCCAGGAAAGGAAGACCAAGAGTCACCTCTGCTGCTGCTGAGGATAAGTTCATCCTAGTCACCAACCTCAGAAATTGCAAGTTAACAGCAGCTCAAATTAGAGACCAGATGAATACCACACGAGTTCTACCAGCAAGAACAACTGTTAAGAAGAGACTGTGCAAATCAGGCCTTCATGGTCAAATAGCTGCTAGGAAACCACTGCTAAGGAGAGGCAACAAGCAGAAGAGATTTGTTTGGGCCAAGAAACACAAGTAATGGACATTAGACCAGTGAAATCTGTGCTTTGGTCTGATGTCTTGTGCTTTGGTCTGTCCAAGTTTGAGATGTTTGGTTCCAAAAGCCGTGTCTTTGCGCAATGGAGAAAAGGTGACCGGATGGATTCTACATGCCTGGTTCCCACCGTGAAGCATGGAGGAGGGTGTGATGGTGTGGGGGTGCTTTGCTGGTGACACTCAATCAATCAACATTTATTTATATAGCACTTAACAGCAACCAACAGGTGTCCAAAGTGCTTTACATAAACCAAGAATAAACAAACACAACATTCAATAAAAGACAAGAGAAAAAAACAAACACATGAAGCATAGAAAACAGTAAAACAGATAAAGTTGCCTATAATCATCAGAAGAAGAGTTGTTGCACCACTACTGCGTGCGTATTAAAAGCCATTCTAAATAAATAAGTTTTAAGTTTTGATTTAAAATGAACTGGTGGGAGCTTGTTCGAGAGTTTTGGGCCAGCAACAGCAAAGGCCCGATCGCCCCACTGGTTGTACCTCGACCTTGGGACTTCTAAAGTCCATAGATCGGAAGACCGCAACAGCCGATTTTGCCCACCCAAAGTTAAAAGCTCGGACAAATACTCCTGGGCAAGGCCATTTAAGGCTTTGAAAACAAACAATGCAATTTTAAAACGCACCGGAAGCCAGTGTAGTGTAAAAAGAACAGGAGTGATGTGTGCACTCCAATAAGTATTTTTCAGAAAGCGAGCAGCAGCATTTTGCACAAGCTGCAGACGTGAAATGGATTTTTGATTTAGACCAACATAAAGAGCGTTGGGAAAGGGAAAGTTTGGGGTCCCTTACTGGAGCTGCTGCCCCCGCAACCCAATACCGGATAAGTGGATGAAGATGGATGGATGGATGGAAAGAGCGTTGCAATAATCTAGCCGTGAACTAATAAAGGCATGAATAGCCCTTTCCAAATCGTGCCTGTTAAGAAAAGGCTTTACTTTAGCCAGAAGACAAAGTTGGAAAAAGCTCGTTTTGACAACATTGCTTATCTGTTTGTCAAATTTCATGCTACAATCAAATGTCACACCCAGATTTCTTACAGTTTGCTTGGCGCATGAAGTCAAAGCTCCCAGACTTAAAGTTGGATTGTTTGACATGAATTTTGTACTGAAGATAATACACTCGGTCTTGTCCTCATTCAGAGTAAGGACGTTCCGAGATAGCCACAACTTGATATCATTAATGCCATTAAGGAGGCAGTTTAGTGCAACACTGTCATTGGGTTTCATAGGCAGATAAATTTGCAGGTCATCTGCATAACAATGAAATGACAGGTTGTGCTTGTCGATTATAGCCCCTTATGGCAACATATATAAAGAGAACAGAATAGGGCCAAGAACTGAACCCTGGGGCACCCCGCAATAGAGAAGCGCAGATGATGAGGAGAAATCACCCATTGTGACAGAGAAAGTCCTACTTGTCAAATAAGAGTTGTTGGACACTGTTGGGGATTTATTCCAAATTGAAGGCATACTGAACCAGCATGGCTACTGTTGGAATTTAAAATGTTATATGTGTTTAAACATTGTGTGTGATTCACATTATATATTTAAACTAAAAGGCAAAAGCATTATTTCAACATAAATGAAGACATGTTGGTCATGCATTAAGTTTGTTGCTCATGCATTAAGTTGTTTTGCAATACTTCTGTTCTATAATATAAGATGTTCTGGTACATTCCGTTATAATCCGACTCTACTAAATATATCAGAAGCAGAATGGATGGTTTTGGGACCATCCTGTGTCTGGTTGTGGTTCCTTTCCCCAGCCCAACTAAAGGGCAGCAGGTCATGTCCTGAAAGGGTCATAAACTTTCAGTCACATTCCAACTGAAAGATAATGAATAAGCACACAAACATATCATACCACTGTGACCTAGAGACCCCACTCTTAGTGAATAAGACCAGGGGAGCAAGAGCCAAAGAGACAGACAAATTTGGGGGGAGAGCTGTGTTAGCTTAATCTCTGTATTTGTCTCTAAAATATTCTACGTAAAAAAAGGATTCACACATCAACATTTGAGATTCTGATTATTAATTGACTGACCCCTGAGACTGGAGCAGGATTTAGCTCCAGCACTACCACAGCATCCTGCAGCGACATGCCATCCCATACAGTTTGCGTTTTGTTGGACCATCGTTTAATTTTCAAAAAACTAATTCTGTTGTTGAAGGATGTGGAAACCCTGAATATTAGGCGTTATTATGACAAAGCCACAATACAGTTCAGAATCAAAGTTTTTATTTACTTTAAAGGAACTTGTTTTAGTGGAACATGTGTACGTTCAAAGGTTTTTTTAGTTTTTCTGAGTTTTTTTTTAAAACTCAGATTGGACAGATAGTCTAGCTAGCTGTCTGGATTTACCCTGCAGAGATCTGAGGAGCAGGTAACCATAGTCATCATAAATTGACCAGAGTGGAAAACTCTAACACAAAAAAAGCATAAGGTAACGGACATCTGGGTGAAAAGAGGGTGATCCGGCGGAATTTCCTGCAGCACCGGAGCAATCCTTGAAGTGGAACGTCATGGAAATAGACTTACGGAACTATTTACAACACCATTCTTGTAAATGTTTAACCACCGCTTAGATTAGCAAGAGTCAAAAGTGCCAAAAAAAGTGTTTAAATCATTGAAAGAAAAGCTTTATTAAAGAACAGATTTATTTTACAGGATGTATTTAGGACTTTTTTTCTCCTGCCTACCCACCTTCAGACCCCCAAAATGGTCGGAAAAATCTATGTCAGAGAAGATGTTATTTTTTTTTCCCGAAACAAAAGGGCATCCGACTAGTGGGCTGTAGGACCAAAGGAAATTTTTCGGGTTATTGAGAAGACGGAACAATGGTGTGTTGGAGAAATGGGCAATCTCCCAATCTGGGGACCCCCAGAAATGATAGGTTGAGAACCACTGATTTATAAAATACAATAGTATGTCTTTGTCTTTATTGTCATTGTATCATTCAAACCAAAATGTGTTGTGCTGCTAGTTAAAATACATTAATGTATACATTCCACACAATAATAATGAATAAATGTACAGTAATAGTTGTCTCCATTAACACTATAAACATTCAATGTGTATGTTAAGTCACTTCAGAGTTTTTGTAGCTGTGGGGAAATCAATTCTATGTAAAATCAGACATTCAGCACGCTTTCGAATATTCGAATAAAAATGACCCTGTTTTTCATAACGTTTTCAGACGCTGCTTGACTGAATCTTTTTCCTGACAATGATAATAGCAGAACGTTGATAATTCAGCATATTCTGATCCAGCGACGAGTCCAAGATGTCCAAGACTGTGAAAACACAAAGCAACATTAGTATTCATACATCACACGTATGTAGAGATGTTCCAATACCAGTATCTCAAATCCAACATCACGTAATTCAAAATTTTTTCATAGCTGTAATTTGTGACATCTAAAAATAAGAATACATATAGTAATGGTGGAACACTACAGTTTTCGAGTAGTGATGAAATGGCGAAAAACTTTTATGGTTTGGTGTTTTGTCTTGTCTTATTGTGGTAGTTTTCCTGTCTTTATTTCTTAGCCTGGTTTACTGTCATGTCTTGTGATTATTGTGTGTTGTTATTTTTGGTCTTGTCTTGTACATGTTCTGTTTACTATTGTATTTTGGAGTCTAGGTCTCTGTCTTGTCTTTAGTTTTACTTCCTGTGTTTTCCCGCTCCCGTGATTACCTGATGTTTTCCACCTGTTTCCCAGCCCTCTTGTCACCTGCCTCTTGTTACCTCGTTACCCTCTGTATTTAGTCTTGGTGCTTTCCTTGTCCTGTGTCAGATCATTGTGTAGTTTATGTTTGGGGCTGCATGTTTTTGGTGCTGTGTTCCTACTGCTTGTGTTTGCTGTCCTTATTTGTTACTTTTGGATACCTGGGGACGGTGGCACGAAACTAGGATAAGGGATTAAGCCGAATATTCAAGTTATCCTGGATGAATTTAGGTTTAACTCGGTTGTACGAAACCAGATTGAATTAAACCCAGCCAAGTAACCATGGAGATTTATTCTTTGCGGCTAGCCTGGTCCAGAGCAGGCTAACAGCCAGGCTAAGATTAATCCTGAGTCTCATGTGTCAAATCAGCTGCCATCTGATCCAAAATAAACGTGTTTAAAAGTTATTCCGTTGTCTTCTGCATGTGTTCTGCTTTATTTTCATTAACATGCATTCACCTACTTGTCACTATTGTTGTCGCAAGTTTGATTTAAACCCTACTACAGTTGTTTAGATGGTTAGGAATGGTTGCACTGGGACCCTGATGCGGAGTGGGACTTTTCCGGTGGGGACGGTACTGTTTCGAGGCTGCCTGGCGGCCGCTGCCCAGTGGCCGCTTTGCCGGCAGACCTGCGAAGTTGTGTCAGTGTTCACTCTCTCTCTCTGTAAAAGTAGCGATGAGCAGCGCAGCGCCTATGGTCTCAGCTTCAGGTTACAGGACGCTCCGAAGATTAAGTGTGACGATATTAATGTAGCGATATTCCCAGATGATAATAATGGCAGACTGGTCAGAGACCAATACATTCATGATTTCATTTTCTTGTTGCTTGTCCTTATCTAATAAAGAACAGTTTGTGTTACTCCTTAATATGTAGGCCTAATGATTTTTTTTTATTATAGCTTACATTGGTTTCATAACCTTCTCAATTAGTCTCACATCCCTGGACCAATAAGGTGGCCTATATACAGTACGTATGTAGTGTAGTTTACATTCATCACACCGGGAACAATACAATGCTTCTTATTTTTTTTTTTTTATTTTGGTGCGGTCACTTGTCAGAAGAATAAACCATGAAAATTGTTTTACAAATGCACACAGCGTTGAAGTCACTTACTACTTTTTCTAGTTGTTGTCCCTTTCTGATTGTTCTGAGCTGCTGCTCATTGGGTGAAACATGGCGCATGCGTCTTCTCAATTCTGCATCAGTAAATCTGTGCTCGATACCGTGGTCTATGTGAGAAAGCCGTGAACGTGCACTTATCCCAGCTATCTACACCTGGCTTGACATAGCTTCACCTGATCCTCCTGGCTCGGCAAACGTGCAACCGATTAAGCCGCGATGAGTGGATCACACTAAGTCACAACCGCTCTTGAGCCTCTGTTAAAACTCCCAAACTCACTTTGCTACAAGTTGATTAGCTGTTGAAAGATGTGATGTCCCTTACATTTTAAAACCAGCCACTTGACAAAACTTTTCATTTTTGTTTATTTTTTTTAATTTTTTTAAGGAAAACCTGATAAAAGGAGGTTTGAGTCGTCCGTTTGGGTCAGGAAAGAGTCCATTACATTTTGTGGTGGATTCAAATCATGGGGTGGATAGCCAAATTAATTAGCTTAATCTGTAAAAGGAGTTCTCGCCATTCACTGCTCACTCACTGAGGCAGATCTATGATATCAGGTTTTGATTTGTTAAAGCAAGCTGCTGCAGGGTCAGGCGCCACTGAGGGTCTATGTCAAACATGTCTGTAAGAATTGCTGGCAGTCTGCAGAGAAAATGAAGATGATGGCCACAAGGAGTATGTTTACATGCACACACATATGCAAACAGCATATTCTGTTTTGGATATTTAGAAAAGGGCCTTTTTTCAAAAATAACAATTTTTGATTAATGCCTGTTGCGTTTTGCCTGCACGATCAGTTCTGCGCATGTGCAAAATGTTCACGCATTTGATATGAACGTCGATTTACAACACTGCACAATCTGTTCCCATAGACAGTTAAAGAAAAACTGTTCCACAGTAGCGGTCTGCTGTTAGCTAACGTTAGTTTAGCTAACAGCTAATTTCGCTAACCACTAGCTGAGTTAGCATGAAAAAGACCCTCAAAACTGAACACAAGTGTTACATCAGTTCTATTTTTCCTGTGTTAATTTAAAATACAATCACTCAATACTTTACTACTGTAAAGTCTTAATTTACTTAGTCTTAGCCTGCATTTCCCACTGTTTAGTTTGAGTAACGTTATTTTAGACTGAATCAAGCAGAGAGAGAGAGCCAATTACTTGTTTGATTATTATATATTTGTAAAGGTCAGTTTTACATTTGGAGTGGTAGGGTGACAACTGAAAAGCTTCTTATAAGTATTAATTAGATACGGTTATAAGTTAAGTTTTTTGGAGGGAAAGAGCTTCACGTTTGTGTTAGCATGTGAAAGCATTAGGCTACGGTCTTTAGTGGCTTTGGCTTAAACTTAACTTTCACCTTACTAAGTCACTGTTTTGAAATCTAAAGACAATTAAAGATTTTTTTTTTTTTTTCTTCTCACAACTGGACTATCGGATTTCCTTGATTTTTGCTTGCAATTCCGATTCACTTACCCGTGGTCAGAGAGCGATTGAGAAAGCAGAGTAGCAATAGTCCATTCGGCATTTAGTATCCAGCCCATTTTTTTCTAAGGCATAAGTTGACCACAACCATTATCATTTAAAGGCTTAAGCCATACACATGAACATAAATATATAACGTCACAAACCTACTATATTTTATGCCATTACCACACTTATAATAGCCCTGAGCAAATTCAAAAGTGGTTGAGGGGATGGAGAGAGAGAGAATCCTCATTTTGTCTTGAACTCTTACATATTCTCAAAAGTCAGAGGGCATAAGTGGTTGAGGATGTGTTTTCACCGTCTCTGTGATGTTTTATAGTGTCATGGTTTATTGGTTAGAACTATAGATCAGTGGTCATACCATGTTTGGCTGTGCAACGTTTAGATGCTCCAATTGGTCCGAGAAAGGTTACCGAATGTGTGGCTTCCCTAAGGACTAAGAGCGCCTAAAGAGATGGTTGGCAACGGTTAGCCGTGTAGTGTACCCTGTCATTGGAGATGACAGTAGTTGCACATGCAAAATACAGCAACATGTCTTTGTTATTGTTACAGAGATTGAGGGAGAAATTGAGGTGTATTTGGAGGGAAATGAAAGGGACATGACAGGACAAGAGAGATCGATTTAAGAGGCCACTTTTCAAGGCACAGGTGATCCAGGGATGTGTGTGCGACCGTGGAGGACCTATGAAGGCAACTAAAAATGGAGAAATTAATGTAAGGAAAGCAGAGCGGGCTCTTGGATAACAAAAGAATTAAGAAAGCGGAACAATTTAGTTAACCAGAAGTTCACGCAAATATTTAACAGAGACCAAATTAGAGTCTTCGGACAGCAAAAGAGAGCAGTAAGGTGGGGAAAGGAGAAAACTAAAAACAATACAAATTAAAACTCCAAGCAGCGTTGGACGGGTCCTCACTAACCTACGTTAGAGTGCGGATCGGGCCGGATTTTTCTGTCCGAGCCCGGCCCGCGTCCGACAGAGCAGTAACTGAACCCGACCCGAGCCCGACAGTTAAAATCGCATTTGTTTCTCATACTAATGACACATGTACGTTTGTGTGGAAAGCCCGCTTTTATTAAGCAATTGTAGGAAGGCATTCGGAAATGTCAACAGATGAGCGCATCAATGCACAGCTGACTTTCCTTCGTCTTCAATAGTTTTAAAATCTCCTGCGGCCAACTTTTTTTTAACATCTTCCATCGTTGCGCTGCCACATGGAGCTTAATACGCACGTCTTTCGTTGTCACGGCACACAGGAAGATGGATGTTAGGGTAATATTTGACATTTATTTTAAGCTGTTTTAAATTCAAAATGTTCAATGCCTTATCGCGCTGATGTGACCGAGCCCGACCCGAACCCAAGCATCCTTTCTAAAAATCTGTCCGAACCCGGCCCGACCCGTCGGGTACCGTCGGGCTCGGGTCGGGTATCCATCCTCTAACCTACGTGCGTCGGGGTTACTGGTGGACGCTGCTCCTTGCGACCATGCATTTGCACAGCACTCACAGAAAATTGTCGCCAATGAAAAGGGAACTCCCTGTTGAGTTCAATGACACCTCTCACAAGACTGTACCTTAAATGGGTCACCAGTTATGAAAAGGGACGTGGCTTAAGCATAGTTTTGAACCCAAAACACGAAGCCGGCAAGGCAAAAGTCAGGAAATTTGACTAAGTGCAAGCTCATAAGTCTGTAGTGAAATGCAATGGCAAATTTCCCCAAAATAATAGTGTGATGCTTTGTTTTCTTTGTGTCTTTTCTACAGGTGTGTCAGGAGGCCTCATGAGCTGTACCTGTGTGCAAGTGTCCAAGTAAAATGGCTGCTTGAGAGGGCCATTCTTACTTTGCAACAGACACTCAAACATACAACATCCATTCATTACTGACAACTGACATGGTTCCATCTCACTATGTTTGTTTGGTTAATTAAGCCCTTGATGTGATGTCATTTAGGTCTTTACTAACATGTGTTTGTATTTTCTGTAAGAAAAACGTTTGTAGATAATTTGATACACAGTATGATGCAACCTCAACCAACAATACCATGTGAAACTCATTATCATAAACATTTAAAAGATTTTAATTTTGAAATATAGAAAAGAGAACCAAAAAAAAAAAAATCGAATTGTCCTCCTGCTCTGCCTCGTCTTAATCTCTGCATCACGAACATCTGCAAAACAAAGGATTAAAAAAGGATGCCTTGTGTATCAATAATCTAATAACCCCATTAAAACATATTTCACACACTACATGTGCTAAATTGTCGTTGAGTTACAGATACTGTATAGTGGTGTTTATAATGTCAATTCCTGGATGGTAAATGTTTGTATTGCTGCTAGTAACATAGCATAATAGCCTATCCTTTTAAAAAGAGTAACAACCTTGTAACATGAGCTATCACTTAAGAATATGCAGCAAAATGCATGTTTGTTTATGTATTACAGACCACAATGCACATGTACGTTGATTGACGTTCACTTACTACAGTATAGTTTGTCACTAGTGATATAGATTGTCCATGTTTATTCTGTTATTACATGTATAACTTTTACATATCCATTGACTTTCTTACACTTCACTTTGCGCTGGCCTTGTAATACCAATTAAATCTCTACTTTGTGTCCCAATGTAATCTGTATTCTATTTTATTGCATGTGAAACTATGTTGTCTTGCATGTGCATACTTTACTTGGCCAGGTCACCGTTGCAAATGAGAAACCGTTCTTAGTGGTCAACCCGGGTCTCGGCTACCCTTCTTTGCCGATGTTCCCAACACACCACATTCATCACCCCAGCTATGGTCTCCGTGAACTGGGGCAACAGGGTGTCCCGGGGTACATCGGGGTCCCTGCAAGCATACTGCAATTACAAAAGAAAGATTGTCATACAACTGCATGGTCAACTACTTCACACAATTAATATTGACACATGGAACAAAGTGCAAGGCAATGCAACTGGGATCGGTGCACCGCACTCTTCAGGCACCTATTCATCGGAGTCCGAGAGCACTTCTCGGGCTGCTATGTTTAGCGGTGGATATGGGCAAGTCTGAGTGGCACCGGGATGTCATGTGTGCCGCAACCACTGCGCCATGGACACCAGAGACTAGGAGACTCATCTTGACTCAGATTCCAAAACCGGTGTTGTTGGTGACTTTGAGATAATTGTGTATGACTTTCCTGTTCATGTGGATGTGAAGCAATGCAATTGGTCACTATTGACCAAGACCTGGCATTTATTTCTAGAATGGCTGGGTAACCGGTGGTGAGGATCTGTCTCTGAAGAAGATATGTCCACTTTTCTGTGACACATATAGTGAAAGATATGAGTTTCATGATACTTGTCCTGAAGAGTGCATGGCAGGGAGTGAAGAGTGCATGGCAGGGAGTTTCAACCGTTGGGGATCCGAAGTTACCAGAGCACCTCAAGCTACTAGATGATCTAGATGGTTGGCACAAGCGCCACAGGGTGTTACAGGCTCCATGTAGTATTATGCACAACAAGAGTTTGGGATACCTCTTAAGGTCACATTCAATGCGCTGGGGTTTAGACTTTGGGGATGCAGGGAACACTTTTTCAACATCTTTGACATTCTGAGCCACCGCTAGCTTTGGGGTGTCTAGTTTACTCAGGCAACGCTAGTCGAATAGGTGACAATGAATCTGTAGACATTGTATTCACTGTTATCTGTTTTACTATGTATTTTAATAATAATAATAATAATAATAATAATAATAATAATAATAATAATAATAATAATAATAATAATAATAATATAATGTTCATGTGAATAAAGACAAAGCAAATGACAATTGACTGAGTACATTACCCTCCGAACCGGTCACTGCCCATGGAGGCAGTCAAACAATACACACATCGTCCAGCTCCTCGTCATCGACCATGTACTTGAGAGAAAGACCAAAGTAATTACCATGAGGCCATTCAAAGATAAACTGTCACATAATTCTAACATTAACATGTCGGCGTTCACATCCTTCACACGGGGAAGGGTAAGAAAATCTGCATTGGCATGTGAATGGTTGAGTTCTATAGAGTTTGGTAACAGTGGACGCACTTGCACCACAGGGTTTTCATGCCCCTCTTCGTCCAAGGATAGCATATACTCACTCTCCTGCAATATATGCATGGTATTATACGTACAGGAATTGGAACTTTGTTTGACATTTGTCTCCATCTATATCATACCTGCAGTGTGGTCCAGGGTTATGGTAGACGCCTGTAGAATAGAGGACAGTAGTGGTTAGCGTAAATTGAGGACTTCAACCTAAGGTGTATTACCGTAGAATAGCGGTCTCACATGGCTAAGGCCACTGTGGTCTGTTTCTATACCGCTGTCCTGTGACATTTTTACAAGTGTGGCACGAGTAGTGAGTTGAGCCAGTTTTAAGTACTATATTACACACATTACATATAGCAAACATACTCTTGAGCTGCACAGAGGCTCTCGTTTGTCGAACAAATCTTTTTGCCCAACCCAAACCTCACATTACATCTGTCCGCCAGTGACCGAGCTAGGTTTTACGTCTCGGAGACTTGATTAGAGAGAGGATACCACAAAATTTAAAAAAAGCATCCGTTACATTTCCATGAAATTGAGGTCACAGCCTGTTCTTAGGCATTAGCCATGGCCAGATAGATACATGTAATTAACCTGAACAGAACACAGTTCAATCTTTCAATCAAGACCTGGACCAATGTCATCTTTTGGACACCGGACTCCTCATGCCACAGGCTTACCTTGTTTCGGGACCTGTACGCGCCCGAGAGGATCAGCAGCTCGAGGTAAGCGCAAGTCTGCGGCGTCCATTGTTTTCCACTCGTTGCTGCGTGTCCCAGGTCCTAGAGGTTTGTCGCAGCCTATACAATGTGTTCTATTTGCTGCGTGACAAACAGGCCAAACGCAGAGACTATATCGTGGATGCGGGTGACAGCGCTCTCCGTGGGCAGCAGCAGCGCGCGTGTGCGCTCGTCTCGTTATCGGTGGCCTTGTTGATCTTGCTTCTTTTTGTGAGACTGCGACGAGCTCGAGGCCAGGATATGTTATGATATGAGACACACTTGATTATGCCTCTTGACAAATATTTTCTCTTCTTGTTCCTCGACTACTTCTCCCCCTTTTTCTTCTACCCCATATTCTTTGTCTTTTTCTTCTTCCCCCTCTTGTTTGTTTTCACACTGTTCTTGTCCAGCCTCTTTTCAAGCTTCCTTTTTGTTCTTTTTTTCCAACATACTCATTTTGGCTTCTCTCTTCGTGATCCTCTTTGTCGCTCTCGTATTCATCACAGCAGTCTTTTTCTAGGTCGCAGCGATTGCCCTCAAATGACGCACACCCGCCAGATTCACAATGTTGGGCTTGAGTCACGGTCTTCTTGTTCTTTTTCATAATCTTTTCCTTCCGGTGGCTTAGTGCTTGAGTGGTCGCCTGGTTGGTGGTTCAATCACAAAGTTGCCAGTGGAGTGTAAATGTGTTTGAGTGTTTCTGATGAGCAGGTGACAGCCCCGGCCACAGTGTATGAATAGTTCCTTTACTATGTAAAAGCGATTTGAGTAGTCATTGAGACTAGAAAAAAAAAAAAAAAAGATATATACAGTGAGGAAAATAAGTATTTGAACAGCCTGCTATTTTGCGAGTTCTCCCACTTAGAAATCTGAAATTGTGAATCGTAGGTGCATGTCCACTGTGAGAGAAAATCTAAAAAAAAAAATCCAGAAATCACAATGTATGATTTTTTTTAACTATTTGTATGATACAGCTGCAAATAAGTATTTTAACACCTGTCTATCAGCTAAAATTCTGACCCTCAAAGACCTGTTAGTCTGCCTTCAAAATGTCCACCTCCACTCCATTTATTAACCTAAAATGTACCTGTTTGAGGTAGTTAGCTGCATAAAGACACCTGTCCAACCCATACAATCAGTAAGAATCCAACTACTAACATGGCCAAGACCAAAGAGCTGTCCAAAGACACTAGAGACTAAATTGTCCACCTCCACAAGGCTGGAAAGGGCTATGGGGAAATTGCCAAGCAGCTTGGTGGAAAAAGGTCCATTGTTGGAGCAATCAATAGAAAATGGAAGAAGCTAAACATGACTGTCACTCTCCCTTAGACTGGGGCTCCGTGCAAGATCTCACCTGGTGGGGTCTCAATGATCTAAGAAAGGTGAGAAATGAGCCCAGAACTACACGGGAGGAGCTGGTCAATGACCTGAAAAGAGCTGAGACCAACGTTTCCAAGGTTACTGTTGGTAATACACTAAGACATCATGGTTTGAAATCATGCATAGCACGGAAGGTTCACCTGCTTAAACCAGCACATGTCAAGGCCCGTCTTAAGTTTGCCAATGACCATTTGGATGATCCAGAGGAGTCATGGGAGAAAGTCATGTGGTCAGATGAGACCAAAATAGAACTTTTTGGTCATAATTCCACTAACCGTGTTTGGAGGAAGAAGAATGAGTACAATCCCAAGAACACCATCCCTACTGTGAAGCATGGGGGTGGTAGCATCATGCTTTGGGGGTGTTTTTATGCACATGGGAGGAGAGGATGACCGGGGCCATGTATTGCGAGATTTTGGGGAACAACCTCCTTCCCTCAGTTAAGAACATTGAAGATGGGTCGAGGCTGGGTCTTCCAACATGACAATGACCCAAACCACACAACCAGGATAACCAAGGAGTGGCTCTGTAAGAAGCATATCAAGGTTCTGGCGTGGCCTAGCCAGTCTCCAGACCTAAACCCAATAGAGAGTTTTTGGAGGGAGCTCAAACTCGGTTTCTCAGCGACAGCCCAGAAACCTGACTGATCTAGAGAAGGTCTGTGTGGAGGAGTGGGCCAAAATCTCTTCTGCAGTGTGTGCAAACCTGGTGAAAAACTACAGGAAACGTTTGACCTCTGTAATTGCAAACAAAGGCTACTGTACCAAATATTAACATTGATTTTCTCAGGTGTTAAAATACTTATTTGCAGGATTTAGGATAATAAATGGAGTGGAGGTGGACATTTTGAAGGCAGCCTAACAGGTCTTTGAGGGTCAGAATTGTAGCTGATAGACAGGTGTTCAAATACTTATTTGCAGCTGTATCATACAAATAAATAGTTAAAGAAATCATACATTGTGATTTCTGGATTTTGTTTTTTAGATTATGTCTCTCACAGTGGACATGCACCTACGATGACAATTTCAGACCCCTCAATGATTTCCAAGTGGGAGGACTTGCAAAATACCAGGGTGTTCAAATACTTACTTTCCTCACTGTAAGAACAGTCCATTTACATTGCGTGTGTTGCTGGCAAGAATCCGCAAATTCAAATCTATGCTGGCTGCCAAATGCTCCACAATAACACAAAGAAGACCAACAACAACAAATGTGCACAATATAATATAGAATGCCGGGGTCAAGCTAGGGATTCCATTTCCCATTCTGTCCTTTTGATTCTTTTGTTTTATTTTTTTCCCCTGATACAAGCCACTGGCACTACTGGTGTAGGGGTCTCCGGGACCCAAGAGGACAACGGGAGTCAGGTGACCGAGCGTGAAGAGCGGCGGGTCTTCGGGACAGGCACGGGGGAGAGGGTGCTAGGAATACGACTGAATATACAGGGGGTGTCCGGGACCCAAAAAAAAAAAAGGACAATGGGAGGCTAGTGACTGACCGCGAAGGGCAAACAGGGTGCTAGGAATACAATCAAATAAAGCGAGGGGTCTCTGGACCAGAGAGGACGACGAGGCTGGTGACTGAACGCAGAGAGCGAACAGGGTGCTAGGAATGCGACCAAATACAGCCAGGGGTCTCCGGGACCCGAAAGGACGCCAAGTGATGGTGACAAAGCGCAAAGAGTGAACATCAAATATACAGCGAGGGATCCTACGGTCTCAACAAAGCTAACATTAGCTCAAATTGGCTGGCCGACTAAACAGGGAGGGACTATAGTTTGTTGCTTTTTTGTTTTGAGAGCGATTGGCCCACAATTTAATAGGTGAATTTTAATGTATCATTTGTTTGTATAATCACAATAATACACTCCAGGGTGAGATTCTAGTTGTATTATTGGCACTTCACTGAAGCTTAAAGGAGAACTATGTCGCTAGCTGAGCTGGACTCGCGTACATGTATATCTATAGAAAAACCTGCAAAGAAAAAAGCGAAAGACATGGCCAAAACTACCTAGTACCCGTTTATTGTTACAGATATCTGCGCTGACATAAGTTGCATCAATGCTGTGCCAATGTTAAATCACACCTTCGAGTAATACTGCTTATAAGTTTTACATCTATGGATAGCGTATTTCTCGAATATGATTAAAAAAAAAGATAAGTCTCATAACGGGAATATTAATGTCCAAAACACACAAACATGCTAGCTCCATGGGTTCATTGATGGCGGCATCCATAGCAACCACCAGCAGTTTATCAGTGGCGGATCAAGTCATTAAAATGAACATCTGATTAATAGTGAATGTGTGGATGAAATAATGTATAAATATTACTGTGAACATAGCAGAGATCATAGCTGCTGTCACCTACTGTGCAATGTCTCACTGTGATAGGATAAAGTAGTTGACACAAACTTTGTTTCTGCATGTCCAAGTGTTATATCACTGTATTGTTGTCTGTGAAAATGAATCAGGGCACACTTTCCCCTCTTGGGCTAAGCCTATCCACTTCTCAAGTAGTTAATGAAGGGCTACACTCAGTCGCATGCTTTCACTCCTCAACAAGAGCCCTTCAGCATTTACGCAACAGTGATGGGAATAGTTTCAAAAGGCTTAATTCAAGGTGGATGATCCTGCTCAAGAGGAATGACTTTCACTTTAGTCAAGATGGTGGTGGCATGCTTTTTTTCACAACTTTTGGGACCAAAAGTGTATTTGAATTCCATCTGGATGTAGAAAACAGCTGGCTTGGAGATGCTGTGCCCCAAACGGGCACATGCTCACACTGCTGGCCAAAAACAGCAGCAGGAGATACGATGTGATGCAGTCAACTGGTTTACTGAGAGCTGGAATTATTCCTGGCTAGCTCAACTGCTGTTTATCTGCATCTTATCTTACACTTTTGTGGATTTTATTTAGCATAAAAACAAGGCAGTTTTACACCAGTGTATTGTATAATGAATTTGAGTATTCATTTTATCAGCATATGTTCTTGCATGTATGTATATGTTAGGGCTGTCAAAATGAATGCCATAATGACGAGGAAATGCAAATTCCTTTTAACGCCACTCATTTCTTTTGACGTGCAATTAACAAACGCATGTTCTGTGATTTGGGCCTCCAGCTGCTCTGTAGCGTGTACGTGCTCAGTGATAATATCCAGAGCACCACCAAAGCCGCCATTGGGCGTCAGGCTTGCAGTGCCAGAGTAAAACACATCTCCGGTCTGATCTGTGAGGAGTCCTGGGGAATATGAGCCGTTATGCCGCCACCTAACACCAAGCACGTCAAGAGGACTGTGACGAGGTAGGGTCGCTCCCTGTCCGGCTTTGAAGGTTAAACCTGATCCTGAATCAAAAGGTAAAAGGCTCTTTTAAGAGCCAAACACTTAATCTAAAGAGACTTCCCGCTCCGAGTAACGAGCTTTATTACTTACATTTTTAACTAAATCAATTTTCGTTGAAAAGCTGCTGAAGACCCAAATATAAAAGAAGAAAACATAGCTCAACTTAAAAAATGGCGATGGCACAGTAGATGTACATTAGCCAATGTGTCCCTGAGCAAGAATAGGAACCACTAGTTGCTCCAGAGGCGTGCGACCTCTGATATATAGCAATTGTAAGTCGCTTTGGATAAAAGTGTCAGCGAAATGACATGTAATCTAATGTAAAAGAAAAAAAAATTGTGACTAATTTGCGGCTAATCGCGAGGTAGCTATGGATAATAAAAAATATAAAAGATGATTAAAAACTGATCAAAAATGGCAGAAAACATTTAACTGACATGTGCTGGCCGTTCTAGATGACAATGCTATGGTTAAGTTTTGGTTAAAGAAGAATTGTGGTTGATTCTAACACATAGTTCTGTTTATAAATGTGTAGTGCTGTCAGTAGAGAAAAATGAAACCAATCGGTGCTGCCTACACAGTGTTATCCTCCTGCTAGAGTTAGCACCCAACAGGCTTAAACAGGGCAAGTTTTAAACATGTTTTTAGCCTCTAAACATGTTTCAAATGTCATTAAAAGTGCCTACCCATGTGCAGTGATTTCTTCCGAGGGACCTCAGTGAATCTGAAATATAGTAGATGTGAAAGATATACATAAAAGTTGTGCTAATTCAGCTCTGTTTAGTTCGGTGTTGAGACAGCTGTTAGAGTGGTTAGGGAACGGCTGTCACTCCCCGATGTAAGTCGAGTGCAGCTGTTAGTTGCGCATGCTTATGTGTTTGATGCTAATTTGTAGTCAGCAGTGAACAAACTTTAAGTAGGTTAATTTTTACTGTATTGACATTACAGATGTCTCTTATTAGCATCTTGTGTCACAAAGTGACGCATGCGCAACTCAAATCTGCTCTCGACTTACATCGGAGACTGACACCGTCTACAAACTACAACACAGACAGAAAAGAGATAAAAACAAAAATATGTAGTCTATCAGTTTATGATTAAATAAGAGTGTCTCCAAACTTACCTCAATTATAACTTGTCTC
Source organism: Etheostoma perlongum (assembly GCA_026937815.1). Classification (NCBI taxonomy): domain Eukaryota; kingdom Metazoa; phylum Chordata; class Actinopteri; order Perciformes; family Percidae; genus Etheostoma; species Etheostoma perlongum. Next base: position 1,691,707 of record CM049380.1, read on the forward strand.
CTGCTAGTTGTACTACTGTAATGGTTGGGGTACAGCTGGCCGTGAGTTTTTGTTTTGTTTATTTTTTTCAGTATTTTCTGTGGTCCTGCCCTGTCCCCAGTTTTATTTGGTTTCTCCCTCTTTCCTTCAAAGCCAGCTGACTACGAACACCTGCTCGTCATCAATAATCTACGGCTCCCGCTGCCCACACCTGCAGGTCATCAACTGCTCCCGCTGTTCACACCTGCCTGTCATCAACCATCTCCCACAGTATATTTACCCTGGCTCTTCATTCACTCTTCACCTGATCGTTGCTCCAGTCACACTGGTGAACGTCGGCAGCGTTTATATAACAGGTTTTGGCTCGTCGTGTTTTATGTACTTTCCTCCCTGCAGTTTCCTCTTGTTTTCATTACCTCCGGTCAGCTGGCTTCAAGCCCTGGTCCTCCTCCAACAGCGCCCCGCTTCCATCAGCCTCCTTCTCTGCTCCTCATGTCTGTGTCCCCTCCTCGGCTCATGCTCCCGGTTCTCCCACGGTCCATTTCCCGTTGTCTCCTCCTCAGTTCCTGATTCCCAGATATCCTCACCTCCCGAACTTCCCTCAATCCTCCGGTCTTCCGCCTCCCTGTTCCTGGCGTCCATCTTCCCACTCCCACTTCCTAACTCCTGTTTCCCAAATAAATATTATTACTCTTTGAGCCCGTCTGAGCTACCGTAACAACTACAGCACTTTAAAAAAATAAGTATATGCTTATTTAAAAAAAAAAAAGTATATCTTTTCTGTGTTGTAGTTTGTAGACGGTCCCGAAGCACTCCTTGCAGTATCAACACAGGAACTAAACACAGCTGAATTATAAGAACTTTCATGCATTTTTCACATCTAGAGCAATCAGATTCACTGTGTTCACTCAGAAGGAATCACTGCATCTTACTTTAAATCCAACACCTTTTTAAAGGCTATTTAATCAATCTTTTATAGCAGCTTATTTGATAGAATAGCCTAGTATAGTATAAGGCCTATAGGCTACTTTATCTAATATATATATATATATATATATATATATATATATATATATATATATATATATATATATATATATATATATATATATATATATATATATATATATATATATATATATATATATATATATATATATATATATATATACACACACTCACCGGCCACTTTATTAGGTACCCCATGCTAGTAACGGGTTGGACCCCCTTTTGCCTTCAGAACTGCCTCAATTCTTCGTGGCATAGATTCAACAAGGTGCTGAAAGCATTCCTCAGGGAGTTTGGTCCATATTGACATGATGGCATCACACAGTTGCCGCAGATTTGTCGGCTGCATATCCATGATGCGAATCTCCCGTTCCACCACATCCCAAAGATGCTCTATTGGATTGAGATCTGGTGACTGTGGAGGCCATTTGAGTACAGCGAACTCATTGTCATGTTCAAGAAACCAGTCTGAGATGATTCCAGCTTTATGACATGGCGCATTATCCTGCAGAAAGTAGCCATCAGAAGTTGGGTACATTGTGGTCATAAAGGGATGGACATGGTCAGCAACAATACTCAGGTAGGCTGTGGCGTTGCAACGATGGTCAATTGGTACCAAGGGGCCCAAAGAGTGCCAAGAAAATATTCCCCACACCATGACACCACCACCACCAGCCTGAACCGTTGATACAAGGCAGGATGGATCCATGCTTTCATGTTGTAGACGCCAAATTCTGACCCTACCATCCGAACGTCGCAGCAGAAATCGAGACTCATCAGACCAGGCAACGTTTTTCCAATCTTCTATTGTCCAATTTCGATGAGCTTGTGCAAATTGTAGCCTCACTTTCCTGTTCTTAGCTGAAAGGAGTGTGGTCTTCTGCTGCTGTAGCCCATCTGCCTCAAAGTTCGACGTACTGTGCGTTCAGAGATGCTCTTCTGCCCACCTTGGTTGTAACGGGTGGTAATTTGAGTCACTGTTGCTCTTCTATCAGCTCGAACCAGTCTGGCCATTCTCCTCTGACCTCTGGCATCAACAAGGCATTTCCGCCCACAGAACTGCCGCTCACTGGATGTTTTTTCTTTTTCGGACCATTCTCTGTAAACCCTAGAGATGGTTGTGCGTGAAAATCCCAGTAGATTAGCAGTTTCTGAAATACTCAGACCAGCCCTTCTGGCACCAACAATCATGCCACGTTCAAAGTCACTCAAATCACCTTTCTTCCCCATACTGATGCTCGGTTTGAACTGCAGGAGATTGTCTTGACCATGCACTGAGTTGCCGCCATGTGATTGGCTGCTTAGAAATTAAATGTTAACGAGCAGTTGAACAGGTGTACCTAATAAAGTGGCCGGTGAGTGTATATGTATATGTATATATATGTGTGTGTGTGTGTGTGTGTGTGTGTGTGTGTGTGTATGTGTGTATATATATATGTATGTGTATATATATATATAGATAGATAGATAGATAGATAGATAGATAGATAGATAGATAGATAGATAGATAGATAGATAGATAGATAGATAGATAGATAGATAGATAGATAGATAGATAGATAGATAGATATAGATAGATATAGATATAATATGAGAGAAAGACAGCAATACAACAACAAAATGTTAACGTTCTGCTATTCGGAAATTCCAGAACACAAAATGTACTGCATTACATACCATGAGGATTGGCGTACGCTCATCCAAAAATAATGCCACCACCACAGGAGGGTCGATTGAGGGTCTGGCACCCAACACCTCGTGCATGTCTTCGTAAAACTGCCATGTTGCAGCGGCCACTTCCCCCTTATCTGTGCCAGACCCTGTTTTAGGAGTTCCTTGTCATTTTCGAGCAGGGGCCTGAGCCACAGGCATAGGGCTTAAGATGTTTACTGCTTTGTTAAGGTGAAGTGAAGTTTGTTGTCATTGTTACAGGAACAACTACTTGGTTACGGTTAAAGAACATTTGTGGTGATGGTTAAGAGAAACCAATTCTCATCAGGTCTTCTCTTCTTTAACCATTTTCTTCATCCTGTCTTTTAGTCTCTCTAACTCTTGGTCTAGAATTCAAATTATCTGAAGTGTTACAGCCGCTTTCCAAGTGTGTGTGTGTGTGTGTGTGTGAGTGAGAGGCAGAACAAGAAGCAGAGATGATAAGGGGACGGTCACTATTAAGCTAGCTTAGTTTGTGTATATGCAAATACAATTCTATGCAGTGTGGCTGTGGGCCGTGATCATATTAATCCTCTTCTTTCAAACTGCCAGCAGCTTGTTTTACACTAAAGTTAATGCAAAAAAATCTCTAAAGTGAAAAGAAAGTGTCTGATTTGAAGTAGTTGTGCCCCTGGCATGCTTTAGATGAAGCAAAGTGCTTTGTAAAGTAAGGAAAAGTTTACCTCTATCTGTAGAGCAAGAGCCAGGTCGGAACTTATAGATTACAATGTGTTAAAAATGGATATTCGCTTTATGAAAAGATGTCCAGGGAATACAGTATGTGCTATTTTCCCAAGTACTTTTGAGATATTTGTGGTTGGGGAAGCTATCTTTGTCCACAATTCCTTCTATCATTTCACAATAAGACATTTCCAGAAAAGGGAAGGGAATCTGCATTTCCTAAATAAAACTAAACAGGAAGTAAACAGGAAACACGCAGGATAATGGGAATGTCCTTAGTTTGATAGTTTAAAAGTTTTTGGCAGAGAAAACTTTGACCTGCGGGGGTACTACAGGAAAAGTCGGGATTGCCAAAGTCATACGGATTTATCCTCTGAAAACCCTCTTTCTAGACTCAAAAATCAAATAAGTTAGTGTGCATGTTGTTGGGTTCAATTATCCTGCATTTTGTCACTTTTCTGGTGTGTACAAACTACATGCATCAAGCCTGCTCACGATTTACAACACGTTCTCACTCCAGCCCGTCAAAAACCGACACTTGGTCAGATGCCGTTTGTTACTGATGCGAAAAGTCTTCTTTAGCTTCTAGCCCTTTGGTGTTATTTATACTGTATTGATTACTCCGGACTCATGGCATCACTTTTTGACGCTCTGGGTAGGAACGTACGTTTAACTGACATGCGGCATAATAACGAGACAGTTAGGCTTAGGAAAAGATCGTGTTTGGGGTTACAAAATGTACATTTCAGTGACATACGGGACAGGAACCACCGTCTCTTGTGAGGAAGTCCTGTGTTGATTGACCAATCCACCACCCCAACCTACCTCCTTACGCGGATTAGGGCACCTCTAATACTACATTATCTTACAGCGCTGATTTTTGTATTGGTGTTTGACGGTGAGAGCCACTGACCAAGAGTCAGTATTTCACAAGCTTGGAGTAAGAAGGGGTTGGGATTTACAATACGCCTCCTGTAATGCTTTTAACGTTAAAGATAAAGTGGAGGCCGAAGGATAAAGGTAAAGAGTCTGAATCAGCAACAGCATTTCTTTCGATTTTCTGTCAAAAATGATAAAAAAGAGGCTTAGGACCTGTCTGATTAATCAGACTTACCTGTCTGTATTGATCTGAACTATTCCTATTTGATTCTGTTTGTCCTTCCTGTCTCTCATAACTACTAACACATACACACACGTCAACATACCCTCATTTTATCTATATCCTTGTAATTTAATTTATGCCTTATGTTTTATGTAGCTAACCTCCTTGCTTTTTTAAATTCAGTTCTTACTTGTGTTCAATTTGTTGTTGTTTGTGTATCATTTTTTTTGTTCTTCTTACTTCCTTTATTAAGCCCCTAGGGGTTTTTGTAATCTAACCTGCACAATCAAATGTTTTTATTTTTTTGTGTTACTGTTGTCTTGATTTTATTGTGGAACATAAACAAATTCAAATGAACACAGCAAATGTGAGATCAATAAACAGCATAAATAAATGTCTTGTTGATTTGTTTAGGCCTGTTTTCTTTTCAGGCCCCGAATGCTATCTAAAAATGTTCCTTCTCTTTTTTTCTCTGTAAACCCATGTCTGTCTTTCACTGAATTAAAAGATACTTTTTCATTTCTTCTTCTTCTGTGTTCCCTCTCTTTACAACTGCTGTTCTCTTGCTTAGATTCAGAAGCAGCAGGTTGTCGCAGAACATTTGTGTCAACATTTTATTTTCCTCTTTGTCTCATACGCAGCATCATTCTTTTGTTACATACCAGATGCCAAACAGACTCTCATTAATCCAATATGTGATTATGTCTGTTTACTGGCTGAAAAGGCCTGCCAAACAGTTTCTATTTCATACACCAAATAGTTTGATGCATGTAGGCAGACATGGCAGACTCTCCCCGTTTCCCAATGTCAAGGAAGGATCCTCCAAAGCCAGAATTTGGAGGAAGCTACGTCATCAACGTCCGCCGAAGGACCGTTCCAATGTCGAGGATCCTCCAAATTCCTCCAAGAACTGAGTCCTTCATTCAGAAAATTTCCCATAGACAGAGAAGGATGCATATGTGTATCCTTTGCGGTCCCAAATCATCCCCAATCCTATGCGCTGGTCTTTGCCGGCTCGTAAAAAAAAAAAATAGCGGACCTAAGTGGGAGTTTGAGCGGCATCGCTGACGGTGAAATAATATTTTAAATGTAAGTATCTTTAGTGTGTGCCGTACATTTTTTATCACTGTTAATATTTTACATCAATGTAAAGCTTAACGCTTTAATGCTTGTAGAAATTGCTATAATAATTAGGTAGATCCGGCAACTGTATGCAGGACAACGGTCAAACTATGTGCATGGGGGACGTGTAAGACCGATAGCCGGTGTTATGTGCCTTCTGGTTTTTTCACCTACTGGTTTCCGAGCCTGTCCAGATGCCATGTGAACCTCAACGGCTGCCCATGTCGACAGATTCACAACAAATTCATATACATTTTACTGGCCTTTGCATGTCGCACCTCAATATAAACTATGCTAAATTGAACAGAATATCTGAGTACGACACTACAATAACATTGTACAGCGGGAAAATTGTGTTTTAAAAGACATTACGATGATCCGTGTTGCGCTGGGTTTGAACCTTCTTAGGCAAAAAATAATAGCATGTGTGCCCGCTGCACTGTCCCCTATACCATCACATCATTCACATCACTGCTGAGAAAAACCTTTTTCTCTCAGTATAACAGGAATAACAATTTAACAGAGCAAACCGAAACAACTCGTTACCTTGATTTAAGCTTAGCTTCATAATTAAATCGTACGCTATAACCTCCTGCTACACCTCTGCGCTATCCATGTGCAAGGACTCGTCATAAATTACACCAGGCAGCACACGGTTTGTGAAACAATCGGTCTGAAACAACTGGTTACCTTGGCCTGGAAACGCTTGATCCCGAGGCTCGCAATCCGCTACAACAACAAGTTTCTTGGATTTATGAGAAGAAGCAATGTCTATTGGCGTGCCTCAAATGCCTATATCTAGGTTTCTAATGGCCTACAACGTTATGTTTAAGACGGAAGATACACATTTGAAACCCCTACAACACAAAGTTCTGTTTAATAAATGTTAATAGTTTGTGCAAAACCTTTTGAATTGTTGGTGTTGTAGTATAGGCTATTTATGTCACCTACGCACCCAGATATGTACTCAGAATATTTGAGTACGACACTACAATAACATTGTACAGCGGGAAAATTGTGTTTTAAAAGAAATTACGATGATCCGTGTCGCGCTGGGTTCAAACCCTCTTCGGCAAAAAATAGCATAAGAGTCCACTGCACTGTCCATCATCACATCACATCATTTACGTTTTTGGTGAAAAACAACTTTGTTTTCACTCAGAACAAGAATCACAATTTAACACAGCAAATTGAAACAATTCCTTCCGAGATATGTTATCCCGGAGGACTCCGGAGGCAGTTGCAAGGTACCGACGGGCCCGAAGGGCTGCAGCCTCTGCCGTGACAGAGGCAAAGCAGCGGGTGTGGGAGAAGTTCGGAGAAGACATGGAGAAGGACTTTCGGTCGGCACCAAGGTGCTTTGGAAAACCGTTCGCCACCTCAGGAAGGGGGAAGCGAGGAATCATCCAAGCTGTTTACAGCAAGGATGGGACGTTGTTGACCTCAACTGGGGAGGTAATAGAGCGGTGGAAGGAGCACTTTGAGGAACTCCTAAATCCAGCTGGCACGCCCTCTGTGGTAGAGGCAGAGCTGGAGGATGATGGGGGATTGTCGTCAATTTCCCTGGTGGAAGTCGCTGAGGTAGTAAAACAACTCCACAGCGGCAAAGCCCCAGGGATTGATGAGATCCGTCCAGAAATGCTGAAAGCTCTGGGTGTGGAGGGGATGTCTTGGTTGACACGCCTCTTCAACATTGCGTGGAAGTCTGGGACGGTGCCTAAGGAGTGGCAGACCGGGGTGGTGGTTCCCCCTTTAAAAAAAGGGGGACCAGAGGGTGTGTGCCAATTACAGGGGTATCACACTTCTCAGCCTCCCTGGTAAAGTCTACCCAAGGTACTGGAAAGGAGGGTTCGGCCGATAGTCGAACCTCGGATTGAAGAGGAACAATGCGGATTCCGCCCTGGCCGTGGAACAACGGATCAGATCTTCACTCTCGCAAGGATCTTGGAGGGGGCCTGGGAGTATGCCCAACCAGTCTGCATGTGTTTTGTGGATCTGGAGAAGGCGTATGACCGGGTCCCCCCGGGAGAAATTGTGGGAGGTGCTGCGGGAGTATGGGGTGAGGGGGTCCTTCTCAGGGCCATCCAATCTCTGTATGACCAAAGCGAGAGCTGTGTCCGGGTTCTCGGCAGTAAGTCGGACTCGCTCCAGGTGAGGGTTGGCCTCCGCCAGGGCTGCGCTTTGTCACCAATCCTGTTTGTAATATTTATGGACAGGATATCGAGGCGTAGTCGGGCGGGGAGGGGTTGCAGTTCGGTGGGCTCGGGATCTCGTCGCTGCTTTTTGCAGATGATGTGGTCCTGATGGCATCATCGGTCTGTGACCTTCAGCACTCACTGGATCGGTTCGCCGCCGAGTGTGAAGCGGCTGGGATGAGGATCAGCACCTCTAAATCTGAGGCCATGGTTCTCAGCAGGAAACCGATGGAGTGCTTTCTTCAGGTGGGGAGTGAGTCCTTACCCCAAGTGAAGGAGTTTAAGTACCTTGGGGTCTTGTTCGCGAAAGTGAGGGACTATGGAGCGTGAGATTGGTCGGAGAATCGGAGCAGCCGGTGCGGTATTACATTCTGTGTATCGCACCGTTGCTAGACGAAAAGAGAGCTGAGCCAGAAGGCAAAGCTCGATCTACCGGGCAATTTTCGTCCTACCTCACCTATGGTCATGAAGGCTGGGTCATGACCGAAAGAACGAGATCCAGGGTACAAGCGGCCGAAATGGGTTTCCTCAGGAGGGTGGCTGGCGTCTCCCTTAGAGATAGGGTGAGAAGCTCAGTCATCCGAGAGGAGCTCGAGAGAGCCGCTGCTCCTTCGCCGAAAGGAGCCAGTTGAGGTGGTTCGGCATCTGGTAAGGATGCCTCCTGGGCGCCTCCCTAGGGAGGTGTTCCAGGCACGTCCAGCTGGGAGGAGGCCTCGGGGAAGACCCAGGACTAGGTGGAGAGATTATATCTCCAACCTGGCCTGGGAACGCCTCGGGATCCCCCAGTCGGAGCTGGTTGATGTGGCTCGGGAAAGGGAAGTTTGGGGTCCCCTACTGGAGCTGCTGCCCCCGCAACCCGACTCCGGATAAGCGGATGAAGATGGATGGATGAAATTGAAACAACTTGTTACCTTGATTTAAGCTTAACTTCGTAACTAAATCGTGCACTATAACCTCCTGCTACACCTCTGCACTGTCCATGTGCAAGGACTCCATAAGATTCCAATGTTTCTTTGTCAAGAGGTAGGCAAAACTGCACAACAGAATCCATAGAAATGCATGAATTTAGTTTGTAACAACAGTAGCCACATAACCTGCCCTTTCCTGTATGCTTTCCCATTTACTTGAATAGGAAAATAGCTGTCCAGTTGAAGCACTTTCATACAAGGACTTTGAATGGTTTTATCTGCAAAACATAGAATGTCCTATAAGACATAAATGGGCTGAGAAGCCCTCTTACACAAAAAGGCAAAGAAAGAAAATCATATTGGCTTACATAGGGAAGTCCCATACATGGACAGAAAAAAATAGCATACAGAAAGATTTACAACCTGCAGGCAGCACAATAAAAATGTAGGTGTACTGGGGGTCGTCCAGCACAACCCCAGTGGAACCACAACATGCAGGCTGAACACTCGATCTAAAGAGAACCATGACCATTGATTAGTAATGGGCCATACATTTGAATGCATAAAGGAACAATTAATTCTTACCCAGTCATCATGTTCCTCCACATCCTCTCTTCCAGGACTTTGCCATTCATTGCCACATGTCTGCACAGGTTTTCTAAATTGTCTAACAGATAATATGAAACATTATTTCTCATCTCAAAGAGGATGTGTTAGAGATTTTACTTTGCTACTAATGCTCAAAGTGTTTATACTGTTTTATGTTACAGACCTAATTGTGTTTTCATTTGTGAACTTTGCCTTTCCTGTACATGTGTCAGCTCACACAGAAATTTGGATGTAGCTGTCTATGCCCTCTTGATTGAATTGATTTAATTGATCACCTCTGTGTTGTATGTGTGTATGTCCTTTTTAACTCAAATGTCATCCTATTGTCTTGTGTAGTGTGCGGTTATAGGTTGCACACGTTTCTGCATACATCGTGTAAAACTTAATTCACTCATACTATAAAAAGGCTGCACTGAAGGAGAATGTTAGAGTTGGTCTGGAGATTGTCAGGGGTGACACTCAACAGCTCTCCTTGCAGCAAGTAAAACTTGTCGTGTCTCCTGTCTTCTGTTGATTACTGGAAAAGTCTTGGGTTACAAACCTGTGGGAACTGTCAAAGTACCCAACAGGATGACACATACACACCTTAAGAGGGGACACACACCTGATTCCGCTACCAGTGTGCAGGCAATCTCCCTCCTCAGATGTGTGATTGCAGCCTGATCTGTGGCAAAAGTCAGCACCTCACCTCTCAGGAGAAGCTGTGCAAACTACATATGGCAGAGTACAATCAGTAAAATCCATCCATTAGCTGTATCAGATCAAGTCAGATTCACTCATGCCTTGCATACAAATGCCCCACATGATGTAGCATCTGGCTGCCGCGGATGGTCAACTGTGCTACAGGCCCATCTGGAAAAGTGCAATTGTCTTTGCCTCATGAAAGATCTGTGGAATAGAAATGCATTTTTGCAATTTGGAACCAAAAAGGGTCTATCGCATTACTATTAACCTCCAACTCACCTTGTGACATCCTGGCATTTTTTAATGCCATCAGGGGTTTCACCCAATGGATCCAGTAAAAGGGCCCATGTTTCCGTAGGATATATGACCTTCATAGTAGTGAAAAGGGACTGATCAACAAATCATTCTTAACCAAGTTCCAGACTCTTGCACATACCTCTCTTAAAGCAATGCCAGTGTATAGGTACGTTCACCACAAGTGTCCAGTGGTGTTGGTCACATACAGGGCCAATGAGGACATCATAGGCCATGGGGTCAAGCTGAAAAGACGAGCATTGCAATAAACCATTTATTTTAACAATTGTTTTTACAATTACCTTGTTTAGTCCCCTGTATGAGCTGTCAAGTGAGTTGAGATCATGCCGCAAGGATAGGGTGTATCATGGGGTAGTATGGAACTTTCCAATGGTACATTATAACTGTCCTGGACTGTAAGGTACTTTTCCGAGCTAGATAGCATATTGAGACCGCAGTGACAAAATAAAGTATTACCCAAAAATAAGGTTTGATTACCTGAATGATATGTATCACATTTCCCAGAAATGTTGCGTGTTTAATTAACTGAGAAAAACTAAGAAATTCCCAGAAATGATGTATGAGAAACTAACTGATAAAAAAAAAAATATTTCTCCAAAATGATGTGTGACTAACTAACAAGAAGGAGTTCTCAGAAATAATGATTGGAACAAATGAATGACATGTATTTTCTATTAACAAGGATTGATTAACTGAATAAGATGTATTGTCTAATAATAATGTTTGAAGCCCAGAAAGCTCCCAAAAGTAACTGAATGCTAAGGATTAAAGATTAAGAGACAAAATGTGGAGGTTGACAGAGCTGTGAAAAAGGGGAACTGGACAGGTTCAGCTTGTGGGGAAGTAAGGGTTGTGCAACGCCTGCCGGTAAATCGAGAAGTTGGGCCACGGCTTGCTGGGAGACCAAGGGTTGTGTAACAGCCTGCCAGTAGGTCAAGAGTTGAAGCGAACAGCTTGCCGGGAAATGAGGGTGGACGGCAGGAACATGTATGATTCATGGAAAGTAGCCAATGAGGGTTTTTTGGGTCAAACAGTATGAAGGACAGAAACAGGCAAAGATCGGGGTTATTCCTCGGCAATTCTCGGAGGGTGTTGGACTGGACATAAGATCTTCAGACCCCGCAGCCTCGACTAAGAAAAGAGTTGGGACTTGGACAAGAAAACAGCAAAAGAAAACTTCTTCAGGGGAATTGCGAGACAGAAGCCACAGAGGATAACCACCGTAGCCAACCCGGCTGAAGAAGTAATTCGGACTCTGACTTTTTCTTCTGTTCAACTGCCCCAATGGCTGTGGAATTATAGACACTTTTGAAGACTTTGTACAAGGTTTCAGGATTCTAACGGATTACACAGCCGAGGGCAGAAGAAAAGGGCGCGGTCCCCCCGGCCAGAGGAACACGCTCCTCTCCCCCCCTCTACAAAAAAGAAGATTGCCAGATTAATCCAAGCTCAACTATCGTATCCAGGTTTTGCCCTTCAACATTTTTATCAATTATTAGAAATTGACCAGTATAGCTAATAGGGTTTCCAAGTTAGTCATTTTAAGGGAGATTTGAATTTTTAATCATTTATATAGAGTTTTATTCAATATTACAAAATCAGATGTGTTTTTTATTCATTGATCAATTTCATTCTCAATCACTAAGTTGTATGCTTGCCCTTGCTCTATTCTGCAATAAAATATACAAATACTGTATTTAAAGTACAAGAAGTAGACATTGAATTATTTCACTTAAGGTTGTAATTAATTGGGTGTAGTGAGTTCAAACATCTTTAAAGGTTCTTATAGGTTGCTCTAGCCACTGAAATTAACTTGCCCTTAGGGCCTATTTTCCTGGCCCCTAAACAATATCCTAGCAACTTACCAAGTGCCCTGATCAATGAGAAGAGAGCTGTCGTGAACGGGCGTGGTTGGGGTAGTATATGGCTCTAGGGCTATTTGGTCAGGTGCTGTTTCAGAGTAAGCAGGGTAGACGCCCGGATGAAGACAGTTAGAAGCTAGGCGAGTCTCTTCGACACCAGCTTAAACAGTCTTCTGTCATACCTAGTAGGGTAATACCCATAGGTTTAAGAGAATCGGACCCTTTAAACGGAGAGCTGGTCCAGTATCCCCTTAACAAGGGATCACCGGGATCTAACAGAGCCTTGCCATATTGCGGTCATCTGAAATGAGTCTACATAAAACCATTGCTTCTCCACTTGCCCTCTCACTTTATCCAAAGTGCAGTGGATGAAAGCATTAATCACCTTGAAGACCACAGGTGTAGAATTCTATTTTGGCATCGGCAATACGCAACCATTCATTCAAAAAAGCCGACTAACCCCAGAAATATTGACACATAGTGAAATCTCAAATTACTTCAAATATTGTACTGGATTTTCTTATTCCTAATTTAATAATGTATGCTGTGCTTCAAGTGCCAAGCACAAGCACATTCCCACAAACCAAAGTCCCATTAATTTACAAAAGGAATGACCAGTGCATTACAGGAATGCCTTTACGTCACCAACTGCTACTTGTACTAATGAAGTTGTGCCAAAATCTGGACCTAAAAGTCTTTGCTTTCAGATTCCAGCTACTTGAATGCAGTGTAGGTACACTTTTCAACTCCTTTTGTACATGTATAGTGCGCTGGGAGAACAACATGGCCACACAGAGACATCCTCATTTCTCAGATGCCACACAAATATAGAGAATATCCAACAATGTGAACACAGTAACCAGGTTCATTGTTTAATCTCATTAAAAATAAATACTTATTAGTCAACTGCTATATTCTTACTACATTGAATGTTAACGTAGCCATATCTCAGTCTCAATCTCCCACAAGCTAGTTAGCATTAACGTCAGCTATGCTACTCCTGTCAAACACTAAAGTTGGAGAGTATTGGACTGAGCCAGGCTAATATCATTCACAACACATTACTATGTTTCAAAAACAAATAAATTGATCTTACCCTACTCTGTACAAACAATGCTGATCTTGAATGTCGTTAACTATCTTGATGTATGTCAGATGAGGGTTTTCACTTTTGCACTGTGATCTGTATATTCTCGCCTCCAGTTTAAGCTTGTCACCTTCTGAATGTATTTTAAAGTTTTGAATATACTCCTCCATAGCATAATTAAGTCCATTTTGATTGCTTGTGGATGAAGTGAATCTTTTTTTGCCCAAAACATCTCCAAAGCCTGCTTTGATATTCTGTCAGCTGTCATTTTCCTTATGTTTTTCTAATCAAGTCTGGTTTGTTTGTCCGAATTTCTAATGGAAGTGGTGGGGGGCGGGGCTTAGCAATGGGTCAATTGTGACATGGAAGAAATAGAGCTTTAAAAAGGATTGGTGTAGGAAAGTTTTCTTTTGAGAAAACTGCACTGTTTTTTACTCCATAGTTCCCATCAAGGGCTGACCCTCCAGTAAGCTGCTTTATCTTAGAGTGTGTAGTACCCTGTGATGTCAGAGAAGAAAACAGGAAGTTAATATTCACGGTTCTGATCTGTCTTATCTTCAAGGGTCAACTTTGTAATTTTCTGAAGTTGATGTTCTGAACATTAATCTTTCACCAGGAGTAGGGAAGTTAAAAGGTACTTTACTATTTAATAATCCTTATAATTATATTTTAATAAATCCTTGTCTGAAAGCATTTTGTGGGTCAAATGACAAAGTAGATCTTAGTGGAATATTAACTTCTTGTGGAAATATTGTGAATGCAAACTTTTTTGTGATAAAAGACGCTTTATCATGACACCATATGGGGTTAGAAGAAGAGTTCACACTGTGTCTTGCTGTTTGCTAATGTTTGCAGTTGCAGAGGATGGTTTGATAAATGTAAATGTGCTGTATTTATATAGCGCTTTTCCATAGTACAGGATACATTCACCATTCACACACATTCATACACTGTGGCCGGGGCTGCCGTACAAGGTGCCACCTGCTCATCAGATAAACACTCACACACATTCACACTCCGATGCGCAGCATCGGGGGCAACTTGGGGTTCAGTGTCTTGCCCAAGGACACTTCGACATGGGACTGCAGGGCCGGGGATTGAACCACCAACCTTCCAATTGGCAGGCAACCACTCTACCACTGAGCCACAGCCGCCCCACACATAATTCCGCTCATCCACGGTGGAGAAGCACCTACAATACTTCTAGTTTCATGTCAGCACAAACCTGGGAATTGTGGAGACACATCTACAATGCAATTACCATCAGGAGGTAGTTCATTACTCTACTCCTGCACCTGTTTGGTCATTTTCTGGCTCCAACTGTAGATGCTAAGAGCCAAAACTGTGGAGTAGCAAAGAGGTGGTGAAAGGCAATTAGTTGACAAAGGCACTATAAAATACAAAACTGTAGTTTGTTTCTCTTTTTGATAACCATTTTTAAATCTAGTCCAGATATTAATTGTAGTACAGCTTTCAAGCACTTGATACAGGGTCTGTACCAGGTTAACTAAAATAGTTAAATCCACTGACAGAGCCGCGAGATCTAACACATTCCAACCTTCTCCAGTGAAATCTTTGCGCCTGCTCTACCCACTGATCCAACCTGGCCGAACTGGCTCTAAATATTACACTACCCATGAGCCTCAGCCACCGTTGAGAACTTGTTGGTGATTCAACACTGAGATGGTTGTCTTTAGATGTTAAATGGTGTCAAACTTTAGTCCTTTCAAAGTCTATTCAGATTATCCTAGCCCTTGTGTTGTCTTCCCGGGTCAAAAACTGACAAAGATTTGACTTTTTTCAGACATTCTTTTAGTTTTCACTAACACCACCTACAGTTACAGTATACAGTACTTTTTTGGAATTCATGGTCAAAAACCCTCATTTATATAGAATTATACCTAATATTAGAGTAAAAAAGCAGAAATTATTAATTATTTTGACTAAAAGTTAAGATCAGAAGAACGAACAGATGAGTTTAGTCAGGAATGAAAGTGATCAATTGTATTTGCAAAGACCGTTGTATGGATTCCAATTCATATTTTTGTGGTAATTTGGTTAAAAAGAAACCCATATTTCAGATATAGACTTTTTTTTTTTTTAAAGGGGTCAAATTTGACCCAAGGACAAAAGGAGGGTTAAAGGGTAGGGTGACCAGACGTCCCCGGTTTCCGGGGACAGTCCCCGGTTTTGGTGACCTGTCCCCGGCTGGATCGGTCCCCGGAAATGTCCCTGGTTTTCACTGTGACTGACAGACCCAAAATTGGAATGAAAGAAAGAAAACTCTGACCAAACGGAGCCGATCGAGCAGCGCTGCTCAGAGCTCAGATGTTTTTGAAAGCCGTATTTTACGATGCTAAAATCACTGATTATTTACATGGAGTCTGGTGGGTTTAGCCAACGCAATTTCGCGGACTTTTATGTTTTTAAAAAATTATCTTAATCTTTAACAGAAAGGTCAGCCTCCTTAGAAATCCTTTCCATAATGTTATCAGACACTTAGAATATTAATCTGAGTCTGTCAGCGGCAAAACGAGCACTTTATGAACGTAAATACAAGCTGGACAATTATCTTATTAACTTCCATTGTAGCTTGTTTCTCTGCTGCCGACTGCAGCGATCTCGTTTCATACTGCATCAATGTCAAAGGAAAATCTTTCCTCAATAGTTTTTATTGTATCCGATACTCAATGAGCTGTTGTCGAAACAAGCCTGAAGCAATAAAGCCAAAGCTGTCAGATAAATGTAGTTCAATAAACATTACAACATTATGAAATATGAGGACTTTCTATCTTGAAACATCCCCCTCTGAGGTGTAGTGGAGTGGAGTATGAAGTAGCAGCAGGGGTGAGTCTAGGATCGGACCTTTGGGGCGGGCGGGCTCAACCTCTAGGTCTAGTGTCCCTTTTTTTTTTTTTTTTTTACAGATAAAAAACATGACGTGTTTTGGAGGTACCTACGCTTCTGAGCTGAAAATGTCCCCAGATTTTGTCTGAGAAATTTGGTCACCTTATTAAAGGGGTGATAGAATGCAAAACCGATTTTACCTTGTCATATGTGAATAACGACAGTTCGGTGGGTAAATAGGACATACATAAATACTCAAAATCCCATTGACATGTCTTTCCTCTGAAAATCTCACATTTTGAAACTGCCGCTGAAAACAGGCGAATCCCAAAAAAGCTAAAAGATGACGTCAGGATCTCAAAACCTGTAGCGTTGTCACGCCCATGGATGTATTAGGAGAACGGTCATGCCCCAACATTTACATACAGGCCACTGACCTGAGACCAGTTCCTACTGTAGCTAGCGTTAGGTCAATTAGAAGTCCGACTGAGAACGCTGCTCGTGTAGTTTGACGGGATTTACAAAGAAGAAAGTTTGGAATATTTTCCAGGATATTGACAATGAACCAGGGTCGTAAATGTAGCGATCCAGGCTGTACAGGGAATGGAGACACTTCTCATAGTCTTCCCTGAGAAGCAAACACTCGACGGGCTTGGCTGATGTTTCACTATAAGGAGTTTCCATGTGAAGTTTGACACTCATTATTAATTTGCTCGAACTATTTCACCAAAGACAGTTTTCAAAACTTTGGACAATTTAAAGCAGGATTTGCTAAGCTGCTGTTGCTGAAAAATGGGCTGTTCCGACTGTATGGTCATGATTTCGTCGCTAACAGTAACATAGCATTGCTAACGTATCCTGTAGCTATCATAGGCTGAATGTGTGTTGATCAACTGTAATGGCAAAGGGCCTAACGTTTCATTTTCCTAACTGTTCCATTCAAATAAATACAGGGTATTTACAGGGTTGTCATGTAGCTACATCTATAGTTAACGATGCATGTTTGTCCACTTTGTCACGTTAATTTTTATTGTATTTCAGCAAGAAAGCTAACTGCAGCTGAGTAGAATCATGATAGTTTGGTTGCTAGCTAAGCTGTAACGTTACTCAGCTAGCTAGCTATGTCATCCCCGTTTGCTTCGACAACAGAACTGGAAAACGTTATCATTTCATATATCTAGTCAATCTTGTGAAAACAGTGTGTATATAGACTGCAATGTATTTATTTGCAGTTTTTTTTATTTCAGAGTACATCACAAGAACAACACGAAAGATGCAGCTTGCCAAACAGATGCTCCAAGTGTGGCATCTCAGGGTACACAACTGTCTCATTTGACATTAAGACCTCACATACGAAGCAAAGGTAACTGTCATGTAATGTGCCCAAGTGAATGGGGCTATATACCTTTAAGGGCATTCTGTTACGTCCCTACGTAAATATGCACGCAGTGTTAGTAACGTGAGACTAGCGGGGTTGTGAAGTGAAGTTTAACACATGCCTGTATGTTTTCTGCTTGTCTGTTTGACAATACATGTGTTCATGGATTCAAAGACTTGTGTGGACAATTGAATTCTTTACAGTAACCTTTCTAATTATTCTTACAAAACCAGACGTCTTATGGTGTGTGTGTAGCATTGTGACTGGGTAGTATTTAGCAGAGCAGTGTTATCTAAGAATGTTACCATGATGAGTGAGTGACTTTTATCAAATATGTGAGCCATTCACAACACATTAGTGAACTATTTATAGTAGGAATAGAACTATTCATCTGTATTATCACTGATTAGTCTGATCTCAATCAATTGCATTTCCTTTTGTGGGGGAGGCTGGTGAAAATAATTTGGACAATAGGTAGGAATGTGTTTGTATACAAAAGGTATGACTGAATGCTAGATTGTGTGTTGAAGATGCTGTCGGTACACGATCCGTCCTGCCAGCACAATCCGTTCAGCGTATGTGCAAGATGTTTGCGCATGCGTATATGATATCATGATGAAAGCGTATTTACGACACTGCACGATCTGTTCACATAGACAGTTAAAGAAAGTCTGTTCGCCTCCACCGGAAAGCTAACGTTAGTTTAACAGCTGTTACGTCAGTTCTACTTTACTTGTGCTCATTTAAAATACAATCACTCAATACTTGCCTTTATTATTACTGTAAAGTCTTAATTTAGCTACAGCTGCTTTCCCCACTGTTTCGTTTTGAGTAACGTTATTTTAGGCTGAATCAAGCTGTCAGCTAGCAGTTAGCCGAATTAGCTGTTAGCTAAACTAGCGTAGTTAGCTTTCCGGTGGAGGCTAACAGCAGACCGCTACTGTGGAACAGATCGTGCAGTGCCGTAAATCCCTGTTAAATCATGATTATCATCTGCGCGTGCGCTTACATATTGCACATGCGCAGAACGGATCGTGCAGGCAGGACGGATCGTGTACCGACAAATGCCTTTTGCAGGTATGTACACTTCCTATGAACTTCGTCATTCAACAAAACAAGTCTTTAGAAAAGACAAATGAGAATGGGGACAAATTGCAGAAACTGGTTTTGTTCAGTGAAGGAGTGAGACACGAGCAATGGTCTAAAGACATCAAGCCTAATTGCCGGCCATCTAAATGCAAGTCATTTCAGTTTTAAGCTGCTCTAACTGTAACAACACTGGTTAGAGTACAGTTTGGGCACAGCTTAGAGGTTTAGCAACTGCTTTTGCTGTGAGTTAACTGGAGTATTTTGCTTGGTGTGTGTAAAAGGTAATACAATTATGTTACAAAATTTATGTTTTTGTTTCAGGTTGTATCTTGCAGCCATGCAATTCAATGAGAATGCTGATCACCCACAACGGAAGACAGCCAAGGGGAAACTAATATACAGACTTCTATTCCCAAAGGCCAAAAGGGAGGTTACACCATCAAACAAGTGAAGACAGAGCCAACAATTTGTAAGTTTAAATATTTTTCTTATTACAAACAAAAAATAAAAATTTGCATCGTATAGGCACTAAAAGTAACTTTTCACACACTACAAACAACAAATCCACATTTGCAATGATATAGGTGCTAAAAATGACTTCACACACAACAGGCTATGTCTTTAGACCTGATGGCTTACTGGTGTTTGAGGAGATCATCCATGACCCCCCTTCCTTATCTGGAAGCAGTCCGGCAGATTCCTGTGCCCCAGGACCTGTGTGCTCAGCTCGACAGGCCCCCAACCAGACATACTGCCCTGAAGCATCCAGAAACTCCCTCCGTATACTATGAAGGTAAATATGGTGCAAAAGTGAGAGCGCGTAGATGCGATGTGAGCACTTGTAAAATATGACTTGAGAGCTTGTAAAAAAAATCTGTACTCGTAGATGCAATGTGAGCACTTGTAGAATATGACTTGATAGCTTGTAAAAAAAAAAATCTGTAGTCGTAGTGTTGGAGCTAAATCCTGCTCCATTCTCAGGGTTCATTCAATTAGTAGTCAAAATCTCAGATGTTGAAATGTGAATCCATTTTATTACATAGGATATCCTAGAGACAAATACAGAGTCAACCTAACACGGCTCTCCCCCAAATTTGTCTGACTCTTTGGCTCTCGGACCCCCAGTATTATCTCACAAAGGGTGGGGGGGGGTCTTGTGTTTATTCCTTATCTTTTAGTTGGGATGTGACTGAGGGTTTATGACCCTCAGGACTTGCAAAGCAAAAGAGCAGTTGGACCATAAAGGGGGACTGAAACCAGAGACAGGGTGTCTCTAACATCATCAATTCAACTTCTAACACATTTGTAGAGCTGGTTATAACAAAATGTACCAGAACATCTTATATTATAAAACAAAAGTATTGCTAAACAACTTAATGTAACAAACAACAAACTATAAACTTATAACAACAAACTTAATGCATGACCCACATGTCTTCATTTATGTTGAAATGATGCTTTTCCCTTTTAGCTTGAATGTATAATGCAAATCACCCACAATGTTTAAGCACATATAAAATTTTAAATTCCAACACTTACAATACTAAAAACAAGCCTAATACAAAGTTATTCTTAGGCTACAACACTGAAGTGTGAGTATTATACTAGTATACAACGAACGGCTAATGTGTTATGCTAAATGACCAAACTTACCAGTCTGAACGAGTCATTTCCAATCTACTGGCAAGTTGCTCCTCTATGTCAGATCCTTCCTCTCAGGCTCAAACAGATACCGTTCAACAGCTAAAGTCTCCATGTTATCTCCACCTTGGATGTTTTAGTGAGTGTTGTTGGTCCTGTTGCTCTGTCAGCCGCAGCAACGGTCGTTGCACACCAACCAATCAGCGCGCGCAGCTTATTTAAATATTCATGAGCAGACCACCTCTCGTTTCAAGCCATGTCAATTTAACAGGGTGGTATGAGGGCCAAAATAACAGCAAAAGCAACATTTTCAGCAAATGTTACATACCCTATCAGGAGACCTTAAGGAACAGCGTGAAATACTCTATACAACCATTCTATCACCCATTTAATGTATGGTAGGCATAAGCTGTCACAATGAATAAAATGGAATAAAGTAAAAGAAATGTATCGAAGACAGAATGAGAGACAGAAACCAATGAGGACATGAGAGAACAAAGACAGACAGAAAGTCAGATTAGGATCATGGGAATGTAATATCCAGCTGATAAATCATAGTGACTGTCAGGTGCTCAGTCATCTGATAATATGACAGACTGAAGCGAGACGGCTTCTTCTCCAACCCACTGCTAATTATAGACAGACATAATTAACTCACAGTCACTGTGTGTATGTGTGTGGTCATGTGTGAAAATAAGCTCTCATCATTGTTTTTACTAAGTGATTTTTTTGTTGTTGTTGCATGTTTTAGTCTTTTAATACATGTGCTTAGGTAAAATGATTTTTCATGCGATGATATGATTAAACAAATATTCTACAAGGAGCCACATCATTTGATGGTTGAGAGAACTACAATATTGCTTGTTTTTATAAATATAAAAAAAGAATAAGTCAGTTTGACAGCTGATTATTTTGGCGATGAAGCTGCAGACATAATTGTTGAGCTGACAGGGTAATAGAGAGAGTGGAAGAGAGAAAACATGTTTTGCATGTGTATTTGAATGGGCGTTAGTGTGTGTGTGTGTGTTATTTGTAGGTAGACTTATGGAAGCCATGAAGTCAGGTTTAAATCATACCCTTTCTGTATGCTTGCATTATATCCCTTTGATTTACCCGTTAATGGAACTTTTGTTTTCAGTAATATGCTTGTTTGTTTGAGGCGGGAGCTCCTAATTTATGCGTCTGCACCCTTGGGAATGAACTTGTTTGTCAATCTTTTTGTTTGGTTGCGATTTTAACAATTTATTTGTGCATACAGAAATTCTTTTTATGAGAAAGAGTGGAACTCTGGCAGTCTAGTTGTTCACTTTCCATCTGGCTTATCTCTGCTTTTAACTTAAAAAGCCACCACAGCATTGTAATATAAAAAAGAGAAAAAATAATGTAAGACAGCCTCATTTGTTCTGTTAGTACAATGTTTGTATGCCAACCTCTTGATGGAAGTCATTGTAACATAGGAACCAAATGTAATGTTTATATGTCTATATATACATATTTGGAACTATAACAAAAGTTGTCATGTGCTAAACTGCATGATTCTGTTTCAAATGTCTCAGTTAAAAGGAAGAGATTTGGGGAAGCAGGATGAGATGGAAAAGGAAATGACTCAGAGGAGGAAAACAGGATGAGATGTTTGACTGCTGATCTTCTTAACAGTAGTGGTTCCAGTCCTGACCCTGGGGTATCAGAGTTCTGCTGTAGAGCGTTGAGTAACCGTAGCACTTTATGCCTTGTAGGGTGCTTGGGTCTGAGGGTTGAGGAGGGTTGAAAATGAGAAAAACTTAAACCAGGTCCAATAACTGCAGATAACAAATGTATGACTAAGACTACTAAGTAGGGAATAACATTTAACAGATTGCTCTGCTGACAGGAAGTAAGCAAGGGTTTGTTGAAATAATATTGGAACATGCATGTGAAGTTTATTCAATCACCCAATCAGAACTAAGATAGACAACCAGCTTAGACTTTAAAAGATGTGTTCTAACCATTACAATATGTAGGTGTCTTGACCTACAGATTGTCTATGACCCTTATGCCGACTTTACACTAAACAACTTTTCAAGCGAGTCCATTGTCGTAGACAATTGTCTCAATTGTTTGGTGCAAGGTGGTCATAAAACTCGGTCTGAGTCAGTGTTTTTACCGTCTTGACGTTTCACCAAAAGTAAATATGCTTGATATTATAAGTTTTAAGTCTTGGTAGTGAAGTTATGTCATGTAAACATTGTCATTAACCAATGGGTGGGCTCCTTGGATGTATTAAGAGAACTGGATACAGAGTTCAGCGCAAAGCCCAATTCATTCCAATGAAAGTTGCTCAAAAGCTCATAAAGCTGTCATGGAGCTTGAAAAAATGGAACGTGATCTTTCGCGTTGACTGGCCCATTGACATGCACACTAGCAACAGTTTCTTTGTGTTGTTGTAGCAACACTGTGAGTTCATGAGCTTCTCTCTCGTATCTCTTAGAAGTATACGCCGTTCTTAATACATCCATGGTATACGTGACGAACTCATGAACTCGCATTTTCATTGTCTAAAATATTCACTAACGTTAAACATTGTGTTTTTGTTGTTCCTGGTCGTTGTCATGCTACCAGCTAGCTACAACCTATCTACTAAGGTTACCTTGCAGTTTTTCAGGGCTGCCAACTCTCACGCATTGGCCGTGAGACACACGCATTTGACTGGTTGAACACGCTTACACGCCACACCCCCCGATTTCTCACGCTGAAGTGTCAACCCGGTCGGTCAATTTCTGAAAGATGAATTTATCTATAGATCTACCTGTTGAGCCACTTATGATCGACTAGTTGTGCTTTCAGAGACTGTGAGGGGTTCAAGAGCGCTCCTTGTCTGTGGAATTTTTGAATTGTTGCCAACTGAAAACATTATTTTTCACGAGCCATCCTGAGTGTGCTCTGAGTATCACAGACCCGCCCGTCGCTTTGTGTCCTCTCTCTCTGTAACAATTGAGGTGAGCAGCGCGGCTGGTAGTGTAGCAACTTCAGTTAACTTTAGTGGACTCGCATGGATGTAGTTATGTTTAGAATGTGCACCTGGTTTTAAACATGAGCAGAAATTTGATGAAACACATCTGAGCTATACTATACTATATATACGATACGCAATGTTGGGCCTCTAACCTCTGTGCATCTCTAAATGTAACTGTAAATAATTCATTCAATGTTTCATAAAATGAACAAATAGTCTCTATTTTCCCAAAAAAATAAATACAGTATAATGGGGCACAGAGGATGAGGGCCAAACATGACTGAGCCTTGGCACAGTAAGGATTAGAATTTATGCAAATCAGTGGTTTTCATTCTTTAGAATTTCAGTGGTCTTAGTTGATCCCTCAACATTAAATTATCTTTGGGTCCCTGTTCCCTACACCAGGGACCCCTGGACCTGTTCACCACAGACCCAAATCTTCTCAGCTGTTGCTGACATATGCTACTGTCTCTTCATGTGGCTCATTATGTTTGGCACATTGTCTGGGTCACTTCTTATATCATAAGAAGTTAATAATGTAAATAATGTAAATGCTGAATGCCTTAATACCTGTTGATACTACGACAATGCAAAGGCTCTTAACCTTACAGTTTTGTACATATCATGTAAGACTTGATTTCTCCATTTTTTTGCACAAAACTCTCCAGAAAGTGCCATTTAATGGTTTATTTTTCAAAAAATGTTCCTGGGGGGGGCATACCCCCAGACCCCCCAAGGGAGAGCCCCCCCATCTCCCCCACATATAACAAATCCCAATTTAAATCCTGAAGGATAATGATGCTGAAAGAGCCAAAGAAATTGCTTTGTACGCGGCAAAATATGGGTTGGCCCCCCCAAATCTCACTCCAAGGTTTATGGAAAAGTTGGCAGCTCTGGTTTTTTGAACGGAGATTCTCTTAAAACATCCCAAGGCTTCATCCCTCATCCATGTTACATGCTTTACAGCATACATCCCTCGGACGTATCATAAGTAAACTTAAACCGCTGTTACGGTCATTTAAGATATGTTGATGTTAGCTACCTAACTAGCTCCATTATTTAGCTTGACCTGCATTCTGCTTTTCAACTAAACCAGGTCAAGTGATAGTGACACTGTATTAAAGTTACAAAAAATATTTTCCGTATTTTAAAATGAATTGTCTTAAGATTTAGATCCATAGATAGCTAAAACGTTTTTGAAAGGAATGCCAGCTTAGCTACAAGCCAACAATCAAATACAACAAAGGCTGTCAGTTGAATGGCATTTTGAGCCAACGTTAGCAATCAAATGACCATAGATAGCTAAAACGTTTTTGAAATGATTCCCTTCTGTTATTTTTTGTAATGATTTGCATTGTAATGTCATGGATTGCACAAATTTCAGTATGACACGTTATGCCGTAAACCGTAAATCTGAGCATGCTCAAATCTGCACTCGACTTACATCGGGGAGTGACAGTGGCCATGACAGGACCATGGGAGCGAGGAAAAGATAGAAGAGAGATTAGTCGACGACATGGTAAAGAGTAGGCAAATTAACAGGGTGTTAAGGTTGTAGTGTGACCCAGAACACAGAGATACAACACAGAAGACTGATAGAAGTTCAAGTTGTTTTTAATATTCGTAGACATATGTCCAGCAAAGGCGAAAACTAAAGCAACAGTCAATTCCACTGCGAAATCCAGGCGAAGCAGGTGGCAGGTCGGAGAGGGAATGACAAGTCAATTTCCAAGTCCTTTAACTTAGTCTGTGCCTCTTTTTTCTGTTTGCAAGCTTCCTCAATTTCGTTGCACAGAACCTTCTCTTCACTGCGCAGGATGTCAATGTCTTTGCGGAGGGTGGCATTTTTAGTGCATAACACCTTGTTCTGTATTTGGAGGGCCCTTTTATTGCTGTTTCTGGAGTACTGGAATTTCATACGAAGGCCCTCAATGTTTTCACGGAGTCCCCCATTCTGTCTTTGGAGGGCCCTGTTCTTTCTGAATAGGACCTCGTTTTCTCGGTGGTGGGCTGCGTTATCATCACTCAGAGGCTTGAGAGTGCTGGACTGCTCTTGCTGGGACATTTTTTAGCTTTCTGTCAAAACAACTGTCTGTATAAATGATCTGTATTGGGTATTTTCACTACAGTTCAGATGACTAATCTATTTGTAGCAATGCAATTTGTGACCCTGCAAGATGCCCGGTCATTACATATTATAACAGTCCTTAACGTTAGATGTGAGATGGCGTCAGACATTAGCCTTTTCAAAGTCTTCTACTGTATGGTAGGGTTAGACAGCCCAGTTGTTACATATGTTTCACCACTGACCAGAGGTAAGATTCCTTGTCAGTCAGTAGTAAGCAGAGGTGGGTAGTAACGAGTTACATTTACTCCGTTACATTTACTGAGTACATTTTTGAAAAAAATTTACTTCTAGGAGTAGTTTTAAATCACTATACTTTTACTTGTACTTGAGTAGATTAGTGAAGAAGAAACTGTACTCTTACTCCGCTACATTAGGCTACAATGTAGGCTACTTGTTACCTTTCTTTTTACCTCTTTGGTATTCTACGCGTCATTGTTTTTACCCCAGCGTACATCTCATTTTAATGTTTTATTTTGATAGAGAGAGAGAGTCTTCCGCTGAAGGCTCTACCACGTGACTGCGTTTAACCAATAAAACGTCGTTGTGCAGTCACGTGACCATACTCGATCTCAGTGGCGGGACCATAGACTGTATATTATTAACGGTCTATGGGCGGGACAGGTTAGCTTTACAGTCGTAGCAAATCAGAATCAACCGTCGCCAAGGCAACGCAGACCAGGAGGAACCCCCCCCGGCCTCATAGTGAAAGCATGGTTACCTTAGGAAAAGTGCGAAACAGCAGCTACATTGTGCAGCGTCTTCTGTGTCGACCAAAACAAAAGGACGTGAGCATTCAAAAACTCAACATCTAACCTGAGGAAATGTAGCGGTAGTTTTAGTTTTTGCTGTGGATAGGTGGATGTTTGTCTTTTAGGTTACATACAGCATGTTTTGCACATGCAGTATCCATCCAAATTTGATGTGACAAGTCTCTCACTTAAGCTATTTTGTAATTAATAAATTAATTTTAATTTATTTTATTGATTGGATGAACTATAATTTGCCTAAAAATGATTATTTTGTATTTTTGTCGGTCTGATTGATGCTTGTGTTAAGAAATGAATCAGACGTTACTCAACAGTTACTCACTACTTGAGTAGTTTTTTCATCAAGCACTTTTTTACTCTTACTCAAGTAATTTTTTGGATGACTACTTTTACTTTTACTTGAGTCATATTATTCTAAAGTAACAGTACTTTTACTTGAGTACAATTTTTGGCTACTCTACCCACCTCTGGTAGTAATTAATGAGTGTTCAGAAACTCTCAGGGACAGACAGTCTGGTTTGCTACTTTAGCTCATGATTTACCAGTTTACAAAGAAACAAATGAAAGTGGGAAAAGCTAAGAAAAAAAGAAATAATCAAAGTTTGATTTAGAGGGCAACTGATTCCTGCATTTGGCAGATGAAGGGAAGTACTTTTTCTGCTTCTGTCATGTTTTTTTCTTTTAATGCAAGCAACTATATTGTCTTGCATAAGGGATTTTCAAACTAAATAACCTCAGAAATCCAATAGGAGAGGAGCCGTTAATGATAGTGAAGGCAGAAGCAGAGATACCAAGTGAAAAGGAAAGAGTGCTACATCTCCACAGGTTCATGTAATATTAACCAGTAATTAAAAGAGCTGAGCTGACTCAAGGCGAATAAGACAGAAAGAGAGAAGCCTATTCAGACTGAGCAGTGTGTATATCACTTCTAACAGCTCAGCCCATTAAAGCGGTGTCCAGAAGTGAAACAAAGATTAGTTGGCCTCACCTTACCTTGTGTACACTCACACAGGCTCAACTGTTAATTAGCATGAGCAAGGTTAGCCAGGTAGTACGGAGCCTGGTGGCAGGCGTAACTTTGGTTTTTAACCCTCATGTTGTCCTCAGGTCAAATTGACCCGTTTTCCTATATCAATGTTCTTTTTAATTAACAAAACAACATTATTGATTGTTCTTTGGCAAGTACAAATCTCTACTTTCATTCATTTTGGGGGGTTTTATTCAATTTGTATAGCATTTGGAGAAAAAAAATGAAGTGGTTTTGAAATAGTATTGAGTAAAAGTTGAAATATTCCAGTCTGTGATTATCCATCAACATACATTCTTTTAATTTTAGTTGAAATAATTCTTAATTTCTGCTTTTCTAATGCAAACATTAGGTATAATTTCCTATAAATGTGGTTTATTTTTATCGCAACATCAGGCATTTTGGCCCGCAACAATCTTAAAAAAGGCTTCGAAATCTTAGACGGACTGATTGCAGAAAGAGACTGTCATTATTCAGCTCAATGTAGCTCAATGTAGCAATTGTACTTTTTCAGACTGTATCTGTAAACTAGCAGATGTGTGCATGTGTGTGTGTGTGCGCGCCTCTGACTGATGTCCAGAACCTCCATTTCTTGTACACACTGTAAACGAGCACGGATGCATCTTCACATTAATTTACGCTTTCAAAACTCTAAAACTCGCTTTAGATTCTGTCTGAACACAGAGTTAAGTGCTCCTATTTCTGTTGGTTGACTTCCAACATGACGCTCATCCACACTTGTTGCCATATTTGTTTGGAGTAAATTCTGGCTCCGGCTGAGGAAGATTACATCCCCATTTTTTAATCCTGCCTACAAAGCTCTGATTAGCTTGGTTATTTCTCCAAGTGGGGAAAACAGATGTAAATAGGCACAACATGAGACCTTTTTGAATCACTGAAAATAATCAGATGTGGGAAGTGATTCAAATGTGTGGAACCAGGCTAACTAGCAGCTTACAACATATAACTACCAGCACAACTGTACAGCCCAACACTTTGTTTGTTTTATTTGTTTCATAATGACACTTGAGTTCATGGTTTTAATGAGTTTTTATTTGTATTTTTGGGTTTACATGACAGACAGTTGAATTCCTGAATACAAATAATAAATCATTTTGATGCAGAGTTTCCAGTCATCCTAATCATGCCTATCATCCTGATAGGGCGGCAGGTCAGAAGTGAACCTGCGGCCGCTGCGACAAGGACTGAGCCTCTGCACATGGAGCGGAGGCTCAACCAGGTTCCCCCACACCACAAAATATCTCATTGTGGCTAATTCTGGTTTTCAACAGGGCAGATTACAAAAATAGCATTAACCCTCATGTTGTCCTCGGGTCAAATTGACCCATTTTCCTATATCAATGTTCTTTTTAATTCCTCAAAATAACATTATTGTTCCACACAACGCTCTTTGGCAAGTACAAATCTCTACTTTCATCAATTTTATAGCATTTGAAAACAAATTGAAGTGGTTTTGAAATAGTATTGAGTAAAAGACATATTCCAGTCTGATTATCCATCAACATCCATTCCTTTAATTTTAGTCAAAATATTTCCTAATTTCTTTTTCTCTAACTCAAACATTAAGTATAATTTTCTACAAATGGGGTTTTTTGACCATAAATTCCATAAATAACTGTAAAACTAAAGTTAACAAGTCAAAAAAGTGGCAAACATTGAAAAAAAGGCAAAGATGTTGAAAAAAGGGACAAAAACATTGATAAAAAGTGTCAACAAAAGTGTTGATTTTCAATCAGGAGGACAACACAAGGGTTAAAGAATGACCACTCCCTTTCTTGTTTCTAACATTCAACTTACCTAGTACCAGCCTTCCACATATACACATTCACACACAGCACACACTCACTTCATCCAGCTCTTGTTAGCTCTCTGCCCTGGCTACAACAACAAAAACCTCACGACTTTTAAAGGAATGATCAGCATCAGTAGAAACTTCATTCTAAGCAGAATTTCTCCTCCTACCCTCCCTCACCCCTAATCTCCCTCAGGCAAAACATTTTGCTGACCAAGACTTAGCCAGCTATCAAGAGTTACAATTTTTCCCTTTATCCGCATTTCACTTTATGTCAAGTCTGCTCGTAACGGGCTGCAATAAACTCAGGCGTTCTTCTTCTTTTTGGCCTGACAGGTAGTGCTCTTTAAGTCTGGACACATTTTTTTCAGCACTAGTAATGCACGCTTTCAACTTTTGAAACAGATGCCTTCAGTGGTGTTTGCTAGCACTGTAATGCTGTTGGATGTTCTGTATCAATTGCTGATCTGTATTTCTCTGCATAGAGCTAAATTATGGGGGGAAAAACATGTTTCTGTCAAAACTTTCTTATCTTTTTGTCGTTATTTCATACACCTTGTAATGAAACTAAAGGTGAGATAACACAAGTACAGTTAAGTAGCCCAAGACTCATTTACAAGAGGCATGGGGTAAATGAAGCAGATGGTATCATCTTCAGCTGTGTTCTTTCCCTCCATTTTGTGTTTTAAGCTAAACTAAAATCCTCTGAACCAGCAGTTAAAGTCGAGATGAGACAAAAAAGCCTTTTTACCCCACATTCCAGGTCATATTGTGCACCTACTGTATTAAACTAAATGCAAAAAATATCAAGATTGATCTAAATCAAATTGTTTTCTTCCTGTAAAACTTAAATAAGCTAGTACCAGGGCTCAGTGTTGAGTCCCCAACTGTTCAAGTCCGAGTCCAAGTCTGAGTCACAGTATCATCCCTTTTTAAGAAAAATTCTACAGGGAAAATTGGCCATCAACTTTGGCCACTTTTGAACATCATTAATGTACAGTATTGTGTGTGTCTGTTATGCCAGTGAGTGTGTTCTTAAGAAAGTAGAGCGAGCAATAGCGGTGTCCAACTGAGAATGTGTGGCTGTGAGGAAAAAGTGAGAGAGAAACAAGAGATTTGCAAAGACGATGTTCAGTCACTCAAGGATTTTGCTTTTTATTATTTTATTTTATTAAGGATTTTTTTTTATTGTTTTAGAAAATGCCTGATGTTGCAGGAGCTTTTGTAAGAAATTGCAATAAAAGTGGCAATGTTTTTTGTATGTTTGTTGCAATGAAGTTGCGGGAGACAGAGAAAGTTGCAAAAAAAGTGTGATTTTTCTTTTTTTTTGTATAGTTCTTTGAAATTAAAAGGAAACCTGTTCCTAGTAACCTTACCAAAAAGGCTCAGGATGCTGCAAATGTTGGTATAATATGATGGAATATGGCTGGTGGATTTAAGACAAAAAATAATTTATTGAATGAATCAAATTTGAACATGTCTGTCCGTGGCTTGTTGATCTTTACATTGATAGTTAATTTCCTATCTTGGGCTGAGACACATTCATACAGTTTGATAAAGTTCTTATTGGACTAATCATTGCACTTACAATAACAAGAGCAGCTGTCCTCAATTTAGGTCATCCTGTATGTCTTGTCTCCGGTTTTTCTTGCATCCCACGTGTGTGTTTGTGTGTGTGCATGATTCAGTCTCGGGGGAAATGAGCAACAGACCCACCCGCTGCAGCGAGCCAATGTAATGTATACAGGTTGGCAGGACGGTTTGACATTTTTTGTCTTTCGCTGTACATTTTGTTGGTAAATGTGAGACGTTCGAGTCACACACGTCTCGTTAAACAAGGAAATGAATATGGCCACGTACATGTGACGTCAATCCATTCTCATTCCTACTTGGTCAAAGTATAACCACCATAGTGTGAAACTGAGTTTTACTGCCGACATTAAGCTGTTCAATTTAAATAACTTAAACTTTAAAACAGCGCTCAGCGGCAAGCAATAGCGTTATACCTCAATCATCAGGCTTCAGTCATTTTAATTTTGGCCACAGACACAATGTCAACAAGTCCTTTGTACTATGAATTCTTCAGGACATGTAATAAGTTCAAGAATATGAACAATTCCATTTTATATTTTAACAGTTCCTCCCCGATTTCGCGAATTTTTTTTTGAGATTGTTGCAAAAATGCCTGATGTTGCAGAAGCTTTTGTAAAAAATTGAGATGAAAGTTGCAATGTTTTGTATATTTGTTGCAATTAGGTTGCGGGAGCATGGAAAGTTTCCAAAAAAGTTGTGATTTTTCTTGTAAAGTTCTGCAAAAATTAAAAGGAAACTTGTTTTGAGGAGAATAAAATAACTCTAGGCTGAGTTTTCCTAGTAACCTTACCAAAAAGGCTTAGGATGCTACAAATGTTGGTATAATATGAAAATGGCTGGTGGATTTAAGACAAAAAATAATAATTAATTAAATGAATCAAATTTGAACATATGTGTCAGTGGCTTTTTGATCTTTACATTGTTAGTTCATTTCCTATCCTGGCCTGGGACACACATTCATACGGTTTAATAAAAGGACTTATTGGACTTTAACTTATCATTGCACTTACAGTAACGAGCGTAGCTGTCCTCAAATTAGGTCATTTTGTACGTCTCATCTCTGGTTTATTCTGCATACACTGTGTGTGTGTGCGTGTGTCAGTCGTGGAGGAAACTCAGCAGCCCCGCCCGCTGCAGAGAACCGACAGGATTGAAACAGCAACAGCTTTCAGCAACATCAAAATTGATGTTAAAATGTATACAGGTTATGGCAGGGTTTGGCTCAGTTAGAAGAGAAATGCTATTATGTCTGTGTTTCTAGCCAAATCGTTAAGAGTCCATTGCTTTACTCAAAACGGCCCGTGCAGCGCTTCTGTTTGCCAACAAGTGTATCATAAAAGACATACATAACATAACACACCTTTAACATTGTTTTTTTTCTGGCAAAATGTCATATAAAAAGGAAATGACTAAATAAGTCACAAGACACATCTAAGAGTGGCCAGGTTAGGTCAGTGGTGGAGCGGGCGCACATGGTCTGGGGTTCGAGTCCGACCTGTGACGATTTCCTGCATGTCTTCCCTTTTCTCAGCTAGCTGTCCTGTCAAATAAATTAAAGGCGGAAAATCTAAAAAAAATTCTTTAAAAAAAACAAGACACGTCTAAGAGGAAGGAAAGTCTAATCCTGTTTACCCCAACTCCCCGAAGTGATGTACTGGCATATGTTGGTCGGTTAGGGTATGATAGAAAACAAGGTATCTGGAAATGATATATATGTATGAGTGTGTGTGTGTGTGTGTGTGTGTGTGTGTGTGTGTGTGTTGGGTGAGTTAGAGCCAGCTTTCAAGCATGTTCCTATAACCTCAGCATAGATCATGTAAGTAGCTGCTAGCTCCCTGTAGATGAATGTGTTTAGTTTGCATTGAAATGCCTCATCCTTCCTTCCTCTCCCTCCTGACCAATCCCCCTCTCTTCCAAGCTCCATCCTTCCTGCCACCCTGGGTGATGGAGTGTAGGACAGGGGGATATTTAGGGAGGGAAGAGAGAGTAATGGTGGACCCTTTTCTGACAAGCCGAGAGTCAGAGTAAAGAGGAAGACACAGTCAGTGAAGAAGAATATAAATTTACAGAGAAATTAAAGGAGACCTAATACAAAGTATCAAACTCACCGAAAATGGACAAATCAAAAGGTAAAATATCATGGTTTATTTAACAATTAAATAAACAAAGGGCAAAGGGAAAATCAGGGAATCAAAAAACTCAGGAAAACAGGAATATAGGGAAAAACACTCAAAAGCTGTACACATGGGAAACAGACGATCTCGCACTGCGAAAAGGGGACGACAGATATAAATACACAAGACGAGAGACAATGAGACGCAGGTGCAACACATTAGGGCGGGGACAGGTAATCACACAGGCAGGAAAATATACAACAGGAAGTCAAACAAGACAACCCAAGGGAGAACAGAGAGACTTCAAAATGAAACAGGAAATGGAAAACTTATCAGAAAACATGAAACGTGACACAAAAGACAACATTGAGATAAGATAAAAACAAAGAAACAGAGAGTGAGATAAATATGTGGGATAGTGCACACCTGAATCCCAGTGGAGCGTTCTAAGTAAGTGTTCTTTCTTTTTACACACACACACACACAATAATGAACGCTAAAGCAGTGCTGCACTTCAGGCTAGCACCCCCTCGCCTGACTCTGCCACCAGTAATGAAAACTACAATATCATAGGAATAAATTGTGATCATAAAATGAGATTTGATTTCAAGAAACATCTTGTAACTGTGTGATCGTGACCCAGTTGTTATTGGGTGTTTATTGTAAGTGTTGGTTGAAAATATTTCCAAAAATGTTGAAGTATGATTTTTTTTTGCCATGGCTGATGTCTGAGTTTGTCAAACTCAATCCCACCTACCAAGCCCCACATTATTAAAAACTCATTGAATCCATGAGTCACACAAGTTTTGGATTCAAAATGACTATTTTTGCTGAAAGGTGACAAGTTTTTATGCCTAGTTTAAAGGTACAATAAACGGTTTACTGTTGTTGCTCAAGGTCCGAAGACACCCAATGGTTTACTGCTGCCAGCGGCTGTGTCCCATCCCCTGAAAGCTCCTGTCAGGTTTAGCTAAGGTAAAGAAAAGAATAGAAATGTTACAGTAAGACAGACGTCTTAAGAGTGCATCTGGCTTCAAAGGTCCTTTTCTGCCTCCTTCTGCATCTTTATGCCTCTCTCGCTTCTCTCCCTCTGGTGTTATTTGGCCAGGGAAGTTTGCGTCAAAGTGTAATGCGGTCTGCTTTTGCCTAACTTACCCATTAAGTTGCCTATCTATCATTTCCCTGGGAGTTCAGCTCACAGACTATTGTGGAAAGATATGAAGGGAGCAGGGCTAGAGAGAACATTGGGACACAGAAAAAAAAATCCATCACGTTCAAGTATGTCCATCATAACCAGATGTACTTTATGTCTTGAAACATATTGGGTTTTGGAAACAAGACTATCTGGATAAGACTTTTACACTCAAGACCTGAATAAAAGACAGGCAGGGTTAATGAGGCAGAGATGAGAAAGAGGAGGGTGACAGGAGATCAAAACAGAGGATGAAGGGGGGAGAGAGAAAGATAGGAAAACCAAGAACTGTGGAAAGGGTGAATAAGTAGGTGATGTAAGGATCAGAAGGAAAAAACAGGAAGGAAAAGAAAGTGGAACAAGATTAAATGAGAGGGAGAGAATAAAGGTAAGGATGTGAGAAAGCAACAGAGTGGAAAAAAATATTATATATATAAAATATATATAGCAAGGATCTCTATTTAACTTCCTGAATTTTCTCGTCACGCAAACGTCTACACTCAAATGGAGGAATAGAAAAAGGGAGAGACAGAAAGAGTGAGTGGAAGATTAGAGAGATGGAGTGATGGAAAAGACAGATAGGCAGATCTGACTGTCCTTTCCACCAGAATGAGCAGCACTTCTCTCTGTCAACAAAACATGGCCATTAACTGGCTTTATTGATGCTTATGGCACGCACACACACACACACACACACACACACACACACACACACACACACACACACACACACACACACACACACACACACACACACACACACACACACATACACACAACCATACACAGCCATACACAGCAGTAACATTCATATCAGACACTTTGCACACCTGAGACTAACTGTATATTGATTATGTCATCAATTTATTTTATTACATCATAATCATTAAATAGTTTTTTATGAAATCTCGTAGCACATTACATGCAGCTATTAGATTTTTAGTTGCTTCATACCACGTGGAGGCTCTCACCAGATTTTGTCGATGGTTTTGAATGTGATAAGAGGCACGTTTTGAAAAATGCAACAGTTTCACCACTCAGATAAGATTTCAAGTGCTTAAAAAATTATTAAAATTAAGCTTCATGAAGCATTTTCTTTATTTTGAGACACCACTAAAAGTCTCAAGAAATGTCAATACAGTATGCTTTAAAGCTTTTAACCCTTTGTTAAACAGAGAGCTCCATCTAGTGGGTTCAGAAGATAAATAAAACTGTTTCATAAAGCTTCATGAAGCTTTATCTGGCCATCACTACTTCCACCTGTAGTAAGCATAGCAGAAGTTTAAGCTTGGTGTTTCTGTGTTTTAGAATGTTTCCTTATTTTTTTTTTACCGAAATGCATCTTGGCAGTTGTAGTTATTTTTTTTACATACGCAGGTTTGTACCCTCAATGCTTCATCAGTGGACAAGATATTTTCTAATTCAGTTGTTCATCTTTTGTGCTCCATCCAGGCCGTAGAGGAGCTCAAACTACAAGTCTCCAAAAATGGAAAAAGGAATGCATTTTTACTTCTGGAACCAGGGGAGTGTCTCTCTCTAATTCATGTTTCATAAAGGATTGATCCAAAAGACTGTCTTGACAAGACATTTGGTGGAGACGTTATTGCTCTCCACAGGATGGCAACAGAATGAAGTGCATTGATTAATCATAAAATAAAGATAATCTGCAGACTTTTTATCAAAATATGTATCAGTTCTAGTGATATGCATGCATGTTTGTGGGTATATTACCTGCCAAATAAACCAATGCCTTAGTAAATAAATATAGAGTTGAGCTCAAAGACTTACACATGTTGACAATGTTGGTAGAGCTGCATAAACTAAAAGTAGCTGTGTTCGAGGAGAAATCAGTATGTTAGTATTTAGTAAAAGTGTTAGTATCAAGTAAGCAATGCTTCAAAAGTTTCAAAAGCCTTTAAGCAAATGGTTTCCAACAGTTATAATGAATGAGGAAAATGCATTCAATATGTCTTTAATCCCTGTTTTGGTGAGAAATGCCAAATGCAATCAAACCATCTTTCATAAACAGATAACAGGAGAATGTGGAGAGTGTGGATGCACTGGCATCTTTTTATTTATATAGCAGTATTAGGACTTCTTCCTCCTTATCTAAACACTTACATCCTCCTGAGGTCTGCTGGGACATATCACCTGCGCTAACAGGATCTATTTTTATTGACAGTCCCTAAAGCCCGCACTGACTTTGGCAAAAAGACTTTCCTCTGCATGGAATCAGCTTCAAAATAAACTACAGTTAAAGGAGTTGGTCTCATTTTATTCTTTTAAAGGCTGTGTAAAGGACCTTGCAGAAAGGCCATTTGTATGTCACTGTTTTGATTAATTGATCAATGGATTTAGGACCCAGGGTTTTTTATGATGACGTTTGAATATGAGTGAAAGTGTGTTTATGTATTTATCTGTAAGTGTCTCTGTCTCTTTGAAACAGTGCTTGCCAGGACACTCTTGTAAAAGAGATTTTTAATCTCAAAGAGTTTTTTATCTTGGTTAAATAAAGGTTTGAATGAATGAATGAATAAATTGTGGATTAAATATCTTGCTACTTTTAGCACAGGATGATTTTGATTAACCAATCCCTGACTTCAGGCTGAAGGAAAAAGATTGTGTTTACCCTAATTTCTATTAATTTAATTTTAGGATAGGTGCTGTGTGTCATGTGTACGTGTGATAACACAAACTTCATCTGCAATGTTTTCACATTCCAATTCCCTTTTAATTTATATTTAACAGCCTGCAAAGGGTCAAAATTCACACTCATTAGGCTCGTTCGAGATGAGCCAGGTCAGCGTAGAATCAATCACTGGCGATCACCGCCCAATCCAACTTGATCTGACTTCATGCACACGTGGGCAACGATAACCAGACGGCTGGAGTCCTGAGACGCAAGCAGCGCAGTTGTTTTTCACCAACTGCAAGACAAAGGCGCAACCAGAGCATGCTGGTTGGTTCACAGTCAAAATGATGACAAAATGATATTAACTTTTTATTGATTTTGAATCTGAGAGATTTTAATTGCCATTTGTATGATTTAAAGGCTTATTCTATACAGAACATGTGTGTGGCTGATAGTTACGTTTAGATTCAGAGAGAGAGAGAGACTAAATCCGTTCAAATTACGGGTCATCTACAGTGTGTTGTTAATTAAAATCAGCAAAAGATCACATGTAGAATTAAAACAACTAGAAACTGTGTATAAGCTGATATAAGGGTCTAATAACAGTTTATTAAATTGGAGTCGGACCATGGTGTTTCTGTGACTTTCTGTTCAGCCTGAAGGCTGCTGGAACCGGCTGGAAACTGTCCGACTTGAGAGCGAATTTTTATCCCCGCCCCCGGCTGCTGCCTCCTGCTCTCGTGCACTTTACAGGCGAGGCGCAGCTCATCTTAAACAAGCCTCCTCTGTCCATTCATCAAATCAAATCTCTCAAACACATGGAGTCTGACCTTCACTTCCTATACCGTCTCTATAAAAAACCTGATTCCCCACATACTGTCATGGCTCTCTGCCAGTGGTAACTGGCAAAATTCCATATGTAAGAAAAATATGCTGTAATATTTTACTGATCAGTCATTGGGAACATGGCAGCTGACGGAAAATTAATTATTGCCAATCTGATTAGAAAGGGCGTAGCAGATGAAGAGAAGACAGAATCACCTGAGAAAGGGTAAGAGATATTTTCTATACAGTGCCTTGCGAAAGTATTCGGCCCCCTTGAACTTTTCAACCTTTTGACACATTTCAGGCTTCAAACATAAAGATATAACATTTTTATTTTTTGTGAAGAATCACCAACAAGTGGGACACAATTGTGAAGTGGAACGAAATCTATTGGATATTTTAAACTTTTTTAGCAAATAAAAAACTGAAAAGTGGTGCGTGCAAAATTATTCGGCCCCTTTACTTTCAGAGCAGCAAACTCACTCCAGAAGTTCAGCGAGGATCTCTGAATGATCCAATGTTGTCCTAAATGACTGATGGTGATAAATAGAATCCACCTATGTGTGATCAAGTCTCTGTATAAATGCACCTGCTCTGTGATAGTCTCAGGGTTCTGTTGAAAGCGCAGAGAGCATCATGAAGACCAAGGAACACACCAGGCAGGTCCGTAATACTGTTGTGGAGAAGTTTAAAGCCGGATTTGGATACAAAAAGATTTCCCAAGCTTTAAACATCCCAAGGAGCACTGTGCAAGCGATCATTTTGAAATGGAAGGAGTATCAGACCACTGCAAATCTACCAAGACCTGGCCGTCCCTCTAAATATTCAGCTCAGACAAGGAGAAGTCTGATCAGAGATGCAGCCAAGAGGCCCATGATCACTCTGGATGAACTGCAGAGAACTACAGCTGAGGTGGGAGAGTCTGTCCATAGGACAACAATCAGTCGTACACTGCACAAATCTGGCCTTTATGGAAGAGTGGCAAGAAGAAAGCCATTTCTCAAAGATATCCATAAAAAGTCTTGTATAAAGTTTGCCACAAGCCACGTTGGAGACACACCAAACATGTGGAAGAAGGTGCTCTGGTCAGATGAAACCAAAATCTAACTTTTTGGCCACAATGCAAAATGATATGTTTGGCGTATGTGATAGTAAAACCGTCACAGTTTGGTGTTGCTCTGATCAATTCCCAAAATAAGGAACGTGTGGGTGTGAATCTGAAGGAGCTTACTTATAACAAGAGATAAAACACGTGTGTAATCTAATCAAATATTGTTTTGTTTTTGAGTGAGACTTACTGTGCGCCAAGGCTCTAGTGTGGGAAAGGTGGGGGCCTGTGAGCCTGATCTGGCCCGTCAGGCTTACACGCAGTCTGCCATTGGTAAAACTATAAAGAGCAGGGGGTCCCTGCGCTCTGGTAGAGTCTACTGTGGGTCGCGTACGAACGCCCAGATGGTTGCACAGGGGATCTACCGGGGTGTTGGCTCTCCACCCATTGGCGACGGTAAGCTTCGTTTTCTGTTTGATTATGTGTAACCAAGTGTGAGGGATTGTGGGTTGAGATTGACAATAAACGCCATATATTGTATCATTCTAACCTGAGTCCAGTGTGATCATTTCCTGAGTGCCGACCAACCCCCCGATCCTCCTTAAATTTATTTCAATACAGCGTAAAAGCAACACAGCTCATCACCCTCAACACACCATCCCCACTGTCAAACATGGAGGTGGCAGCATCATGGTTTGGGCCTGCTTTTCTTCAGCAGGGACAGGGAAGATGGTTAAAATTGAGGGGAAGATGGATGCAGCCAAATACAGGGCCATTCTGGATGAAAACCTGTTGGAGTCTGCAAAAGACCTGAAACTGGGACGGAGATTTATCTTCCAACAAGACAATGATCCCAAACATACAGCAAAATCCACAAAGGAATGGTTCACAAATAAACGTATCCAGGTGTTAGAATGGCCAAGTCAAAGTCCAGACCTGAATCCAATCAAGAATCTGTGGAAAGAGCTGAAAACTGCTATTCACAAACGCTCTCCATCCAACCTCACTGAGCTCAAGCTGTTTTGCAAGGAAGAATGGGCAAGAATGTCAGTCTCTCGATGTGCAAAACTGATAGAGACATACCCCAAGCGACTTGCAGCTGTAATCGCAGCAAAAGGTGGCTCTACAAAGTATTAACGCAAGGGGGCCGAATAATTTTGCACGCACCACTTTTCATTTTTTTATTAGTTAAAAAGTTTAAAATATCCAATACATTTTGTTCCACTTCACAATTGTGTCCCACTTGTTGGTGATTCTTCACAAAAAATAAAAATTTTATATCTTTATGTTTGAAGCCTGAAATGTGTCAAAAGGTTGAAAAGTTCAAGGGGGCCGAATACTTTCGCAAGGCACTGTATATCTCATTTTTCCCCAAAATATTTTTACTTAAATACAATTTCTTTTTATACAGATATTGGCGGATTCCGTCCTGGTTGTGGAACAACGGACCAGCTCTTCATTCTCACAAGGATCCTGGAGGAGTAGTCTAACAATTATTCCAATTGATTATTTGGGTAAGTTGATAAAACATAGTTTTGCTTTATATAAGTGCAACAGTAAATAGTGTTTTGTTTGGCTAAACATGTGCATGCTCTACCCTGCCCCAAAGGATATTTACGTGGTACAGTGGCCCCACATGGGGACTGTGCTGTCTCCTTTTCTGTTCAACTTATACACCACAAACTTCCAGTACAACTCAGAATCATGTCACCTACAGAGGTTTTCTGATGACTCTGCAGTTGTTGGGTGTATAAGGGATGGACAGGAGGGAGAGTACAGGGCACTGGTGGATGACTTTGTGGAGTGGTCTGGTAAGAACCGCCTGCTGTTGAACATGGATAAGACCAGAGAGATGGTGATTGACTTCAGGATGAAGGGAACGGCTCTGCAGCTCCTTTGCATCCTGGGAAGAGACG
This sequence comes from Etheostoma perlongum, assembly GCA_026937815.1. Taxonomy (NCBI): domain Eukaryota; kingdom Metazoa; phylum Chordata; class Actinopteri; order Perciformes; family Percidae; genus Etheostoma; species Etheostoma perlongum. The sequence continues at coordinate 1,731,971 of CM049380.1, forward strand.
TGGACATGGTAGAGGAGTACAGATACCTGGGTGTCAACATCGACAGCAGGCTGAACTGGAAGATCAACAGCACTGCTGTTTACAAGAAGGGGATGAGCAGACTCTATTTCCTGAGGAAGCTGAGATCATGTTAGCTGTGCTGTCAGACATACAGGCTATAGTTACATCTGTTGGGTAACATGGAAGCTATAATTACAGGGTCACATCTCTCTCTGTCTCTTCAAAGGTCTGGCTGTGGCTCTCCATTTTTGTACTTTTTAAAATCCAAAATGTGAATGTAATTTCAACAGCAGCACAACCTTACTGCATAATAGTTGCCTTATCTAATGCCATCACTAGGCTGATTTAAGAATTGAAGTTAGGCCGCTATATTTAACAGTGAGTTCATTTCATACAGGTGTGAGGATGGTGGATTATGGAAGACAGCAAAAGCAACAAGTAGGTTTAAAATTAGGTGGAAGTGTAGGGGGAGCCACTTGATACCAACATTCATTTATTAATATTATTAATATGGAAAATTATATTACATAATGTTTGTTATCAATATGTCTCAGTGGAGAAGAACACAAGCAAGGAGTGAATGAGACAGACATGAGGTCAGTGATGGCATCAAGTAGAGATGAGACCAGTGATGACATCAGTTAGGAGTTCATTAGACTGCACAAAATTAAATGTCCAGTTCGAGCTCCGAGTCCCTTTGGTTTTATTTTGCACTTTAATGTTAGTCTTGCTTACAGATGACGTCTGATTACTTCTCATGCCAAATGAAAATAATTTAACATGTTTTTTTATATGCTATTAGGCTAATCTTGCCATTGCGTATGAAAGATGCATTTCTGTATCAAAACCTGGCGCACATATACAATATATATATATATATACAGTGAGGAAAATAAGTATTTGAACACCCTGCTATTTTGCAAGTTCTCCCACTTAGAAATCATGGAGGGGTCTGAAATTGTCATCATAGGTGCATGTCCACTGTGAGAAACATAATCTAAAACAAAATCCAGAAATCACAATGTATGATTTTTTTTAACTATTTATATATATGATACAGCTTCAAATAAGTATTTGAACACCTGAGAAAATCAATGTTAATATTAGATACAGTAGCCTTTGTTTGCCTCGACCCATCTTCAATGCTCTAACTGAGGGAAGGAAGTTGTTCCCCAAAATCTCGCAATACATGGCCCCGGTCATCTTCTCCTTAATACAGTGCAGTCGCCCTGTCCCAAGTGCAGAAAAACACCCCCAAAGCATGATGCTACCACCCCCATGCTTCACAGTAGGGATGGTGTTCTTGGGATGGTACTCATCATTCTTCTTCCTCCAAACACGGTTAGTGGAATTATGACAAAAAGTTCTATTTTGGTCTCATCTGACCACATGACTTTCTCCCATGACTCCTCTGGATCATCCAAACTTATTGGCAAACTTAAGACGGGCCTTGACATGTGCTGGTTTACAGCGACGTGCGGTGATGTCAGTAAGAGGCTAGGCACTGAGTTATGAAAGCTAGATTACCTAATTTATTGTTTAGGCTAATACTCAATCAAAACAGTAGGCTAAACGTTACGCACAACCGCGGCACACACGCACGGTTGAAAGCAAGACATTTCCAATCAATCTATCCATCAAAATCAATCTAAATGTATGTACATAACACTTGCATGGTCCAAAGTGCTTAACAGAATGAGTAAAATTGCATCATCCAATAGAAAGAGTGAACATAGAAAACAGTAAAATCAGAAAAGGTCACAAAGAAACAAAAGAATGAAGTCGTCACACTGCTGCTACGTATTAAAAGCCAGACTGAACAGATATGTTTTGAGTTTGGACCTAAAAAGAGCGACATCTGTAACTAACTGAATATCGTAACTTGTTCCTGAGTCTCGGGGCAGCAACCGCAAAAGCCTGATCACCACACCGGTTATACCTGGACCAGGACTTCTAAAACTCGCTGATTTGAAGACCGCAAAGACAGTTGTGCTCCCGCAAAGTTAAGATTTCAGACAAATACTCTGGGTGACATATATTCTCTCTCTCTCTCTCTCTCTCTCTCTCTCTCTCTCTCTCTCTCTCTCTCTCTCTCTCTCACACACACACACACACAAGTTAATGTCCAGCATCAGAATGCAAGTTATGAAACCATCTTTGTTCTAAGTATTGCACAGCGGCCAATTATGTTTGTCAGTCACAGTCAGCAACAATTAAAACACACACTGCTCAACTGAACCTGAAGGCAAATGGCTTGCACTAAGCCCAAAATAGTTTCTGACTCACCAATCGGTAGATTATTAGGACATAAAATCCATCCGACGTTCTTTCCTCGTGAAGACTTCCATCATTGCGTTGTAAAACTCGTCTTTACGGGCCTTCAGTTTGCATAGTCTCTGACTCTCAATTGACAGAATGGCAAGGGCTGAAAGACGTGCTGGCCCGGTCCGGTTCCAAATGGATGTTTTGATCCGTTTCAGGGTGGAAAATGTGCGAAGCTGTAGTTTTTGTCCCTTTTGCTGCAGTAGTCCATCTAAGGCTGGAGTAGACCTCCATCTTGCTATTAGTTCTTTTTTTAAATTAAAATCGAGTTTAGAGGAGTTCCTCACCGCTGTGATATCGGCGGACACCGCTGCTGTCATTTTGACTTTGAATTTCGTGGGGATTGTGTTTACAACGTAGCTGGTGTAATGACGTCAGCTACGCAAAGGGCCAGTAATATCTCGATTTTAATTGGTCCATGTTTGATATGTAACGGAGATGATTACTGGCATAACACATTTACGTGCAAAGGCACAGCAGAGTTGTGCTTTTTGCCGTACATGTTAAAGAATACACGATCGAAGTACGCATGCGCAACATTGGTTTATCGCTTGAATGGACAGTAAAGGCACAGCTTGTTCTACCATTTTTTCCATTTGATTATGCGTAACTGCTACATTTGTCATCGTACCATCTAAATAATTGGAATAACACACATATAAATCACAAGAATAAACAGTAAAAATACAAATACAAGCTTATTAAAAACATTTATTTAATACACATTTTTATGCTTGAATTTTGGCAGGGTAGGCAGTGCCTAGCTTGCCTACCTTGACTGCACTTCACTGCTGGTTTAAGCAGGGGAACCTTCCGTGCCATGCATGATTTCAAACCATGAGGTCTTAGTGTATTACCAACAGTAACCTCGGTAACGGTGGTCCCAGCTCTTTTCGGGTCATTGACCAGGTCCTCCCGTATAGTTCTGGGCTGATTTCTCACCTTTCTTATGATCATTGAGACCGCACGAGGTGAGATCTTGCATGGAGCCCCATTTTTAGCTTCTTCCCTTTTCTAATGATTGCTCCAACAGTGGACTTTTTTTCACCAAGCTGCTTGGCAATTTCCCCGTAGCCCTTTCCAGCCTTGTGGAGGTGGACAATTTAGTCTCTAGTGTCTTTGGACAGCTCTTTGGTCTTGGCCATGTTAGTAGTTGGATTCTTACTGATTGTATGGGGTGGACAGGTGTCTTTATGCAGCCAACGTCCTCAAACAGGTTCATCTAATTTAGGATAATAAATGGAGTGGAGGTGGACATTTTGAAGGCAGACTAACAGGTCTTTGAGGATCAGAATTGTAGCTGATAGACAGGTGTTCAAATACTTATTTGCAGCTGTATCATACAAATAAATAGTTAAAAAATCATACATTGTGATTTCTGGATTGTTTTTGTTTTGATTATGTCTCTCACAGTGGACATGCACCTACGATGACAATTTCAGACCCCTCCATGATTTCTAAGTGGGAGAACTTGCAAAATAGCAGGGTGTTCAAATACTTATTTTCCTCACTGTATATATATTGATGAGTTTTAGTAATGAAATTACTAAAGTTAATCAAGGACTCATGAATCATTTCAGCCCTACTTGGGAGTATGTCCATACGTTCTACATTTTTTTTTTGTAGCTCTGTAAAAGGCGTATGACGTTGGTCCCCAAGATACTGTGGGGACCAAAGCCGAGCTATGTCCGGATTCTTGGCAGTAAGTAGGACTCGTTCCAGGTGGGAGTTGGCCTCTGCCGGGGTCATGCTTGTCACCAATCCTGTGAAATTCATGGACAGGACAATGAGGCGTAGTCTTGGTGGGGAAAGTTTGCAGTTTTCATGGGAATTCGCAGCACAAATTAGATGAATTTGGCATTTGCTTCATTTACGCCGCACGCTCCAAATGTGTGTCTATTCGCATCTCTGCATTGATTTTGTATGTAATCGTGGCGCATGCATCGTGGCATTTGTGTGAAACGTGTTTGGTGGGAACACGCAATAAGGCATTTTTTTCAAAAAAAAGTTACATTAAAACACAAACTATTTGCATTTGCCCCTATTTCACTTTGCAGAAACACAAAGAACAAACAAACAAAGCAGAAAGGCAGCTAAAGAGAAGGGACAGATGATAAGTAAGGGAAGTCCAAGAGGGCAGGACAGGAGAAAGGACAGAGGGAAAGAGAAAAAAGGGCAGGAAAGATGGAAGAAATCATCTCAGTATGAATGGTAAAGGGAGGCAAACAGTCACAGTGGACGGAGGAGAAGAAAAAGAGTGGGGAAAAAGATAGTGGCTTAGAGAAAGAGAGGTGAAAGGGGACACACGGATTGGAGGACAGTGATGCAAGCTGGATGGAAAATGCATTGAGCACAGCAGTTCCTCTCTCCAGTCGTTCCAGTTCACAGACTTGCTGGAAAATAGGACAAGTGACTGGTCTGGACACAGTAGGGTAGAGATACAGAGGGTATGAAAAATAACACTTCAGGAAACAAATGACTTAAACTTGAAAGAAACTTTACAAGCAGAGCTACAAACGTTGGTCATACTGTAAAATATAGTTTTCTACTAAAGGACATGTATGACCCACATTTGTAGCAGTGGTTTGTGTAGGGTTAGTTAGGGCAGGGGTTCCCAAAACTTTCAGCCCACGACCCCCAAAGTAACGGTGCAAGTGACTTGCGACCCCCCCACTATAAACGTATATAAACATTGCGCGCAACCGCGCACGCACTATAGGAGTATCCAAACACGAGCATACTGACCACACAAAATAACACAACAGCCATAACATTATTCTACAGTAATTTACTCATTACTTTAATTTGAATTGAATTGAGATGGATTTGCAATATGTTTGGAGCACAGCAAGTCCAATCTTGGTTTAATGTCGGAGACCGCTACTTGGAGATCATCCTCCACATTCAATCGCGATCTGTATTTATTTTTAAGGTACATCAGTGCCGAGAAAGTCTTGTCGCAAAAGTAATTAGTGCCACACGGCATCAGCACATCCAAAGCTCCCTGGATAGCTGTGGGTATTCCCTCTCAACTGAAATCCAAAACTCAGCCAGCGTCTTAGAATTAAACGCTGTCTTCAAGGTTCGGTCGCTTGACAGTTCAACCAATGCGTCCTCCAGCTCGGATGTCAGATGATTTGCCCTCGTTTCAAATCAAAAGAGCTGTTCCCTTTTTATTTATTTGATTGGTTTTATTTTAAATTAAGCCACTAGTTTTATCTTGTGTTAAAATCATGGCTAACATATGCCATTTCTAATTGTTTTTAAATTTTTATTTTATTTCTGGAAATCAAGTTGCGACCCCCCCTCTCTGGCTCGCGACCCCCCTGTGGGTCCCGACCCCCACTTTGGGAATCACTGAGTTAGGGTGACAGATTAAAGGAAACAAGGAGACAAGTGTTCAATGAATGATATAATTCTTCTTCTACATTTAAGACCCATGAAGAGTATGTGGGAGATTTAGCATGAACTGTCCACCACCATCATCAAAACAACAAATGAGGGGATATCTTTTGGAAAAATGCAGTTCAGTCGTCCTGTCATGGTTGTATGTTCTGTTTCCTGTTTTATTGTGATAGTCTGTTTTCTGTCTAGTCTTGTCTGGTTTTACTTCCTGTCTCGTGTTTTCTGTTTGATTGTTCTGCCCTGCCCTGATGTGTTTTACCTGCTCTATCACCTGTCCCTTGTTTGCTCCTTACCTTGTATTTAGTCTTTGTGCTTCCCTTGTCTTGTGTTGGATCATTGTTGTGTTTTCTGTGTTCGAGTGCAGCGGCTTAGTCTGCCTGTTTCTTGTTTATCCCTGTGGTTCCTGTTCTTCTTTGTTTCTTCAGTTTTTTTGGATAACATTTCTTGCTGTTTTTGTTCTGCACACTAGCTATGTTTCCATCCACACGTTAAGTGATATTGCATGAAAAATGCCTTATGGAAACAGTCAAATTTTATGGAATTTCATGGATATCGCAAAGGAAATACGTTTGGTCTCATTGGATTCTATCTTGATTGATATACAGTTTATGCGATAAACGCTGAGGGAAACATTATTTGCTGACTAAATAAGAAATCAAATAATGATTTAGATTAAGTTTTAGGTCATTTTATGGTTGCAACCTGCCACAAAATGAAGAAGAAGTTTTTGTTAATTTCCGCCCAGTATTTCCGTTCTGTCTCAACAAAGTTCCTTTCGTGAAGGAAATGGCCAGCAAAGGTTAGGACAAGCCGTGAGACGTCCTCCGGAGTAAATGTAAGGCGCTCAAACAGCGATACATGTCTCAAAAAAGAGCAGTGCCGGAGGGACACTAAAAGGCAAGTTGCATCCGCATCATCATAGCGATGTGTTTATAGCGTTGTTGTTTTCTTATTATAGCTTGATATGTCACTATCAGCTGGCACATAAGCACTACAACTTGTACAATATTGGTAATTTGTTGGTAGACGCCGCAACCCATTTTGTCTAGTAAAACTTTGTTCGCAAATGTTTGCTTGAATGTTTTGCAAATCAGTGCAAAAATGAACGGAAACACCTTAAAATGTCTAAAATCCATTTGATATGCCAATTTAAACGTAAAAAGGCATGTGACGTCATTTTGCGGGTTTTTATTGGCTTTAAAGCCTTTGGATGGAAACACACTTTCACCAGCTTTATTTGCATGAGTTTTTTTTTTTTACCGAACTTCAGATAATTCAATTGACAAGTGGATGGAAACCAAGCTACTGGGAAAATTTGCATTTTTCCAAACCTGGTTTATGACAAGGGGCAGTGAAACTGTTCTGGATAGTGATGGCCAAGTGAAGCTTCATAATCCATTTTATTTCATTTCTGAGCCCACTAGATGGCGCTCTCTGTTTAGGGTTGAAATTTTACTGAAATGCCATTCTTTGAGTTGTTTTTTTAAAACCATGAGTGCTGGTCAAAATAAGTATGTTTTTACTAGTTTAGTCCTGACACTGGGGACAGAAAGCAGACCTGTCCCAGATGACCTGAGAGGTCTGGGTGGTTCATAATATAGGAGCAGATCAAAAATGTATTTTGGCCCATAACAGTTTAGTGATTTATAAACCAGCAAAAGTATTTTGAAATCAATTCTTTATGAGCTTTGCATTTTAACTTTGCTTGCTGCACATAAAAGTCTTGATTTATCTCTACTGAAGGTAGATTGTTTAAATATTTAAAAAGTTATACATGTATCCTCTATCAAGTTACCACCATCATAATGAAATTGTTTTTTAATTAAATGAAAGAAAAACTTTACAGTAAGTACTATGCATTCAAGCAGGTAATGTTAGAGAATCTTATGAGCTAAATCAAAGCGCTGTGTGTGTGTGTGTGTGTGTGTGTGTGTGTGTGTGCATCCATATCTAACTCTCAGTGAAAGAGTGTGAGAGTCACTTCAATGCTGGAGTCAGATTAATGAAGTGTGAACCTTTAGAAGAGGATAAATGAACACATACTGTTTACAATTATCTATGTCAAGCCACATGGCGCACTGCTGCTGCCGAGTGCTTTGGCTTCAATAACCGACAATGGTCTTGAAAGGACACATGGGCAGACATTTGCATGACATAATTTGTAGTGCTTACGCTTCTGCTGTTTTTTGCTACATATTTTTATTTTAGCTTTGTACATTCCTTATTGGTCAGAAATGGTGAAATCTCAGTGAAATGTTTCATTCAGTATACATGAAGTTTTTAAAGGTCCCATGACATGGTGCTCTTTGGATGCTTTTATATAGACCTTAGTGGTCCCCTAATACTGTATCTAAAGTCTCTTTCCCAAAATTCAGCCTTGGTGCAGAATTACAGCCACTAAAGCCAGTCCCACAATAAGCTTTCCTCAGTATGTGCCATTTCTGAGTCTGTAGCTTTTGAGGAGGAGATGGGGGGGAAAGGTGGAGGCTGGGGGTGTGGCCTTGACCAACTGCCACTTTGCTTGTTCGAAAGCCATGATGTCTTTCTCTCATGGGTTGGCCAAATTATCTGGGCAGGCAAAGCAGATAAAGAGGAGGTAACCTTGGCCCTTATGACCTCATAAGGGGCAAGTTTCCAGATCGGCCAATCTGAGCAGGATACCCAGGGCTCAGTTTATACCTATCGCCATTTATAGTCACTGGAGTGCCATAGGCAGGCTGGAGAAACTCATATTAATGTTAGACAACCTCATAAAATGAAATTTCATGTCATGGGACCTTTAAGGCATTTCCTGGGTGAAAGGCTCGTGTTTTCCCCTTAACTTCTTTCAGGACACAAACTCCTCTTGAAAGTGTTTCAGTAAGTGTTTCAAAAACCACCCTTCGACCCCTAACTCCTCCCTTTGCAGATTGTTGCTGACCTATACATCAGAGTTTAGTGGCACACTGAATTGTCATTCCTTCAGACTTTTTCTTAAAACCAAGAGTTCCAGCCATCTAGTTGAGTCAACAAATACAACTAATGGTTCATGAAGCTTCATTTGGACATCACTAACTGCTAGGTCATTATTTGATGCTCAAAAATCAGAAAAATAAAGCAGTTTGCCTCATAACACTTTTGTTTTGCATGAATATCTGTACAAAATGTTATCAAGTTATTAGTCTGGACCAAAATAGCCTTGCATTGCCAGACCTATCTACACAGCGCTGCAGAGTAAGGTCTGGCTACACAACACATACATTCCAGGATAGGAAAAAACAAAGAACCCTTTTCTCAATCACTTTGGCACAATCATCGAATGACTATTAAACTTTGTCAAATTATATGATCATTTATATGAACATTAGGTCAGTTGTTCACATGACTGAAAGTTATTTGTCATTGCTTTGGCACAAATGTACAGAGTAAGCCTCATAGATCAAAATAGATTGCACTCATTTGCTATTGAATCATATTACTCTCAAATGCAACTAAACACACGTTAATTGTGCAAATCCCTACATGCAAATGAAGCAACCAACAATCACAATAACCTGTCGCACACATACAGTATATTAGATACATGAACGTTTTTAGAAGAATAGACTTAGGATATCTCAGCAGATTGTTGTCGGGAGTAGCTGCATCATGCCAAAGTTTTTTTCCTTCTTGCATTGTAAGAAGGATATCAGATTTGATGTCGATTAAATGTTGTGGCCAGACAAAGAAGAGATTGGATGACTCATGAAGTTGATACATTTGCAGCATATATTCTTTTTTCTTGCACATACTGTACAGTAGTTCCTGAAAATTTGCTGCTGTATATTTTTTTTTCTTTATGTATTTACAGATGGCTTGTGTATGCATACAATAAGGAAGTATAGTGTGTGCCATGGCTGACATCCTTATTATTCAGCTGCCTAAATAGACAATGTTAGTGTTACCGGCCTCAGACCAGCATTGTGGATTGGAGAGAAGTGGAGATACAAAAATTGTGTCTTTCTCAAGCGCTGGCTGTTTATTTCTGAGCTTAAAATAATTTGATGACCATGCCAACAGATAGGCCTAACACACACTAAGACACTGGACGATTAACAAAACATACAATTATAAAATACACTATAATATTATAAATATATAATATAGAAATGGTCTATAAATAAATTAAATACAACAAACAGATATGTAACACATTAGTGTATGTCAGATAAAATACAACATATTGTGAAATAGATATCAGTCTTAGTCAAATATACATCCACAAATGACCCTATAGCTCAGATTACCTGGTGAAACCATTGCTATAACACCTTCAAGTATGTAAATAGGCTACTTGGTTATTTAGCAATCTGTTAGATTATTCCTTTAAAGTGAAAACATTAACAGATCAGAGGCTACATTAGATTACTTCTATGAAATATATTACAATACAAACAAGCTTGTCATAGATCAAATACAAAGAATACTATATTTAGATTGCAGCTGTTCACATGACTATGTGATCATCAATCACCAATATGTTATCCCAGATCCCAGATCTGGGATAACATATTAACCACTAATGTGGTTATCTGGGATGTATTGGCTAGCAATAGCTGTTAGCCAATACATCCCAGATAACCACATCCTAATAACCTTTCTACACAGAACATGACAACATACGTCACTGAGAAAACTGTACTGGTGATATAGTCGTTTAGTACCTAACAGAAATTAAATCAAAGGTTTAAAAATGTACCTGTGGATTGGAAAGAAGCAGAGATACAAAAATTGTGTTTTTCTCAAGCGCCGGCTGTTTATTTCTGAGCGCTCGAGCTACCGTCTCCACGGCAACTCACTCCAGTGAAATCAATCAACAACGCCATCTACTGGCATGAAGTAAAATACCTGGCAATGAATACCCTACATGTAATAAAACAATAACAAATAGGAGGGGTTAACTTTTTTGTTTAATTAACCTTCTCTACACATTACACTAGCAACTGGACAATATTACTGTGTAACTATCACAACCCCAGAGTACGCTGCCATTTGACAAGACGTCTTTGCATTTTGACGCTCTTGGTCTAAGCAATCAAAGGAAACATTCATTGATTATTCATTGATGGATTTATTTACATTTGAAACAGGAGTTAATTCTTTTGATTGAGTATCACCTTTTGCAGGTCACAAAGAGTGATGTGCTGAATGTACCACGTGGTGTAAGGATTGTACTTACAGTTTTGGGAATTGTAGTTTGTTTCAGTAAATGTGCCAAAACGATTCAGAAAAACTGTAAATTAGCTGGTTACGTGGTTAAACGTAATGTTGCTCTTACCAATGTATCGCCGTGTATATTTTGTCCATAGCAAATCCCAGCCAATTGGTCCCAAAACGTTCCAGTTAGATAGTTATGCTATAAACATATTCTTTGTAAATCTTTACAATCATTTCCCGAAAAGAACCACACAGGCCCTCTTTCTATACTGTTTACAGCTACAATGAAAATTCTAATGGGTAGTTTAAGGGAATTATTAGAACAGACAGTCATGAAACAGATTGCCTGAACTGCAGGTTTTTGTAAATAAGCAATGATACAATAATACATCCACATTATACAATAATGAGAAATGGATATAGAGAAAAGTCTCCATTTGAGCCCATTACACTACTTCTCTTGACCCTTATTTCATTTAACTGCAGGCAAAATGAGTCAGGTTTGTTAAATTGGGAGTATTTGTTAGGAAGTGTCTCCCTTTCCCAGAGAGTCAGAGGCTCATCTCTCTCTAGCTCACTATTTGGCCCATAATAATCTTTCCAACCCTTAGGGCAGAGCCAACCTTTAGGCTTCGAGATACACGGTGCATGCTGATGTTTGTGCACAAAACTGTGTTTGAGAATGCGTGTGTAAGGTTTGAGCATGCTTGTGTGGGGTTGTGCTGTTAGTGCACATACATTTATGTTTGTGTATGAGTATGTGTGCATTCTTCTGCTTTAATACTTTGGAGAGTTTACTTGACAGAGAAATGGGAGAAAAGCCTCCAGAGTGAGGATCTTTAACTTTCCATCCCAGGATTTGGACTTTAATTTAGCTTTAAGGTTAGGATATGGATTAGAATGATGGTTCCCTATGAATTAAGTATAGGCCCATATTACTGAGAATTAAAGGAAAATCCAGCGGTTTACACTAAAAATCAGCTCTGCCCTTCAAAGGCTAAACACAGTTACTTTGTATTTGGTCTAATTTAAGTTTAGACCTTATTAAAATGTTTATTAAAAACATTATGCCGTATAAATATATAGTGTGAAAATAGCTTTTTAAATTTAAATTAATAACAAAACAGAGCTTAAAAATGAAACCTAATACATTCTGTAGCGCAGAGATACAGCCAAGTAGACAGCTAAAACAACACAGCAAAATAGCTCATCGGTGCTGTTCTGGAAGTAAAAATCCTATACATATTCTTAATCAGGATTTTATTATGGGATTATTAGCCATAATGTCTTACCTATCCAAGCTATGTGATAGTGAAACAAAGGTCTATGCTCCTGTAGAAGCCTGTATGATGTCAACCTTGTTTTAAGTAAAACATGTTTCATTTAGAAGTACCACAATACCCACAATCCAAGCATAACAGCAATGTATCTGATGGGTGGAGCCAATGTAAAATGGTTACCATGTAAAAGGTTACTGCACTCACAGCAGATAGTGAGCTGCTACCACTGAACTCTATAATGGTTTATGTATGCAGCTGTTGCAAGAGTCTTGCAGCCGGCAGCCACAGAACGCCAACTCTTTTCCAATGAGAGTTGCTAGCTCCAAAAGTTACTAAAAGTGTATTTATAGGGTCAAATCATAGCAGAATTTATCTTAGGACACTTTACAGATGAGTAGATCTAGACCACTCTATAATTAACAGATATCCAACAATTTACCCAAGAGAAACTGAATTTTGTTTGGCAGCGGCAAGGAAAACTCCCTTTTAACACGAAGGAAACTCGCACAGAAACCGGCTCTAGGTGCCATCCGCCTTGACCGGTTGCGGGGTGATTCCAACATTATGGAAAGGATCCTACAAAGAAAAAAAATTATCTTTACTTTTTGCTTGATCCGGTCTGTTTGTTATTATGTACAAACAAGTCTCACTCACGGAGAAGTCTTGTAAAGAACTCTCACAAGAGGTGACTTGAGTCATTGAAATTGTTCAGTCAGTTGTTCAGCCTTGACATGGGAAATCTTTTTCTATGCACTCTGTACTCCAACACAACAAACTCTCCCACCTCTCCTTTCTCCAACTATCACTCATTCTTTCCACCGTCGTCTTCTGGCAATAAGCCACCTCTCATGAGATTTCAGAACAAGACTCAGTTAGACACAATAACCAAGAGATTGGATTAATCGAAAATTTAAAGAACAAGTATTTCTCTGTAGGTCCATACCATTATATTGTCAGACACTTATAATATATATTTGCCTGTCGGTAGCAAAAACAAGCAGTTTAAGTGGATGTACATTTTAGTGGGTAATTAGCCTCTAGGATTACCTTGCAGCCTGTTTAGTGGCTGCCAGCTGCAGCACTCTCACTCAATACTGCACCAATTAAAAACATTTTTGTCTACATTAGTCACTTATCCACAAAAATATGGGAAAATAGGGTTGAAGGTTTATTTGAATAGGTTTGAAAATATCAACGTTGCCTTTTAAGCTAGCTGTAAATAACATATTCAAACACATTCACTTGTTAATCAATTTTATATATTTTTTTAATGTATTTATTTATTTTTTTCAGGTGTTTTATAGTTTATGATACCTTGATACCTATGATTTGTATTTAAATCACTGTTGTTGGATGTGTTGTTTCTATTTTTGTGGCAAGCACTTAATAACCTTGTTAGGAAAAATGCTATAGAAATAAAGTTATTATTATTATTGCATATGTTTCATTATAAAAAATAACAGAATATGAACAGACACAGTAAAACTGAGATACATTTAGTCTCAATAAGACATGGGCTCAAATAATTAAAATATTTGAGCCCAGTATTTTTTGTTGTTGGTAGATAAATCATTTCTTCATTGTATTGTGTGATGATTATCTAAAGGCCATATTTGCATTATTTAGCTATTATGTAGGTTTTATGGCAACAATGTTTTAGGTAAGGTTTTTAGGTAAATTATCAACCTAAAAAAACACATTCCAGTTTGCCAACCAACCTACAGACAAAATGTAGGAAATCATGGAATGCATTAAAATTAGATGAAGCACATTTAGGAATAGGCAATGGACAGTGTCTCCATAGACCATATGTATGTGTGTGTGTGTGTGTGTGTGTGTGTGTGTGTGTGTGTGTGTGTGTGTGTGTGTACAGAACAAACATCTTGACACACCCATTTGTTCCTAGTAAGCTCATGAGCAGAGCTATTTGGACACCAACCTCTAAGGCAGAAGCAATCGGACTAATCAGTCTCTCTTTTATTGATTTCCCATCCCAGAGCTCATATATCGACCAGTCGTGAAAGCTTTAATTTGGCCAATGGCACTCTCTCTGTTTGAGTCCTCCATTACAGATAGTGATATATAGTGCACAATATTGTCTCAGTCTCAAACTTAAGGGGTAATAACACTCACATTTAATGATTCTTATAATTACTTATATGGATACGGACAGCCAAATCAATAACTGTAAACATAGACAATTCTTGCCTGAAGCAAGAGGCATCAGAGGCAAGAATCAAATACCTTGTGTCATCAAAAGAAGCCCGGAGCTGCTGTTAAAACAGTGAACAGGAAGCTAATGTTGTAGTACACAGTGTGATTTAACAGAGGCATCAGCACATATTCTGGCTTGTTACCCTCAGCATTAACAAGTAAAATAAAACTCAGATGGGTTTTAATTCACAAAGAAAACATTTGAAAGTAATTTTACTATTTGACATCAGTGGATCAGCATCTGGACTCAATGCAAATCTCTAGTTTTGGGATGAGCTTTCTTTTGTCAGTGATCATTGTTGAAGAACCAATTGAAGCCTTGCAGTTGGGCTTTGGTACTTACTTTTGACATCACTGATCTTACAAAAATCCTCCACTGTTATATACACTGTGACAAAATAATGCCAACATGTTCCTATTTACATGTTGGGATTTGTATAGTCACAGGGTGTACAAATAACAAGGTCACATGAGATACAGCCATATTCTAACAGAGTTCAACAGAGTTACCACGCACGGAGATGAGAAGGGTATGTCTATCAACTTGTCTAACTCTGGGGGATACCATACCATACCATACCAACTTTATTTGTTAAGCACTTTACAACAACCAAAGTTGACCAAAGTGCTGTACAGAAACACAAACAGAAACATATTTATAATCAACAACCATACAATTAAAACACACAAAGTAACAAATAAGAACAATTAAATGAAGTCGACATCTGTACTATGTGTCAAAAGCCAAAGAGAAAAGATGGGTTTTAAGAAGGGCCTTAAAAACAGATAAAGAAGAGGCCTGTTTTACATGCAAAGGCAGATCGTTCCATAGTTTAGGGGCAAACACAGCAAAGGCACGGTCCCCTCTGAGCTTACGCTTAGTTTTAGGCACAGTCAGGAGCAGCTGATCATCTGACCTGAGAGCGCGGATGGGTTTATAAGACCGTAGAAGCTCAGAGAGGTATGGCGGGGCAAGACCATTTTGTGATTTAAAAGCAAATAATAGAATTTTAAAATGGATCCTAAATTGAATAGGGAGCCAGTGTAGTGATGCTAAAATAGGGGAGATGTGCTCATGTTTACGTGTGCCCATTAAAAGACGTGCTGCTGCATTCTGTATCATCTGGAGACGGGCGATGGACGACCCACTAACCCCCACATATAATGAATTACAGTAGTCCAGCCGTGTAGTTATAAAGGCATGGATTGCAGTTTCAAAATGTTGCCTTGACAAAATTGGCTTTATTTTGGCCAGCTGCCTCAAATGAAAGAAGCTTGATTTGACAACAGCTTTGATTTGATTGTCAAATTTAAGCTCAGGGTCCACTTTCACTCCTAGATTTGTAATGGTAGATTTAATATAGGGTACCAAGGAGCCCAATTCTACAGGCAGGGTCCCAGTGGTGCCTCCAAAAACCATCACTTCTGTTTTTTTTATCATTGAAACTTAAAAAGTTCAGAGCCATCCAGGCTTTTATGTCGTCAAGACAATTTAGTAGTTGTCCAACTGAGTTATCGTTTTTCTTTTTAAGAGGTACATAAATCTGACTGTCATCTGTATAACAGTGGAAAGAAATGCCGTACTTTCTAAGTATGGAACCAAGTGGAAGCAAATACAAAGAGAAAAGTAGAGGGCCGAGGACTGAGCCCTGTGGGACCCCACACGAGAGAGGAGCAGAGGAAGATACAAAATCACCTATGCTAACACAAAAAGTTCGAGCCTCTAAATATGACCTAAACCACTCCAGTGCTATACCACTGATGCCCACCCACTGCCTTAAACGAGAAATCAGTATTTCATGATCCACTGTGTCAAATGCAGCGGTTAGATCTAAAAGCACAAGGACAACACAATCGCCAGAGTCAGTCGCTAAAAAGATATCATTAAAAACTCTTAAAAGAGCGGTTTCTGTACTGTACAAGGTTTTGAAACCGGACTGGAAAACCTCTAGTATTTTGTGTTCTTCCAAAAAGGCCAATAATTGACTGTGCACAATCTTCTCTAAGATTTTTGAAAGGAAAGGCAATTTAGAAATAGGCCTGAAATTTGCAAGAACTGACGGATCTAGAGCAGGTTTTTTAATCAGAGGTTGAATTACTGCATGTTTTAAAATTTCAGGGACTCTGGGGGATACGGTGAATAAGATAAAGTCTTAATAAATTGGCGTGTTCCTTTAACAGTAATTTAGTTTTACTGCAAACCGTCACAGGAAGTGCTTTTATTTTGAAGTAGCCTACACAGAAGTTTTCTGTTGTGTACTCTTGGTAGCTTACTGAGATAAACGTTGGACTCTAGATATAAAACATGTCCATCTGCTCACTTTGTTGTTTGTAAAACGGCAACATATTGAACAGTAAATCAGTTAGTCACAGCAAAAGACAAGCATGGTTGGTCGTCATTCAAAGCCATTCCACTACAGATGGTAAAATGCAATGATATTACATCTCTGGTTCTGCCTCTGACCACGGGAACAGAGATGGGATAGCTTGCTTCAACATCAACATAACTCCAGAAAATAATATCCATCTGGCAAATGTATGTCTTTGCCGTCATCTCAACCATCAAATACAGCAGGAGGAAATAATACTCATGGCTTTTTTTTCCTTTAAAGAAATGTTTTCGCTAACTGTTTTTGTAACTCGCGTTACTGATATTGTAATGGGTGTAATATTACTGAAATTTAACTAGTAATGCGTTATAGCAAAAAGGAATACCTTACTTTCAGCAGAGGCTGCACAAGGTGCCACCTGTCCATCAGATAAACACTCACACATATTCAAACTCTGATGGCGCAGCACACTTCTTAAACTTAAATCTTTCAAGTGCTGAAACAGTGTAAATAATTGGTTTAATACAGTCTATCCACTGTTATAACTGTCCCAGTGTACATAGATTTGTAATATGTCTAAAATATACATAATGAATCAATCATACACTCAAAATGGAAAATATTATTAATCAGTCATCTTACTGTGACTATTCATTTTATGGTTTTAAGTAATGATTACCTTTTTTCATACTACATGAAAAAAAAGAGGTGAAGCCGTCAAATTATATTGCAAGAAAATTATTTAATGGGTTGAACACCTCAAAAAAAGTTTAAGCATGAACTCAAACACTCTCAACAACAGAGAGAGAGGGGGCGGGGAGCTCGGTAGGCCTAGTCGGAGTCACAGTTGTGGCAACTGTTGAAATTCCTTCCATCTGTGCAGTCCTTGTTTGCCCAGGGATTACAGGACCAGCACTGGAGCCATACCTCCCTTGGCCTGGGGAATCAAATGAGTCTTGAATTTTCTGCTTCTTCCATTTTTTGTTGTTTCCGAAATTCATTTTTCATTTAGCTGCTTTTCTCAGCCTCCAGTTTAAGTTTTAAGGTCTATAAGGACAGCGGTTCCCTTGTTTTCCTGCCCTTTGTCGTCTGCTTTCTTGGGCCAGCTTTTTGGTGTGGATGGATGGACTCGGGTGAAAAAGTTGTGTCCATAGCAGAGGACAATGGCTCAGGCGCAGGCTCAGACACCACACATTGTGTGACAGGGGATGATGCTCTAAGTGGCATGGAGGATGCCACCGTTGCCACATTTGGTGGTGGAGTTGTAGAGGCAGATGGAACCTCTGATATCACTGCTGGCAGAGGGCGGTCTGTGAATAAGGATTGTGTAAAGTCACTGTCACTTACGAAAAGGCCAAATTCTAGTGCATTCAAACTCTGCCTGAATATTTGCACTCTTCACAATGCCTGGCAGATCATAAATGGTCATTGTGTCTCTTGGATAAACTTTCATCCAGCTGTCACAGCAGTTGTATACCAGCCTCTTCAGTGGCCCAATATACACTGCCATCCAAGAGCTGCAGCTTATGGGAAAAGTGTGGGGGAATGAGAGGAGGACGATGCCATGGCCCCTGTAAACTGTAAAATGAATCCCCTCCACAGAAAGGTGGGAGGTATGGTTTTTAGAATTGGCATCACTTTTGACTCCGCTGAGCACTTGGTGTGAGTCTGGAAGAGCTTGAAGAAGACCAAAAAATCATCCCCTTGCATCCACCCAGACCCATTTGCTGTACAGATACAGCCAGGAGGGCCATTGCTGGTAAAGGAAGAATGGATTTTTGACATTGATAGGATGGAATTCCCCAAGGCATTCACTGCACAGGCACATGTAATTAGTGTCCCCCATTTTGCAGAGATGACTGCACCTAGGCTTGACTCCCTTTTTGGCCCCAATTTTTCAGGATTTTGCACTGTGGTCATTCCTGTATTGAAAAATATGATTTTATTTAGTGCTTTTATTCTCTAATGCTTTTATTTTCTAAGGCTGTGAGCCTCTGGAAGGTGTTTCTGAGGGAGAAATAGACCATTTCCACCACACCTGTTTCCACTCGACGTGCATCTGCACCATCACTGACTCTGCCCCCTCAGCCAGGGCCATCGACACCTAGCCACACCACTCAGCCCCAGCCAGGGTGCTCCATGCGTCGTGCATCTGCTAATCTTCCTCAGCCATGATTTTCCTCTTCAGACTCTGAGTCTTCTGAAAAAACTCAACCAAAAAGAAAAGCCATACACACTTTGGCTCAGTCTAAGCGTGGTCAAGGTGGGTCAGTGACTTCAAGAGTGATGGAGGAAGAGAGAGGGTAGCACAACAGAGAGAAGAGGGACCAAAGACCACATCCACTCAGATTTATGCCAGCCAGTGTCCCTGGCCCAACATTTGACACCACTCATGGTTGCTGCACAGCCTTTTTCAGCTCTTTTGTAGCACTTCTGTTGTTAGAACTATAATTGAAAACACCTAGGCCAATGCTGCCAGGAGAATACAGGCTGGAAAGAAGTTTATTTGGAGAGCACTGATGGTGAGCGATTTTTATCTTTTTTTATCATTTTAATTTTCTCGGGCCTTGTAAATGTGCATCACAGAGCGAACTACAGGAGAAAACAATGGCCATATAACTTTACCTTCCCCAGTGAAAAAATTACACTGGTGAACCTCGTCAGCGTTTATCTTGCAAGTTTTGTCTCCTCGTGTTTTATATACTTACCTCTCTGTTTTCCTCCCTGTAGTTCGGTCTTGTCTTCATTACCTCCGGTCAGCTGGCTTCAAGCCCTGGTTCTCCTCCCACAGCACCACGCTTACATCAGCCCCCTTCCCCACTCCTCATGTCCATGTCTCCTCCTCGGCTCTTGCTCCCGGTTCTCCCACGGTCCATCTCCCGTGACTCTACCTCAGCTCCTGGTTTCCAGATATCCTCATGTCCCGAGCTTCCCCAAACCTCCGGTCCTCTGCCTCCCTGTTCCTGGCGTGACATCTTCCCACTTCCACTCCTTAAACTCCTGTTTCCCAATAAATCTTATTATTTGAGCCGTGCACTTGAGTCCATCTGTGCAACCGCAACAGACCGCCTGCAAAGCACATTTCCAGCCATGTCAAAACTTCTCCATAGATGAAAAGATGGTGGCATCCAAGCAGTATATTTAGTACGAAGCACTATATGAAGGACAAGCCGACAAAGTGTACACAGGGAAGAGAGCATTCACCACAGGCCAGGGTCTGAGCTACTCCTCAGTGATGGACCTTCTACCATTGCCTCTGCTCAGTGGAGGTAACACACTGTTTGTAGACAACTTTTACACCAGCATTTGCTCAACAAAAACATTGGTTGCTGTAGGACGATTAGGAAGAATCAAATTGGTTTTCCACAGACTGAACAGAACAGCTTACCCAAAAAGGCTGTGAGGGGCGATTTGCGGTGGCAGATGGAATACAAACTTTTGTCTGTAAAGTGGATAGACACCCGTGAAGTGACTATGTGCTCTACAGTACATTTCAGTAGACAGACTGTGAAACGGAAAGTGAAAAGCGCTAGTGTGTGGCAGACTAAGGCTGTACCTGCTCAGGACTCTGTAGCTGACTACAATCAATACATGGGTGGTGTAGATTTGATCCGCTATTACAAATGTAAATGTGCTGTATTTATATAGCGCTTTTCTAGTCTGAACGACTACTACATAGTACAGGATCCATTCACCATTCACACACATTCATACACTGTGGCCGAGGCTGCCGTACAAGGTGCCATCTGCTCATCAGATAAACACTCACACACATTCACACTCCGATGACACAGCATCGGGGGCAACTCGGGGTTCAGTGTCTTGCCCAAGGACACTTCGACATGGGACTGCAGGGGGATTGAACCACCAACCTTCCAATTGGCAGGCAACCGCTCTACCACTGAGCCACAGCCGCCCCAACATTACAGTGTTGGACATTGCAGTGGTGAAAAGTTTTCTTCTACACAAGGAGCTGCACAAGAGAGGTAAATACCCCACCATGACAAAGCCACATAGCCAGAAGACTTTCAGGGACCAGCTTTCTGCAGACATGTTAAAGTTTGCTGAAGGCTCAGCAGCACCACCACCACTTGCATGCCTATGTACTATGGGGGTGATGCTACACAGTTTAGGAGGTACTGCAGGAATGCCAGGATACTGGGAACCCAAGGGTGAAGACACCTATCTACTGCAGAAAGGACCAGGTCCCTCTGTGTCTCAGCTCCAAAAAATAACTGTTTCCAGCAGTGGCACGATAAAAATATGTAGTGTACTTACTGTGCCTGTTACTGTCAATGTTTTACTAATTACCTGTCAGCCTTCCAGCTCTCTAAAGCTCAAAAACATGCTGTGTTTGCTGGACTTACAGCTGCTAAGAGGATGATTGCAACCCGTTGGAAGCCACCTCGTGAATTTTCTGTTTGTTCATGGATCCTTTCTTTTTTGGATGTCACGTACATGGCTCGTGTGGGTGGCTCTATGGCTCGTGTGGGTGGAGCCCCGGGGAAGACTTTGGAGACTTGGCACAGCATTGCTGAGTCCTTAAAGGAAATGCTGTAGCCTTTTCTTTTTTTGTGTGTTTTATTGGTCCCTTGTCTTTTGTGTGTGTGTGTGTGTGTGTGTGTGTGTGTTTCTACATGTGTTGTTTTGTATCCCTCCCTCCCGTTTTTCCTCTGTGATTTTGTGGCTTTGGGACGCGTTCCTATGTCCCAGTGTGTTGTAACTGTTCGTGAATGTTATGTTTACATTTTTTTTCTGAAATATAAAAATAAAAATTGGATCAAAAAAAAGGAAATAGGTAGTGTATATAAAAGTAATGGTATATTACATGTGTTCTTACTTGAACTTCCAGCAGTGGCAGGATGGAAATGTGTTTATATATTTTTTTTTATATATACATTACAATTAATTGTTGTGTGTTGCCTGTGTTTTACCAGTTAGGTTTTATTGCTTTTTTATTGTAAATAATTGTGCTCAAGTAAAAGTCAAACTTAATTTCCCTTGTATGGTTTTACTGTAATGGAAAAAATATAGATTTGATTATAGATAAAGCCAGAAACACATTTAGATGGAATAAATATTGACAGGGACATATAATGAAATGGCTCAGATGGTACCCAAATGTCTGCCTTAACATGCTTCTGCTAAAACCTCTCTAACTTTGCTCTGCTTCACTTCATAAGCCTAAATCTTTTCACAGGTAATATTTAGATGTTGTGCCATTGGTGTCTAGTGGTTTTGGGCTGCAACTGCATTATTTCAGAGGGATAGTCCATCTAACAATTGATAGTTTTGTTAGGCAGCAATTAAATCTTTAATTTATGCTGTGCTTCATCTTTATTTACTCTGACCTAGTAACATATATTTTGATGCTCACACATCTGCATGCATCTCACAAGTGTTACTTATATTATGATACCAAGATCATTAAAATAGACCTTGTATTTGGATTTATCATTTTCGAGTAGGGGCCTGAGCCAAAGGCCTGGGGTTTAAGAGGTTAAGAGGAGCTCCTGCTCTATTGAGAAAATCCTTTTTGGAGTTCAGTATCAAACTCTGGGAAGTGCCTTTGATCCCTGGCTCCTCTTCTTGTGGAATTTGTGCATATAATCGCTGCATATGCATATTATTTGGCCTCTACCCTGACTGACTTTCCCTGTCTGATTTCATCAGAAGCCCTTTCCAGCACAGGAAATGGGACTCCCCTGTCTGTCGTACATATTCTGATATTTGGCATACTGTAAGAAATCACATGTTTCCAATGACTCTCTTTATATAAAAAAGATAATCACCTTCCTAGAGTCTCTAAAAGTAGAGCCAGAGCGTTAAGCTGTCAGGCTCCTCTCCTGTGGAACCAGGTTCCATTTTGGGTTCAGGAGGCAGACACCGTCTCCACATTTAAGAGTAGGCTTAAGACTTTCCTCTTTGATAAAGCTTATAGTTAGGGCTGGCTCAGGAGAGTCCTGAACCATCCCTTAGTTACGCTGCTATAGGCCTAGACTGCTGGGGGACTTCCCATGATGTACTGAGCACCTCTCTCTTCCTCCTTCTCTCCATCTGTATGCAACCTCTTTCCATTAATGCATGTTACAAACTTAACTTCATCCCTTTCCCGAAGTCTTGCCCTCTCCTCTCTCCTCCTATCGCTTCCTGCAGGTGTTTCAGGCTCTGGATCTGTGGTTGGAGTCACCTGCTGCCTCCATGTTCCTGCTCGACACCCTCTGCTGCAACAATTCTCTCTCTCTCTCTCTCTCTCTCTCTCTCTCTCTCTCTCTCTCTCTCTCTCTCTCTCTCTCTCTCTCTCTCTCTCTCTCTCTCTCTCTCTCTCTCTCTCTCTCTCTCTCTCTCTCTCTCTCTCTCTCTCTCTCTCTCTCTCTCTCTCTCTCTCTCTCTCTCTCTCTCTCTCTCTCTCAACCGGTCGAGGCAGATGTCCCCCCCACCCTGAGCTATGGTTCTGCTCCAGGTTTCTGCCTCTTACAGGAAGTTTTTACTTGCCTCTGTCGCCTAGTGCTTGCAATTGGTGGGAATTTTTGGGTTTCTGTAAATAACATCACAGAGTACGGTCTAGACCTGCTCTCTATGGAAAGCGCAAAGAGATAACTGTTGTTGTGATTTAGCGCTATATAAATAAAATTGAATTGAAATGTGATTTGGTGACATTTTACAATTAATTTGCAATGCACAGTGCACATTTTACTTTTAATTTATACATTTTAGCTTGATTAGTTTTCAAAATATAAATGAAACTTGGTTTGTGATACTGTACCACCAGCCATCTATTCATCTCATGTGAGCTAGCTTGACTGCTAGTTTGACACTTTTAAGCCATTTCAACTTTTAGCTTAAAAACATTGATTCTAATAATACTTGTTTGAATTCATAGACGTTTTATGTTATAACAGCATCCAAAGAAGTACAACACAAAGAAAAGTATTTTTATCTTTGGTCCCAGTTATGACGGTGGTATGCCAGTCTTATGCACACTCTATCAAATAAACTGAAAACACACTGTGAAAGAGTCTAAGACAAAAACACAGGTACATTCTCACTCCCATCGCGTCAAAAAGTGAAACTTGGTTAGGGGCTTTTGCCGTTTGTTATTGACGCAAAAAGTCTCCTTTAGCTTCATATTCAGACTCTCGAACGGTGTGACAGTCACTGAGGCGTTGTATTGCTCTCGATAGTCGAGGGCCAACTCCTTTTACGTCTTCCCCTCCACAACCCCCGGTTCTGCTGTGTCCTCTTCTGCCGTACGGAAACACCAGTTACCGTCAGCATAGCGGATGTTTTGGTCTATTCTAAAAGGAGTTACTTAAATACTTCCCTGATTGCAAAAACGTCAAATTCCCAATCCACATGCAGTGATATTTGCTAATTTAACATTTAAAAAAATATACAGAGAGACACACGCCCTTACTAAATAAAAGGGCCCTCGCCCGGATCAGGGAAACCAGAGGCAAAGTAAGAAGCTCTTTTGATTTTACCACAGACGTCCCCAACTGACGGGCTTTGGTCTCTGTGTATGAAAAGCACTGCCAGAGGGGATCTTTACAACCAATGTTTTTCTTCAGTCGAGTCGTTCCTCCCAGGGTCACCGGAGGTCTCCTCCTTCTCAAGGGCGCCTGCTTGCCTTTCCTGGTCGGCGATCCGAGAGAGGTTTGAGGAAATACATTCCCACTACAGGAGGTCTGACTGTCAAAGTTGGTCCCCGCCGGGTAGCAACTCATCTGGGCGGTTAAAGATGGCATAGGTAAGAGAGAGAGAATGAGAGAGACTAGTCAAAAACCCTAACCCTAGCTTACAACGAGCTCAGGTATTTTTATTCTTTTAAAAAGAAGACTGTACAAAATTAAGCACCCATGCCTATAGAAGTCGGTTAAAACCGGGTGTCCACTCTGGCAATTCGAGGTCCTAAGCTATTTCCTTGTGCCTTAAAAGCAAAGGGTAGCACATTTTATAAGCAATTCTAAACACTCCCCTGTGACACCAGGGTATTCCCATCATTGCATAACACAGAAGAGGCCACAGGAAGCTTTACTTTAATACAAAACATGGTATTAGTACAAGATGTACAGGATACTCGCCCAAGACAGGATCTGTTTCTCAGAACTCTAACATCTGTGCTTAACCAAACATGGGCCTCTTCTTCTGTTAGTACTTTTCCACTAGCTGATGCAAGAGTCACAGCATAGTTAACCTTTTTACATTATGCAGCAGAGATTACATTACATTTTCAAGCAGTGACTTTAGCTGTTTTGGGGTTCTCAACTGAACCTCCGTTCAACAAGACGCACTTTGTTGGTGCTCTTGGCGTTACTTTTTGGTGTTCTCGGGACTCGTGTCTAGCCCTTTGTCGCCATAACTAGACACGCTTGGTCGGGACTCTTGGCGTAACTTTTTGATGCTCTTGGTCAGGATGTACATGAACAGTACAGTTAGGTTTAGCAAAAGATCAGGAGTGCAAAAAAGGTGGCTCGTTGGTCTAGGGGTATGATTCTGTGTGAGAGATGCTGGGTTCAAATCCTGGACAAGCCCAACTTGGTTGGTTGGGAACCGGAGGGTCGCAGGTTCAAGTCCAAATATTTACCAAAGTATAGTGGTTGCCAGTTCACCTTCAGTTTCACCTTCTGACGCTGAGAGCCACTGACCAACGGGTTGAAAACAATTTTTACTTAACAGAGTGAGTTTAAACTATGCAACTTCATCTTTAATCTGCAACTCCATAAAGGTTACATTTCTGCAAAAGAAAATCCGAAAGTCTTGCTTTGCTGGAGCATAGCATATTTAGCAGCTATCAGTATTGACAGTGGGGGTTAATTATGAATGCAGGTGGGGTGAGCAGATCTACAGATAATGGTGGAGGTGAACTACATCTAATAATGTTAAGAAGAGAAACTAATGAATGAACTGGCCTCAGAGTTAATAATACAAGCAGCAAGGGTGAATAGCACACAAGATCAGGACTCTGCATGTGTGCATTTGCATGTGTGTCTTAGGGTATTGTGCTGGATGTGTCAGTAGTAGTAGTGTGTGTGTGTGTGTGTGTGTGTGTGTGTGTTTGTGGGGAGGGGTTGGTGTGGGTGACAGTAGGTGACACACAGATGGGACCATACATCAGGTGTATTTTTACAGCCAGGGCCCATTTTCAAAATGGCCTGGCAGGTTAAATATCATTAGAACCACAGTGAATCTGGGAAGCTTTCAGCGTAATGGACCACATCTCACACACAAAACACACACACACACACACACACACACACACACACACACACACACACACACACACACACACACAGGCATCATCTCAGGCCTGTCAGACATTACAGAACCATGACTACTGTAGGTAAGGATGGTGTGTGTGTGTGTGTGTGTGTGTGTGTGTGTGTGTGTGTTTGTGTTTGTGTGTGTATGAGGGACCTTTAATTGAAGTGTAAAGGACACATAAATTACTATTGAGAGGGAGAGTGGTTGCTGAACACTTCATAAATATATTATGAGAAAAGACATATGCAGCAAGTCATGAATACTGAAAAGAGACAAAAAATTAAGTGTGCCTGTGTGTGTCTGTGTTGCGGGTGGTATAAAGAAGCCAAAGAAGGGTGAGAGAGGTTACAAAATGAGAGAGAGAGAGAGAGAGAGAGGGAGGCTTATGTAGAAGCACATAAATCCAGAGCCATTCAGAGCTGGGACACGGCTATAAAAAGTCAGAGACCAAACTATAGCCAGGGACACTTTTTAGGACCTTGGCTGACTTTACAGTGGAAGGAGCCAAAAGGATGATGGGATTTATTGAATCAAGTTGGGTACTGGGCATACAGTCTTATAGTAACAAATTAACAATTGACAAAATTGAAATAAATAATGTTTTTCCAATTTCTTCACTCCACTATGACAGTAAACTGAATGTCTTTGAGTTGTGGATAAAACTAGACATTTAAGGACGTCATTGTGTGCTTTGGGTAACAGTGATCAACATTTTTCACCATTTTCTTACATTTAATAGACCAAAAAACTAATAATGAAAATAATTGTTAGGTATTTAGAGCAAAATTAAGGCTTGCAAAAGTATGTGGGCTACACCTTATTTTTATGTAAATATATTCTGCTAAAGTCGAATGCTACCACTCAAAACAGTTTAGCTTAAGCTTTCACAGCCAAAAAAGATGATTACAGATCTCATCCAAATCTTTATCTTTAGTTTCAAAGTTAAAGGTGAATCATCAAAGAATCAATGGGTGGCTCAAATCGATAAGCAACTTCAGTACTTTAGATTCAGTAATAATGTTAAGTAGGTCTGCCAGTAGTATGTAACTGGACAGCTTCTTTTAGCTTTGTGAACCATTTTCTTTATTTTCTGAGCCATTGGCGCTCTTGGTTTAAAGGAAAGAGGAATAATGGCAACCCAGTGTGCTTTCAACGGTTTGGCGTAGAGAGAGCGCCATCTTGTGGGCACAGAAAAAAAGTAAATGCTTCACGGAGCTTCATGAAGCTTAATTTGGCCTTCACTAATTAGCAGTGATGAACTGACAGAAAAGAGCATCACAGATACAGATTTTATGAATACATATGTGACGATTAAATGGATAATCTGCACTATACTGACCACAGCTTTCTTTTAATCAGTAAATATTATACCTTTCTTTTTATTGTTATTCATACTACAACTGGGGCACAAGTAAACACACATTATTGTGATTAGTTTGACAAGCTTAAAACAGCAAAGAGGACAAGAGTAGTTGTTGGTCTATGTGTGACTATTAACTTTTTTTTATGTCCAGACCTATGAGCAGAAACAGCTACTGACAAGTTAACAGTAGCACCTGACAAGACATCAACCTGTAACCTGTGATTTGAGCAAATTCTTACTTATCCTCTATTTTAGTTTTCTCCTCTACCTCTGTCGGTCTTTCTCCTCCCATCATGTCTGTTTTCACAGTTTTCCTCCCTCTCTAATTGCCTCTTGACAGCTTTCCTCCTCATATTCATGCAAACCATGTGCACACACAAATACCAGCTAATGCCCACACATACACGCGCACCTCTCACTCTCGTTTCCGGGAGGCTCTTTTCTGACTGACAGAGTATTAGGGAAGCGTGTGATGGAAAGAGGGAGGGTGGAAAAGGGAGGGAGGAGAGCAAGGGAGACAGGGTCACCTTGGGAGAGTCGGTTTTTGACTGGATAAGGGAATCAGAGGAGATTGAAGAAAGAAAAGCATTTCACTCCTTCAGTTGCTGTGATGTTATTTAAGTTCAAACAGCAGACAACTGGTTTTACATGTGTTGCTTTACAGCAGCTGCTTTTACTGTTTATACTGTCATTCTTACTAGCATTAGCACCCTTTCTGCTTCTACTACCACTACCACCATTACCACTTATGCTGCTTGGGCTATGACTGCTTCTAGTCCTACTTATGGCTAGGGTACACAAAAGCAAAACAATTATTTTGGTGATATTTGGAAAACAAATAGGCAACAACTTAATAAGGCTCGTGAATAGTTGGGTGTATGGTTAAAATCGGTTGTTTTCATGTACTAATAATGCTTTAAAGGGGAACTTTACCAATTTAACACATCAAAGAGTACTACATTTGTGAAAAATATAACATTACCAGACATATGTGGCCTGTTCCTCCTCTCTGCTTGAGGCTTCATTAGCTGATACAAGCATAACACACCTGAATCTCTGTCTAATCTTCCGGCAATCAAGTTGCATTGTGGGAAATGCCAGGTTTTGACAAGGAAGAAGAATGGAATAAACAAGATGAAATATGTATAAATACTGTATATGGTTATGCTGCAGCGATATGGCCAATTGTATTCTGTATTTCCAACTCATTTATTTATTTTCCCTGCCACTTAATTATCAACTACACATCAATATAATTTTCTTGCTTAACTAAAGTTCATATTGCATCAAGTAACATCCAGAATGCTTTGCAAGCAGTGAAACAGGTAATCTGTTTAAACAGGAAGACCAGAAGACATACTTACAGCTGCACTAACCAGTGAACTGACCATGTGTTATTTGATAGCTTATTGTTTTGGTTTTATGGTCCATAACTTAACAGTTCTTATTCAGTCCCCCACTTTCTTTAACCTTGTTTTCAGTCCCAGGCAGCTGTTTTTGGGTTCTGATAAACCCACAATGAAAGCACCAAACAGCAGACAGAAGTCATCTACTAGCTTGTGAACACAGTATGTGGTCTCAGGCAAGGGGCCAGACTAAGAATAGTTCACAAACCTTAACGAGGAAGAGTGACCTGGCCCGGAGGAACCCCAATCTGGAGCCAAGCAATGCTCTTGATCTACCGATCAAGTTTTGTTCCTACCCTCACCTATAGTTATGAAGACTGGGGTCATGATCAAAAGAACAAGATTCAGGGTACAAGCAGCCAAAATGGGTTTCCTCAGGAGGATGGCTGGCGTCTCACTAAGGGATAGGGTGAAAAGCTCAGTCATACGTGTGGAACTCTATGTAGAGCCGCTGCTCCTTTGCGTTGAAAGGAGCCAGTTGATGATTGTTCATGCATCTGGTAAGGATGCCCCCTGGGCGCCTCCCTGCGGAGGTGTTCCAGGTACGTCCAGCTAGGAGGAGGCCTTGGGGAAAACCCAGGCCTAGGTGGGGAGATTATATCTCCACCCTGGCTCTATCAGAGCTGGTTAATGTGGCTCTGGAAATGGAAGTTTGGGGTCCCCTACTGGAGCTGCTGCCCTCCGCGACCCAACCTCGAATAAGCGGTTTAAGATGGATGGATGGATGGATGGATAGTAGGGCTGGGCGATATGGACCAAAAGTCATATCCCGATATATTTAGGCTGAATATCGATATACGATATATATCCCGATATTTTTTCCGCAAATGTTCAGTCAAAGCCAAATATGACATGTCACAAGTAGTTTTATTGAAACCAGCTATTTCAGTGAACAGTTGCAAAATCAAATGAATAAATAATTAACAGGTTTCTTCACCTGCTTCATAAATAAAAGCTCAGCTGTTTAAATAAAAATAAAATGTAAACATAAATACTGTATACAACAGGAGTATCTTTTTTGAAATCAAAGCTCCATAAGATGCACATTTAAATAAAAAATATCTTAATAAAAATAGGCTATGAAATAAAATAGGCCAATTTTTTTTAAATAACCATATTTATATGAGAAAAGTACAATATGAACATTCTTGAATGAAGTGAACTGTCACGCTCATGTAAGGCTCACATGTCCTGCTCGACCACGTAACCAACGCAAAATGAGTCACGTTAGCGAGCCGGTCAGCAAGCTCTGCCTGACTTCAGTGTACATGTGTGGCAGTGCTTCTCGTGCAAAGTAGTTGTGACTGGGAAGCTCATATCTCGGGTCCATCGTTTCCAGTAGCTTTTTGAATCCGACTTGTTCCACAGTTGCGATAGGGGCCATATCTTTAGCAATGTGATAGGACACGGCTTTAGTTATAGTACACCACTTGTCACTTTTCTTTTCATAAGGCACACGGCTGGTAAATGAAGTTTGCAGTGAACTTAGTTTCGGGGCTGGAGCTTTTTCGGGTTGTCGATGGCTTGCGGCTGGGGCTTCTGCAGCGCGCAGTTTCACAGACTCTTCGTATTGCAGTTTGTGCCACTGTTTTAGGTGGTGAAAAAGATTTGTAGTGCTTCCACCCCTGACTGTAATTTGTTTATGGCACTCCTTACATATAACGTGCGTTTGTTGCTCATCTGATACTTTGAATCCGAACCATCTCCAAATTACTGAGCCACTACTTTTTCTTTTACTAACCAATTCATCCTCCGTACGCTCCGCAGACGTTGTTGCTTCCTCCATGTTTGTTAAAGAGTGTCTATTTCCCCCCCTCTGTGTATGAAAGAGAAGGGGCGGGGGCGCGGGGAGCCGTGCAGAGAGCGCCAGGTCAGTTGCTTGCTCGGAGGATCACAGCGTAAATTTGAACTATATCGATATATGCGATATGGTCTAATTCCATATCACATTAAAAAATATATCGATATATTTTTTATATCGATATATCGCCCAGCCCTAATGGATAGTTCAGTCGACACAAAACTCCAGCTAAAAAAATGTAATTCATTTATTTGGTCCTGTCTGGTCTTGCATTGCCAGACCTACAGTATCTCCACAGCGCTGTGGAGTAAGGTCTGGCTACTCCACAAATACATTTTATGATTTTTTACATTTTAACGCTCTTGGATGTTTGTATTTCTTCAAACCAATCACAATGGTCTTGCAAACGTCTCACAAAGGAACTTGTTTTGGTAGCAGATTTGCACCTTACAAAATAAATTGACACATACAATATTAAATGACGTTAACTGTTCCCACAATACAATAAGTATTGGTCAGTATTGGTCCCAAAACATCCTAGTTGGATAGTAAATGCCGTAAACACATTCTTTTTAAATCTTTGCAATCATTGAAAATAACCAAGCAGGCCTGCCTTATTGCACAATCCAGATTTTCTTCCAAACCTGTGATTTTCAGCATGTAGCTTGCTACCTTGAAGGTTGTTTGAAGGAGTTTCCCTTTGGGGATCAATAAAGTATTTTTGATTCTGTTGTTGTTTCCCTATCAGAATTTGAGAACAGCAACACACAGAGAATGGAAAGTGAGGGACACCCGGCGCTTAAGCCATGCTCAGGATGTCAGGCAATTATCCTGGAAATGTACTTCTGTTGATCCAGACTAGGTTAGGATCAGGATATCTGAAGTTGTTTTAGATTGTAGGCAATATATAAGGGTATAAATTTATATATATATAGAGAGAGAAACATTGTAATCAATTTTAACATTTTTATTTTGGCAAGTAAACCAAATGGTGCAATTAATTACATTATCACACAGAATGAAAGAATGACAATAAGTCCCCTTAGCATTTATAATTGTCTTTCCATCTCTGCTGTGTGCAGTGCTTCTCTCAGTTCAACAGTCAGCACACACCCTGCTATCTAATCGCTCAAGTCTGTACCAACCCTAAAATATTACAATTAAATATTTGTTCAACTGATTCGCTTTACAAGAATTACAAGAATGAATACTGTGGGCCTACATACCTTATTGTGATTATAAGTGCATGCATGTGATTGACTATTGGCGTGCAAATGAGTTTCTATGTCCCCTTTTTTGTCTCAACGTGTTGTACAGCTATCATGCAAATGTGTCAATTTGGCTGAAGACAAGAGAACCAACATTAATCAGCGCTCAGAATGAAAGGGGTCATTTTTGTGAGAAAAGGTCTATTGTATTGCTAGTCTATTCTATTATTATGAAAATATAGGAACATGCAGAATGGATATTTAGAAAAAGTCAGGTCAGGAGGGAAACATATCACACACATTAAAGGAATATTTAACATTTTTGAATCACGTCGTTAAATGACAAGGGCTATGGCAATTCTAGTGCTAAGGGATCTGCAGATTAGTTGGTTTGTACCAACAGTTGAAGAAAGCTGAATCTTACTCAAGTGGACTTGAGGTTTTAAAGGATAATCAATGGAATGTGCTAGTGTTGTGGTTAAATAACTTGCTATTGCTATTGCTTTCACTTCCAATTTTGAATAATAAAATGTGATTTCTTTGGGAAAGAGAACAGAAGACGTAAGTTGTAGCTTTAAATAAAACAATTCAAGCAAGACAAACTCCTGTAGAACAAAGCAACTACAACAACACAAGAAAAATATCAGAGGTAAGGATGAGATAAAAGGAAATATATTTACAAGGTAAGTGGTAACCCCTATACATCACATGCAATATACAATGTGTAAACCCTGCGGATGACAGGTTTTTTTATCTTGTTAAAAAAATGCACAAGAGCTACAAATGTGCGGCTTCACCTTAACGCATCCCTCGTGATGTCTGCATGGAAGTAATAATTATTTTGCCATCTGCTTTTCAAGATTATTACAATTATTTCAAAACATCTTAGCAGGGAAATGAGCAAGCTAGTGTATTGAGGCTTAATATCTTTAAGATGTTAATCATAGCCTTTATTGTAGCTATATTTTGAAAAGCATATCCATATTTCCCATGGGGATTTTGAACAACACACCAGTTTGTAGAAATGCATAATGACTATGTGTGATGCTAAATGTCTCTGCACTAAATTGTTTATATACTGTAGCCTACATCTAATGAACAATGATTCTGATTCATAACAATACACCATTGTGTGCCAGTGAAGCCAATAATACACTAATGTATTCCATAAGAAAAGGGCCCCGTGAATTGTTTCCTGAACCATTTTCTTTATTTTCTGAGCCCACTAAATGTAAATGGACTGCATTTATATAGCACATTTCTGGTGTTAATTTCTGTGCTCAAAGCAATTTTACATAGAACAGGCAGCATTCACATGCACACACACACACCCCCCCACACACGCATTCACTTAGGCTGCCACCTGTTAATCAGATAAACATTTACACATATTTACACACAAATGGCACAGCATTGGCAGAGCAATTTGGGGTTCAGTGTCTTGGCCAAAGTCACGTGGACATGGAATCCAAACACCAACCTTCTGATTGGTAGACCACCACTCTACCACCTGAGCCTTACCTGACCAAGGATTGATAGCATACTAATTTGCTATTACTTGAGCCTTTTTATACACCAAGAGTGCCAACTTGTGTTCTCAGAAAATTAATAAAAATGGTTCATGAAGCATCATTTGGCCATCATTATAATCAAGGCAGCTTTTAGGGAGTTACAGTATGGTTCTGACAGTACATATTAAGTATATAGACCAAGTCAATTATAAAACAAATGAATTATTAATGCATAGGCCAGCTTACAGCTTCAGAGCTTAATGTTGTAATATTATTAAACGGATGTTACATTGAAGCCATTGTCAAATGAGTTGCTACAAAGCTAATTAAGACTATCAGATCAACACATCTCTCTCTGTATTCATAAGTGCTGTGTTTACAAAATGGTGTAGTCTGACAACTTTCGCATGCAGAAGCTCAAGTGAAGCTAATTACCTCTTCTGAAGAGTCCATCATGTTTTTTAATCCTCTGTGTCCTCCTTGGCTATAAGCAACTGCGTGGAGGAAGGATGAGGGTGGTGCGCAAAAAAGTATTATGTAGATACGCACTACAGCTTTAAGTAAACTCAATCACCTACAGAAGTATATTATCATATTATTGTATGAGCAGACAGAAAATGTATGTTAAAATTTTTTTTTTAAATTAATGTTTGAAAGCCTCTTTGGAAGCCCAGCTCTTTCAGGCTGCTCCGTTGGAAGTCAGTCCACTGCGCAAGGCTTGTTGAACATACCAAAAGACATTTTGGGCATTGTACCTTATCTCATTTCCTGACCGTGAAAGGCCAGGATTAGCTTTGTGCTGTTGAACATTAAGGCTACAGCACAGAGATAGAGGCACACAAGGTGTGGATGTCTGGATTAACATTGGATTAAATTCTATAGCAGGTCCTTCCAGGTCACTGTGTGTGGTTGTTTGTGTGACTCACCTTCCCTTGGGCAATAAGTTCGGTTAGTCCGAAAGAGAAGTAATAAAACCATACATATACCTATGTATATGTAGTTCACTGCCTTATTGAACTCAATTTTATACTTACTTTACACACACACACACACACACACACACACACACACACACACACACACTGTTGCCGTACCATATTTACCATGGGAAACCTTGTGCTACTCACATTCATCTGACTTTTTACTGTAAGTCACCTACACATATCATAGAGCAATTCTTTAATTATTTAGTGAAGTTATTGGAACAATCACTTAGTCCAAGACCAAACAATGTAAAATACATGTTTCACAATTACCTTAAATTTTGCTTCACTGTTTTCACATTACAGTAGGCAAAAATGTAACTGTACATTACCCATCAATTTCAACAACAAGCTATTTCCATAATTCATATAGCATAACGCATTCAATTCTATTTTTAGTATCAATTCATAACAAGACACTTTACAGATAGAGTAGGTCTAGACCACACTATAATTTACAAACACAAACCATTCCAGTAATTCCTCCAAGAGCGAGCATTTAGTGTGACAGTAGCGAGAAAAAACTTTTAAGGAGAAACCTTGGACAGACCCAGGCTTTATAATATTTTCTCTGTGGAATACTGTGAATGTATTCATCCATTTTTACTATATATATATATATATATATATATATATATATATATATATATATATATGTGTGGATTACTGCAATTCTTTATTATCAGGCTGCTCAAAAAAGTCCATAAAGACTCTTCAGCTGATCCAGAATGCTGCAGCACGTGTTCTGACAGGAACCAAGAAAAGAGATCACATCTCTCCTGCTTTCTGTAAAATCCAGATTAGAATTTAAAATCCTTCTTCTCACCTACAAAGCTCTTCATGGTCAGGCACCATCTTATCTTAAAGAGTACCTTACAACCCTACAAGAGCACTAGGCTCACAGAATGCAGGATTATTTGTGGTTCCTAGAGTCTCTAAAAGCCAGAGCGTTCAGCTATCAGGCTCCTCTCCTGTGGAACCAGGTTCCAGTTTGGGTTCAAGAGGCAGACACCGTCTCCACATTTAAGAGTAGGCTTAAGACTTTCCTTTTTGATAAAGCTTATAGTTAGGGCATAGAATTGAATAGCCCACCTGCTTCTCGTCATAGTTGTCAGATCTATCTATCATATAATCAAGAATATAATAAAACTAAAGGGAGACTTGGCATACAGCCCGATCCGGTTGGGGAGAGTTCAAGCCTGACCAGGCCCCTCTCTTTACCCTGTCTCTCTTGGTTATGCTTTGATAAAGCTTATAGTTAGGGCATAGAGTTGAATATTGTTAGGGAGTGAGGAGTCGCAGCATCCGCCTAACCCGGCCCACCTGCTTCTCGTCATACAGTGCCTTGCGAAAGTATTCGGCCCCCTTGAACTTTTCAACCTTTTGACACATTTCAGGCTTCAAACATAAAGATATACATTTTTTTATTTTTTGTGAAGAATCACCAACAAGTGGGACACAATTGTGAAGTGGAACCAAATCTAGTGCTAAAACTAAAACAAAACAAATACATTCAATGTAAACCTGAGGTAAGTGGTCACTAGCCAGTGGTCACTTTACTGTCATTACAGCATAAGAAAAACAACTTGTGCATCTCCTTGCTCTCCCTCAGAGCACATCCTGCTGTGGGCAACCCGTTCGCACTCCGAACACGTAAAATACGGACGTTTGGGCAGTGGCTGTCCTCATCTGATGCGACAAAAAAGGCACCCTTTGGTGTGTGTGTAGAACGTACTGGGGAGAGCACCATCTAGACGTGGTTTAGTGGATAGTATGTAAGGGGACTTCACTCAGGAGAGCGGGGTTCGTGTCTTGCGTGTGTCCTTAACTCAGTGCTTCTCAAATAGTGGGGCGCAATACCTGGGGGGGCACGTGTGACCCTGGGCAACAGGCTTTTTTTTTTTGGCCATACTAGTATAAAGTGTAATTGCGCATCCACTACAGTAGGCGGCAGTGGCGCTCTCATTGTTACTTCTGTCACGTTTGCGACAGTGCAACATTTTACGACTTACAAGACAACAGGTTTGCCTTGGTTAGCAGTGTTGAGTCAACAGAAAGCTTTGACTGCGGTCTGTCCATAGCCTCCGTTATTCAACATAACAACCCCCAACATGAAAACGTTTTTAACAGGGATGAAAAGAAAAGCGGAGAGAATCAAAGATATTGAGACAAAAGAAAGTCACCCGAAAGCTAAGACGAGGAAATACAACACAGCGTATTTAGCGCTTGGCTTCACTGTGACTACAGTTGGAGAAGAGGAAAAACCGGTGTGTTTGCTGTGTCTAAAAATGCTCGCAGCGGACAGCATGAAGCCAAATAAATTAGCGCGCGTCACTTAAATACGTTACACCTCAATCACGCCGATAAGCCGCTAGAGTTTTTTCAGCGAAAACGTGCTGAATATTGCCAACAGTCATCCCGCTTTGTGAAGGCTACTTCAGTAAACCATCGAGCGCTGTTAGCATCATAAGGTGGCGTACCAAATTGTGCAGTGCAAAAAGCCCCACACCATAGCAGAGGAGCTGATACTGCCTGCAGCATTAGACATGGTCTCTGTCATGCTGGACGACGCCAGTGCAGCAAAACTAAAAACTGTCCCTCTGTCCAATGACACTGGCCAGACGTGTAGATGACATTGCTAACGATCTTCAAGAACAGCTGGTAGATAAACTCAAAGACAAACGTTTTGCCTTACAATTTGATGAAGCAACTGACAGCAACAAAGACTGTCTGTTTATTGCTTATGTACGTTTTGACTTGTCAAACTCCCTGTGTGAGGATCTACTTTTTTGTAAATATGTCAGAGACAGAGCCACAGCTGAAGAACTATTCAAAATTCTGGACTCCTTTTTGACTGAGAATGGGTTAAAGTGGGAGAACTGCATTGGTGTTTGCAGTGATGGTGCACAAACCATGGCAGGGAAGAGAAAAGGACTTAGGGCACTCATCAAGACAGCCTCACCTCATGCTGAGTGGACACACTGTATTATACACAGAGAAGCACTTGCATCCAGGCAACTTTCCCCTGAATTAAGTGAGGTTATGACTGACACCATAGGTGTAGTCAATTTTATAAAGACCAGACCACTAAAAACAAGAGTCTTCTCTGCCATCTGTGAGGAGATGGGAGCTGAATCAATCACAGTGAAGCAAGGTGGTTGTCACGAGGAAAAGTCTTGTCCCGAGTTTTTGAGCTCAGAGAGCAAATAAAAGTGTTTTTGGAGCAGGAGCACAAGTATGAAATTTTGTGATGAGAACTTCCTGGGAAAACTGGCCTACCTGAGTGACATATTTGGAAAGCTAAATGAACTGAATCTACAGCTTCAAGGGAAAGATAAACACCTCCCTCAGGTCACAGACAAGATTAGCTCTTTCACCCGAAAGCTTGCAATGTGGGGCAGGCAACTTGATGAAGGAAACACCGATTCATTTGAGAACCTGCATGAATTTGTGGACACTAATGACTATGATGCTATCTCAGTGATTCCACACATTAAGCAGCATATTTCTTCACTGATGGGATTCTTTAAAAAGTACTTCCATGAAAACAGTTCCCAGTATGACTGGGTGAGAGACCCTTCAGTGCACCAGCTCCAACTGGTTTCAGCTCTGCAGAAGAAGAGCAGTTCATTGACATGACGTCTGACTCCACATTGAGACTGAGGTTCACATCACAGACACTCAGTGCATTCTGGCTGAGTATAGAGAGGTAGTATCCACTCTTAGGGGAGAAAGCTATAAGCATTCTGCTTCCTTTTGCAACATCTTACCTTTGTGAGATTGGCTTCTCTGCTGTTGCTGCACTGAAGACCAAGTACAGGTCCCAGCTAAACATTGAGCAGGAGCTGAGAGTTGCACTATCATGCTTCGAACCTCGCTTCGAAAAGCTGTGCACTGCAAAACGTGCTCCTTGTAGCCATTAAACCTGACTTCCTCCTCATTTTGATCAAAAAAAAGAAAGAAAAAATGAGCACAAATTGTTTAATTCATTTTTGTTTTGTAGGTTCAAGTGTTTTATATATTGTGCTCCTGAGTTAATGTTGCTGAACTGAATATAAAT